>VXBH01009714.1:329-74451 GCA_013400035.1 Rynchops niger
CGGCGGTCTCTGTTGGAGGTGGGCTCCAGCACAGAGCCTGAATGGTGCCTTGGGAGCGCGCTTGGGTCGTCGTTTAGCTGCAGAATGACGTTTCGTATGCACTCTCGTCGTAAGGATAGGAATTAATCGATCGCTGGAGCAGCCAACAAGCACGTTTCTCTTGGCCACATAAGAGTTTTCTGTTTCATTTTTGCTGAGGGCCACAGTAATCCTATTCAGGGTTTTAAACATATTTCCCTAGCAGTTATGTTTTGTGTTAAATAATCATGGAATGGTTTGGGTGGGAAGGGACCTTTAAAGGGCATCTAGTCCAACCCCCTCTTGCCATGAACAGGGACATCTTCAACTAGACAAGGTTGCTCAGAGCCCCATCCAACCTGACCTGAAATCATAGAATCATAGAATTGTTAGGGTTGGAAGGGGCCTTTAAAGATCATCTAGTTCCAACCCCCCTGCCATGGGCAGGGACAACTCCCACTAGACCAGGTTGCTCAAAGGTCTCATCCAGCCTGGCTTTTAACACCTCCAGGGATGGGGCATCCACCACCTTTCTGAGCAACCTGGGCCAGGGGCTCACCACCCTCACTGTAAAAAATGTCTGCCTTCTATCTAGTCTGAATCTTCCATCTTCTAGCTTAAAGCCATTACCCTTTGGCACAGCAGGCCCTGCTAAAAAGTTTGTCCTCATCTTTCCTGTACGTCCCCTTTAAGTACTGAAAGGCTGCAATAAAGTATCCCTGGAGCCTTCTCCAGGCTGAACAACCCCAAGAATAATACCTAAGCGCGATGTGTATGTTCTAAACCTAATCTTTGCAAAGTGTTTTTAAGTTTAAACAATAATTCCTCCAGAACTCCTTTCGAGTAGATGTGTGCTGTCACGTAAGCAAAGTAGCAACCTAGAATTAAGTACGCAATTTTGCCTTCTGTCAGCTCTCCTAGTAACACGACGTCTTTGAGGCTCCTACATACCTGCCAAACTTGACTGAAATGGTAGGCTAGAAAATGATTAGAGTACAGAGGAAGTACAAATCACATCATTTTGTCCTCCTTGTTTCTCAGGAGAACAATCTAAAATGAGATAAAAAAATACTAACACTGTCACTGATTCTCCTGAACTGGCACAGTGCACAAAAGCTCTTTAAAAGAGCCTTTTCTTGCTGCAGTTTGCTGACTAACAGAGGACAAGAGGCCACCCAAATCCTTGCAAATCATAGCTCACAGCTGAAATAGGTCAACTGGTTTCAGTGTTCAGAATAAAAAGACTAGGGTTAAAGCTTCAATTATAAGGTGACATTAGAGAAAATATTAAAAAATACTTAAACACATAAAGTATGTAAGTGCTGGCGGGAGAATAATAAATGGATGATGGCGTAAGCCCAGTTAAAGAAGTGTTTGAGAGCATAGTAAAATCTTACGTTATATAGACACGTGGTAAAATGCTGCAGGTAGCAAGAAGGTAGTGGTAAAATTAAAGGTAGCAGGAAGAATATTATGTCTGATGTAGAGAAGGTGGGCACAAAGGAGGGGTGCGGAGATGGGCTTGATGTTGTTATGGCAGTGGACTCTGGAGTTGATACCAAGAGTAGCACATTGTATAGATTAAAGTGGCACCTTCACATTGCTTTTTGATAAAAGCGTGGACAGAAGATACACTAGGCCCATTTTATGCTCTATAACTCCATAGATAGAATAATTTTGTGCTGTTGTACAACAAATGTACATCACAAGTCCTTTCCAGCAGGGCTGAGGTTATTTTGCATTGGTGCAGAACTTGCACTTCTCCTTGTTGACCTTCGTGAAGTTTCTGTTGGCACAGACCTGAAATTTTTCAAGGTCTCATTGCACTGAACCTCAACTGTTTGGCATGCCCACTCTCACTCTCTGTTTAGCATTGCCCTCAAATTTGCTGACCGTGTTTTCTGTCACATCATTCATGTTATTGTTTAAGGTATTGAATGATACTGGCCCCAGCATCAGCCCCTGGGGTAACCTGCTACACACTAGACATCAAGATATTGATCGCTGCCGTGTGAGTCTGGTGGTCCTGCCAATTTTTGACGTGTCTAGTGCCTAGCAGCCTCTCTTCAGCCAGTATTTTCTCATCTTCCAAATGCAAATGCTGTAAGAGATGGTGTCAGAAGCCCTGCTAAAGTCAACATGTATTACATCCACTGCTTTGCCCTCATCTGCATAGCCAATGATTTCATCGTAAAAGGCAACCCAGCCAGCCGAGCATCATTTGCCTTTGGTAAATGTGTTGACTATTCCTGATTACATTCTGGTTCTCTGTGTGTTTGGAAATAACTTCTAAGAGGGCATACACCATGATCTTCCCTGGGACTGAGCTGAGGCTGAGCATCTTATAGCTCCTCAGTCCTCTTTTTGCCTTCATTAAAAATAGCTGTTACTGTAGCCCGTATCTCATAATCAGAGATCTCCCCCAATCACTGTGATTTTTCTAGATGTTATTATATCTAGATCTGTTGTAGTGTTCTGATTGTCACACCAGCAAGCTTGCCTCCCAGCTCTGGAAAAACTCCACGTGGCTTCTTGGATTTGAACACATTTAGCTAATCTAAGTAGTCATAACCCATTTTTCCTCACATTGTTTGCTGCTTTTCTTTCTGACTGTACCAGTGCATGCAGAGGTTTTGGAGAAGTTTCTGAAGACTTAGGCAAAAGAGGTTTTGAATACCTTAGTCTTTTCTGTACTACTTCTAGGCTGTTGTCTGTATTCATCAATGCACCCAGATTTTCTATGAGCTTCTTTTTACTCTTGTAATTTTTGTGGAATAATTTCTGATTACTGTTTACCTCCCTAGCTAGTTTTAACTCCAGCTTTGGCCTTTCTGATTTTGTGCCTAAATGCTTAGGCAATGATTTTGTCTGCTTCCTTCGTTGCTTGTTACTGTTTCTCTTCTTGTATGCTCTCTCTTTGCATTTTAGTTCATTAAGCAGTTCTGTGTTTCTGATGAAGTTCCCAGTTTTTCTGCATGGTGTTTTGTTCCTTAGTTCTCTTAGAAAGTTTTCATCAAAATTCAGACGGCCCTGAAGGGCACTTTCTCCCTTTGACAGACTCTCAGGGACTTCTACCTAGCAATTCTCTAAATAAGCCAAAGCCTGAGCTCTAAAAGTACAAAATGCTGAATCTGCTGTTTACCTTTCTAGCCTTTCTTTGGGTCCTGAACTCTGTCATCTTGTGGTCAATGTAGCTCTCTGCCATCTGCTGCTGCAATGCCACCAGTTCTTCCCTGCTTCTGAACAGCCAGTCAGCAACCAACCATTACCTCTGGTTGGTCCCTCTGGCACTTTTTGGCATGACATTGTCACTAGTGCAGCTTCCTGAATTGCTTGCACAATTTGATGTTACCCTCCCAGCAGACGTCTGGGAACTGAAATCTCCCAGGAGGACCAGAGCCAGTGGTCGGGAGACTTCTGCTAGCTCTTTGTGGAAAGACTTATCTGCTCACCTCATCTTGGTCAGGTGCTCTGACTCCAAACCACACCGCCTCCAGTGTTTCCCCTCTGATCTTGACTCGGAGACTCTCAGCAGACATGAATTCAGTTTCACACTGGAGCTCCGTGCTATCAAGGAGTTTGTTTCAGTAGAGTGCAGCTCCCCATCCTATTCTTCTGTGCTAATCCTTACTACATACCCTGTGCCCATCCATGACACTGCTCAAGTTGTGTGTGCTGTGCCAGGTCTCTGATTCTTACCACATCATAGGTCTGTGGCCACACATGGACCTCTGAGTCTTCTTTGTGAACCAAACTCTGCCTTAGTGCGGAGACACTTGAGGAAACCATCTGCCAGACCTTTCTGCCAGCCCTGAAACTCATTCCTCAGTGAAGACCTGCAGAGCATTTAGCTTCTTGTCTGTGTGGTTTCTTTGAAGATCCTGTTGATCTCCTACTCCTCATCCCTGATGGGATATAATGGGCTCACATCTTCTTGCAGCTCCTTCCTTGCGCTGCAGTGACTAGGTCTGCCAGAGCTCAGCTCTCATAGGTGAGGCTGCTGCCACTGCTGCAACCCCTATGGAGGAGCACCAGGCTGTCCCCACAGCCTGAGACCACTCTTAGGAGTTCAGTCCAGAGGGAGGTTGCTGAAGTACCAAGCAGCTGAGGGTTTTCTTCTGTGAGTGGCATTTCTGGGCTCTCTTGGTGCCTCCTGCACATTGTGTTAATTGCATTGCATCTGCTTGCACATCCTGGTCCCAGCGCTCTAAGTTCCTGATGCTTTCTGAATGTGAGGTGGGCGTGAATGTGCTCTGCCCCTCAGTGAGATTTGTTGTTTGGTGGGGAACCTCTCATGATGAGGTTTCTTGATTGCACTTCACAAACCTTGTGAGTACAGAGACCAGCTCAGACTGCTCCCTCTGCTGCAGTCCAAAAGAGAGGAAGAGACAGCTGAGTGATGACTTCTGCTTGGACGTTGCATTTAATCTAGTCTTGTGAAAAGCTAAATTGCGTTTCTGTTCCTTTGTAACTTGCTGACCACGGGATTATGTGAGACTTGACCTTGTTGGCATAACTTTTTTTTTGTTTTACTGTAATTTAGGATCTGAGTCTAAGAAAATTATGCAGTTAAACCTTGTATATTATATAGATTTCTGTGAAGTGACTGGAAGTAGTTGGTTTGTGATACAAAGGGTTCTGCTTGTAGAAGTTAGTTAAACGGGGATAAGATACCATACTGTGAGCTGAAAACAATACAAACATTAGTAATCTTCCTTTACTCTTTTTGTAATCAAGTTGGATTTATGTGATCTTCAAGAAATTTCATAATTTGGGAATTAGAGTTTGTTGTGCTGTTTTGTTTCCTTGCAGTAGAGCTGCTGCATTCATTTTTTTAAATTATTCCTTTCATATGATTTCTGTATAATGGTGCAATACGATCTTGTCCTTTATAGTAAAATCACATATTATTTATTGATTCTACCTTTCTAGTATAGGTAGTTTTCGGAATTAATTTTAGTTACATTACTGCTGAAACATGGCTGTGTTTTATGAGTACGCAGGTATATATTGCTTACACTATTTAATTGACTATTTTATTTCATGGTAGTGGTAGGAACACTACTCAAGATGCCCTAATAATGTAGAGGGAACCTCCTGTGCAAGACATTGTATAATAACATATATACGTACAAACACACACTATTTTTTTCTGCTAGATGGCCTGAGACAGGAGGGTCTACTAAATTAAAATAATATTTTGTCCCACTGGTCCCAATGACTGCTGTCAGGAAGTATCTTCTCTCTCTCTGTGTCCTCAGCTGTGTTCCTAGCAGAGGTACTTGCATAGTAACATACACGTCTGTAGTGGGTTAACTTTTTTGAGGCAGTAAAGGTACAGCTCATGGATAGATGGTCTTACGATTGTTTAAACCTATTAAGCCTCTAAGCTTTATAGATTAATAGAGCAATAATTACAAATATGGAGGAGGTCATGGTGAACTTTAGTCTGACCTTCCATATAAAAAAGAGCACAGCATTTCCATGAATTAATTCTTGCTTGAATCAGATCATGCTCTTTAAAGAAAACATTGATTAAAAATGGCATTTGACAGAGGATCCACTGCAAAATTTCATGAATTGTTGCAATGTTTCACAACTCTCTGCATTAAAAAGGTGCATATTTTGAATCACTTTGTTATGTTTCAACTTCCAACCATTGCAGCTTGGTGCAGTTTTCTTCATGAACATGAAAACCATTGTAGTATGTGTTTTCTGGTTTTCATGAAATATATTTAGATCATAATTAAATTGCTGGTTAGCCTATTTTTTAAAAAAAAAAACAAGACATAAACCAAGCAAAGTGAATTTTTATTCTGTCAGCAGAAGGCACATTTTCAATCACTTGTTTATTTTTGTTTCTTTTCCTTAAACTGTCATGAATTACTTAAGGTCTTCCTTGAGTTATGGATATTGGAAGTAGACACAGAATTTTACTAGAGATAGTGTCAACTGCAGTCTTGTTCCTGCTCAATATTTTCCTGTTTGTGTATCGAAGGATAACTAACATTTTGGGTTAAAGTGTTTCACTGGGAGCTTTGTGTTTAAATGACTGACTACTGCATACCTAAAAGCTTTTCAAATCATTTTAATAGTGTCTGATTCTATTTTTAATCTTATGAATTGATTTGCATTTGCTTTGACTATTTGATTTAATTCCAAGTCTGTATGTTTTACATTAAATTCATACAACAGTGAATTTCAGTTCTGTGTGGAATTACTAGTTCAACTTGACATACTGAACTCCAGAAGTTGCACTGAAGTTGCACTGAATGAATGCACCCGAGAGTGCTGAAGGAGCTGGCGGAAGTCATTGCTGGGCTGCTCTCCATCATCTTTGAAAGGTCCTGGAGAACAGGCGAGGGGCCTGAGGGCTGGAGGAAAGCCAACATCACTCCAGGCTTCAAAAAGGGCAAGAAGGAGGAGCCGGGGAACTACAGGCCGGTCAGCCTCATCTCCATCCCTGGAAAGATGATGGAACAGCTCGTTCTGGGCATCATCTCAAGGCATGTGGAGGAACTGAAAGCTATCAGAAGAACTCGACATGGATTCATTAAGGGGAAATCATGTCTGACTAATCTGATAGCCTTCTATGGCGGCGTGACTGGATGGATAGATGAGGGGCAGGCAGTGGATGTGGTCTACCTTGACTTAAGCAAGGCGTTCGACACGGTCTCCCACAGCATCCTCACAGGGAAGCTTAGGAAGAGTGGGCTTGATGAATGAACAGTAAGGTGGATCGATAACTGGTTGAAAGACAGAGCTCAGAGGGTGGTGATGAGGGGCACAGAGTCTAGTTGGAGGTCAGTGACGAGTGGTGTTCCCCAGGGGTCAGTACTGGGTCCAGTCCTCTTCAATATATTCCTCAATGACCTGGATGAGGGGATAGAGTGCACCCTCAGCAAGTTTGCCGATGACACAAAGCTGGGGGGTGGCTGACACACCAGAAGGCTGTGCCGCCATCCAGAGAGACGTGGACAGGCTGGAGAGCTGGGCAGAGAGGAACCTTATGAAATTCAATAAGGGCAAGTGTAGGGTGCTGCCCCTGGGGAGGAATAACCCCCTGCACCAGGACAGGTTGGGGGTGACCTGCTGGAGAGCAGCTCAGCTGAAAGAGACCTGGGAGTCCTGGTGGCCAACAGGATGCCCATGAGCCAGCAATGTGCCCTTGTGGCCAAAAAGGCCAATGGCATCCTGGGGGGCATCAAGAAGAGTGTGGCCAGCAGGTGGAGGGANNNGGGTGGCAGAGCCCTGGCCCAGGCTGCCCAGAGAGGTGGTGGAGTCTCCGTCTCTGGAGACATTCCAGCCCCGCCTGGACAAGTTCCTGTGCCACCTGCTCTGGGTGACCCTGCTCTCGTTGGGGATTGGACGGGATGATCTCCAGAGGTGCCTTCCAACCCTATGATTCTATGATTCCATGTTTTTGCTGAGACATCTGGAGATCGAGGTGGCTAGTGAGTGTAGGAAATTGAGATTTCGATAGGTTTCTCTTCTCACCCTCATTCTTTTATTATTATTGTCTTCAGATGTAGCAGGTATATTTCAGCTTTAGTTGCCTTGATAATGTTAAAACAAATACCCGATCTCTCAGTGAAGGGGTCTCTCTGCCTAAATTCAGTTAAGCTGGGACATGGTGGACAGGGGGATCTTACCAGTGTGTATAAATAACTGATGGGAAGGAGTACAGGAGATGGAGACAGACTCTTCTCAGTGGTGCCCCAAGGATAAACAAGAGGCAACAAGCACAAACTGAAGTGCAGGAAATAACATTTCAACATGTGAAGAAAACTTCTTCTTCTCTCAGTTTGGTAGAACAGTGGAACCGGGTGCCCAGAGAGTTTGTAGCTTCTCTATCCATGGAGACAGTCAAAACCTGACAGGACAGTCATGAGCAACCTGCTCTAGCTGACCTGGCTCTCAGCAGAGGAGTTGGACTAGGTTATCTCCAGAGGTTCCTTCCAAATTCAGGTGTGCTGTGACTCCGTAAATCCTCTTAGCTGTAGTTGTGGTGGTATCAGCAGTGTCCATCTTTTGTAGGATACTCCAGCCGTTACAGAATTCCCTTAGGATCTTGATGATCCTCCTCTGTTGGGAGGCTGCAATGACAGCCTAAGCAGATATATCAAGCCAGAGCATGCTTGGGATGATGGTACTTCTTTAAGGCTGTGGGAGGCTGGAGGCAGACCCTTAAGTCATCTCTCTTTTTTGGCCACACTGCTTTTGCATTTCTGCACAAATAAGAGTCTGACCCGTTGCAGAGTGGGGCACACTGTCAGTCTTGTGGGATACTCTGAATCCAAGTGGTTAGAATACACTTCTGAAATGTGTTCCAGTTTTCCCCAGGCTGAGTGGAGGTATGTCCGTTTTTACTAAAGTTCCTAGAGAATGTGGCAAAGTTTTACAACAGGGTTCATGTGCTCTTCCTTCAGAGACACATTTCTTCCCATTCAATTTATGCAGAACATAGAGAGGTATTTTACGGGAACTACTTCATTCTTCCTCTTCTGTCCCCTGCCTGCTGAAGTAGCACTTGCTTTTCACAGGATATAGACAGATAGGATTCCACCCCACTTGACTGTATATGCATGAAGAAGAGTATACCTTATATTCTTAGAGGGAGTTTGTTTCACAAGAGATTTTTAAACTAGACAATTTTAGGTATCCTATGTACCTTTAGGAGTTGTTTAGTTGATTTCGAATGTTGCATTTACTTGAGCATCTTTTGAAGCTTAATAGTTTACAAACACAATGACTAATCAGAAGCAAAATTAACCCTTTAAGTTGTTTTGCAAACAAGCCTGTTTGTTTTAGTGGAATTTCTGTCCATGCTTATTTTTTCTTTACAATTCTTAAAACAGTGAACAGTGGGCAAACTAGTGGCCTGTGGTCTAGTATTCTTGTTTGTCCCATGCCCTGCCCTTAGAGGAGGTGTCTGGCTGGACTGCGTTTGTGGCCACAGACACATGGAAAGGTGCTAAAAGACCGTTACTTTTCTTACCTATGTTCATAGCCTGGTACAAAGACTTCCTGGTGGATTTTGATCCTTGTGAGCATGGGCATGAGATCATCCAGTAATTTTCTCAACAGCTGGTGAATCTGTGTCATCATTAAATTTTAAATTGTGCTGACTTGTAATGATACAGGGACATTGCACTGACAAAGGCTACTGGATATCCCTGGGCTGTGATCATTGGGTAACTTATTTAAATTATCAGTACTTTCCTGCCAGGGGCAAATGGAAAAATAGAGAACTACTGAATTGGACAGCTTGATCCCTTGATACTTCGGAATTAGTATGTCATGGAAATATCCAAGTTTTTGTAGTCCCTTTGTACTGTGCAGAATTAGGGAAAAAATCTGGTACCTTATGCTTATTCTGTGCCTAAATATGTATGCAGTGTTAGGTTGAGAAGTTTTAACCAGATTTTCCCTGATATGCTGACAGTTTGCCGAATTGTGCAAGATGCAAGATTTTGCAATAGAATTGCAAACAAAAATCTAAGCTTAATGTTTTGCAAGATATTTTTTTCAGTAGAACATAAGGAATAAAATGAAAAATATTAGATATTTTTTCCTTTAATGATTAAAAATTCTGTTAATCATGGGCAAATATAAAACTTCTTTTCAGACAAAAAATGAATATCACTGTTTTGTAGGTCTAAAATAGACATTCTTGAGTGAGATTACGGCACAGAACAAAGCCTACAAAAGGAATACAGTTTCTCTTAAGGTTTAGAAGGATTAATTTAAAGTTTCCCACCACTTTATTTACCTGATACAGTGTTTAACATAAGGAATTAACTAGTTACCCATTTTTACTGAAGTTTATGTGGAATATGGGCCAAAAAATGTGAAGTCTGACTTCCACTGAAGTAGAGTTCAGGAGCATGTTGAGTAACAATGTCATATGTGGTTTAGCGTTGCTCAAATTTCAATTTACCTTTCTAATTCATAAGAGTTAATTACTTATTTCTTCATTCTAAGAGACGATCTTTGCCTCAAATACACTCAAGCCATCAATTGCCATAAATTATTAAATTTCATTACAATTTCACTGCGTATGCTGAGATTCAAATCATAAACAATGTAAAATAGTATGTTTCTTTGTGGAAGCATGTCACCCCCAGTAATTGCACATTATCTGAAAGACAACTTGTGAAATCTGTGCTTACAACATCTTTACAGGTAGGTGTGAGATGAATTTTCTTGGAAATCCTGTCTGTAATAACGTGCCATGGCCTTTTCTTTATCTTTTTTTTTTTTTTGCACCTTGTCAGGTATTTATATTGAAACACTAAACAGTTTGTTTCCAAGCCAAGTGTACAACTATAAATATTGTACTGTCATTGGAAAAACAGGAATTACTTTTTAACCACCCATTATGTTTACATTTTGGAAGGTGTTGCAAGGAAAAGCAAGGGTTAAGTCAATCTAAGGGTATTTTTTTGTTGTTTGTGTATGCTTTTTTGCTATTGGCAGCTGGAAAACAACAACAATAAGGAAGTTAGCATGCACACATGATGCTTGATAGATTAAAAGCGTACAGGAAATATGTTTACAGAGCTGCACATCCAGCCGTCAAATGCTGCTCCCGAGGTAAAACCACCCCAGTGAAAAAACCCTGCGCTGCCTTGTCACCTCTGACTACATTGCAATAAAAAGGGCTACGTCATTCATCACTAAGCCCTCTCTAAAAAAAAAAAAAAAAAGGAAATAAAATCTCTTGTTGGAGTCCCTGGAGTTCCTGGTGGGCTACTTAGCATGCGGCTCACAGTTGTGTGTGTGCGCTGGCATGAAGCAGCGCCGCACAAAGCTGTACCCCCAGGACTGTGGCGGGGCGGGTGTGGAGGAAGCTCTCCCTGGGGTTTCTCCTGGCAACAGCGCGGGTTGCTGGGAAACAGAATTACTTAAATGGGGAGAAACTTTCCCCAACTGGCAGCCTCTTGAATGCAAATAAGGCTTGAAGGAGAGACTTCTCTTGCTGATACTGTAATTTCGCTCTCTGAAATGAAAAATGAATCCAGAGGTTCTTTATTCAGAGGATTATGTGTGGATGCTGCTCTGAGGAATCACTCAAAGTTGTGTAATAAAAGAGGATAATTATTTCTAGTAAAAAGTAGCGGCGTGATACACAGGATTCAATAGCTTCTCATTGCTGTGGTTTTGAAAAGCGATGTAATGTCTGGATTTGCCAAATTTGTGTTGTTAAATAAACCTGTCAGTTATGAGAATTAAACACAAGGGTTATATTTACACAGGTTATTTTTTTCACTACAGGATATTTTATATTATTTGGTGTGAATCCTGGGATACATTTGACTTCTTTGGCTAATTGTGTCCATTTATCTTTAGTGCAATTTTTGCATGAATGACATTGACCTGCCATTTAGGTAATTTTGTGATTTTTGAGTCAGAAAATAAGAAGGTTGAGAGAAACATCTCACTTTCTTCACTTGGTCTCCATGCTACTATTGAAAAGCCTTTTGTGCTTGGATGCTCAAGATTTGTGGCACCAGCTGTGTCTTTAGTTGTGTCTGTGTAACTCAAATGAACAAATGTTCTTTTTCAATATGATATTTGATTGACATCTTCATAGCCACACTAGCACGAAGTTAGCTTATGGGGAAGACTAAGTTGGTTTTGAAGGATAGGCTGTTGTAGCTATTCACATGGAAGTAAGCACTGCTAAAATACCGTGTAGTAAATCAGGTGGTGCTGTGCATCACACGTGTGCCTCTGTAACGTTTATTTGGTTAATGTATATCATAGTTAGAGACACGGGATTAGATTGATCATTGTTCCTTTTCTTTCCAAACCAGATAGGAGAGTATGGGGGGAAAAAACCTTGTTTTGGCTTTACATTGTACCAGGTACAGAGCTGAGACAGAGTGTTGGAAAGGACTGTACGCATTGCAAGTACTGCTACGGTAATAAAGTTACACTTATATAGGTAAAACAGGTAAAGGAGGTAAACACTTGCATGTTTAATTCATCACATAATTAATTTCAAAAGATATTTAAAGCAGGTGAATAGTGCCCCACAAGTGCCTCTTTCTTCCACTGCCTGCAAGGGGAGTCTCCGGTGACCAGCTCAGGTGGAGGCACCTGTACTATAACCAGCTAAAGTGTGATGACTTGAATCCTGTCTTTGCTGTCTGAGGCAACCGTAAAATCATAGAATGGTTTGGGTGGGAAGGGACCTTTAAAGGCCATCTAGTCCAACCCCCTGCCATGAGCAGGGACATCTTCAACTAGATCAGGTTGCTCAGAGCCCAGTACAACCTGACCTGGAATGTTTCCTGGGATAGGGCATCCACCACCTCTGGGGGCAACCTGGGCCAGGGTTTCACCACTCTGTAAAAAATGTCTTCCTTCTACCTAGTCTGAATCTCCCCTCTTTTAGTTTGCCGTTACTCCTTGTCCTATAGCAACAGGCCCTGTTAAAAAGTTTGTCCTCATCTTTCCTGTAGGCCCCCTTTAAGTACTGAAAGGTTACAATAAGGTCTCCCTGGAACCTTCTCTTCTCCAGGCTGAACAACCCCAACTCTCTCAGCAGCAGAGGTGTTCCACCCTCTGGTCGTTTTTGTGGCTCTAGCCAGATAGTGCACAATCTTCCCTGGGCCCATTGACTTGTATTTCACTTAAGTAGTTGTTTGATGTTGGTTAAATCAATACATCTGTCCCAGTCTTCCATTTGCAAGGGTTTTCCAGGAGTTAACTGCTTTGAGTGTTTATAATGTTCTTTTAATTTTGTCCCTATTATTTATTACCCTTATCTTTTTTTTGTGTCTACAAGGACATTTACCATCTCTATGTTTTCTTTTATTTCCTTGATGAGAGGAGAGTGTTCCCATGCTGCCTTCTCCTGTGTTCTGTTAAAGAGCAAAGCTGTTTTAATCTCATTTCATAACATAGGTTACTTTTAAAAAAATGTAATCATACTTTTCAGCATGGTAGAGCTCTGCTATATTCTTAAAGGGTAACTGCTATGGAGACTCATTCAAAGTGGACATGATTATGATTTACCTTATGGTTACGTGGACAGATTAGCTCAGTGTAAGCCAGGTGTGGATTTATAGCATAATAACCAGTCCAGGTAACTGCCTACATGGATGCTTTTGTTGTGCAGTGAACGCAAAGTCATCTGTCTTGGTTTCCTTGAAAGGTAAGCTATGTTACATTTACTCCAGGGTAAAAAACTGCAGCTACCACAAAGAGATGCTCTGATATGTTAAAAATTTTGTTTGTGTGAATCATTTTTATCTTCTCTGTTTTTTCCCAGCACAGCACAACCAAAATTAATTGAGGGAATAATGTTATTTAATGACCCATCCCTGTAGTTGGTATTCAGTGGAAAGCCTTGAAATTTTTTTTCTTGCCCAAAGAGTTATTCTGGTTGCCCTGAGTCAAAAGCTCTCTCTTTTTTTTTTTTTTAACTCTCTTTCTTTGATTTTCTTGGTTAATGTTCGTATACAACAATAATAAAGAAAATAATTTCCACAGTCAGATTATGCTAAATGAGAGTTAAATTGTTCACATATGGAAGTGTAGAAGTGCAGCAGCTTTAGTTCCCTCAGAACCCTGAGGAAGTACAATAGTGAAGTAAAGTAAAGTAATAAAAATTAATGGATTTGAAAGAAGATAAGTGCAGAATAGCTCTTATATTAGGTTACTGTAAGGCAGTTTTAAGGTTGTTTGACTCTTTTAGCTATTAACCTCTGTGTCTTAGTCCTTTTGTGTTTCTTTGATGTGTAGTATTTACTTTGAATTTTTTCGTATTAAAAAGCTTTGGTGGTTTAATTAACGTCTTCCTGTCAAATTTATACCTTTGAATTACAGTGGTGTATGTTTCTTCAGTTTTATGTAATTTTTATTATTTTTACTTTGTGATCATTTAATTATTTGGCTTGTATTTTGTTGCATGATAGGCATTGCTTTATCTTTGCATGCTAATATTTTATTTATTATATGTAGAATTTCAGTGGTATGGATAAACCTGTATATTGCTCTTATTTTGTTACTTGCAAACTTTGATGATACATGTGAAACTTGCGTTTATATTTCTAGTACAATTAAAATAATACACATAAATAAGTCCTTAGTTCAAATAAGATGAAAACCTGTGCAGTATATAATGATGTTTATTGCAGTTTCTTATATATTTCTCATAGTTAATTCCTGTTGCAGATATGCAAAATTGGAGTTAGTGGTATTTCATCCACCTGGGTGAAGAGATTATTTTGATCTTAGTTTTGAACACAGGATCTTGTTTTCTGTTGAGAAATGTGGCCAAGTAGTTTATATATGTATTTTTACTGTAGTTTGGCTTGATTTTTTAGGCATTTGACTTTCCAGGAGCCTCCAAAGATATTTTAAGGACTGCCCAAATTTCAGGAATGGTTGAGAAGCAGAACTCTTATCAGGAACTAACTTTTTTGGTGTCCCTCAATGTGAGACAGAAGGCTCTCATCTTGATGACATGCGCTTTGTTTGGGAGTAGAGATTTGGTGCCTGAGACACTGGCTGATAACTTCTGCTAGGAACCCAGTGAGAAAGTAGAAGTGTCATGCAAGGGGTGCTTGTTCTGATTCGACAATGGAAGTGCTCATAGAAAGCCTGAAGATTACCAGCAAAAGCATGCCACATCCTCCGTAATCAGAAAACACTCAAGTACCATTGTGGGGATGGTAGACGTTTTCCACAAACCGTAGCCAACTCTGGCCGTTGGGTAGGAGAAATGTTTCAGTCTTGCACCCTGGCTCTCAAAAGGGAAGCACAGGTTGTTTCTTGTTAATGGCAGCACTGGCTTGTCTACTTTCATTGAGGCATAATCTGGATGATGTTGATGTTTCTCCAGAGGCCTTTCTGTTTCTGACATTCCTCATTCATCTTTTACTGGAGTAGGATACCATCCCACTTGGGAAAAGCTGGATTGACTCTGATGCTGAGAACCCAGCATAAGGAAAAATAGGGCACTGGAACAGGCTGCCCAGAGAGGTTGTGGAGTCTCCTTTTCTGGAGATATTCAAAAGCCATCTGGATGTGATCCTGTCCAACCTGCTCTGGGTAACCCTGCTTTGGCAGAGGCGTTGGACTAGATGATCTCTGAAAGTCCCTTCCAGCCCCTACCATTCTGTGATTCTGTGATTGCAGGCTGTTTCTGTGCCAGTGAATGGAACCGTATCAGGGCTCTGGCTCTGTAGATGACTCAGATCGTCTCTCTGAAATTGTGAGAGAGATCCTGGCTTTGCCTTTGCCCTGGTCAACCAGGCGATTCCTCTTGAAATTCGTAGACATGGTTCAGGAGATAGCACGAATCGGGGACTGTTGCCAGTTGACAGTTTGACGCAGCCATCCTTTTTCAGAGTGTACGAGTATGGTGTGGCTCTGCCTGGGCTGTTGACACACATCCCGAGGATGGGACCTGTGGTCACAAAGTAGCCATCAGCAGGATTTAGGTGCCTCTCCAGTCTTTGGTGGTGCAGAAGTGCAGACTTTCAAACTTGCCCTCTTGCATTTAAATGAGTAAATTTCTCCTTAAGTCCTCGTTAAGGAGTCTTCCTTGTGTTGAACATTTCACACACCAATTAAGACCTACTCAGTGTTTGATTTAATTTACAACAATTAAAAGCTTTTTGAGTGAGAGAGAAAAAAATAAAGCATCAAATCTGTATCCTTTATGTGTGGATATCTGTGCACAGACGTTCCTGGGTACTACTGTTGTAAAAATATGTCACTGTAGTTTTATTAATTATAATGGAATTGAAAAATTAGTAAAAAAATTGTTCTCTCTGGGCTGATGACTGGATGCAGATGAGGAATTCTGAGACATTAATCTCTGTAGAACCATTTAAAATATTTAATTTGTGAAAATTTAATTGTTGAAGAGAACATGGAGGACAAAATAAAGCACTTTGTACCTGAATTTTACAATAAAGTCCTGCTTAGTGCATAACAAAGAATATGTTCTTATTCCTCACACATGGACTGACAATTATGAACATATTTTGTATAAATTATCTTTCCTAGTTGTCTGTTTATTCAAAGCATCCTTTTATATAATCACTGAAGATATTTGAGAGTTTTTACCCACTTCATTTACAAGTCTATTTTCACTCTTCCCAAGTTAACTGTAAGTGGATTCCATTATGAGTAACTACTTCTACCTAAAGTGCTATGCATATATTTTTCATGTTGCACCCTGTAATCGCTTTTCTAAATGACAGTCACAAATGCTTGTGAAGATGGGCTCCTAACATTTTGATTTTTGTGAGTATCTGTTTTTCTCCTGAGATCTAAAAGGAAATTATAAGCAGTTAAGGCTACAAATGGTGTTTAAACTTCCATGTGGCACTTTATATATATAGTGCATGTATCTAAAGTGTTCAGGGTGGTACTGGACGAAGAGAATGGGAAAACATTTTAACCTATGAATGCAAATTCTGTTTGATATGCTCATAAAAAAAAAGCAGGTCCTCAAAAAAACCTGAGGAACACATGTAGTGAAGACTGACTCATGTATTTTGCAATTTCAGATTGAGGCGTCATGCCAGCAGATGATGAGTAGTTGAAGTATATTCCCATGGTGGAGTATTTAGGAAGTTGTTGATAGCTTCCCATAGAGTTTGGACTTGGAATTTGTTTGCTTTGCAAAGCCGGAGAATTCCACTCAACGGTGTGACAGTGTGCCAGCCCTAAACCCACCGCACTGCGGCATAGTTCAGGCATGCAGATTTGATTTTCAGCTGGATTCAACTGGAACAATCCCTTTCTGGTGCTAATGCTTTTCCACAGCATCGCTCGACTATTGCAGCCTCCCATGGAAAAGGCCACAGTCGTGCATACATTATGTTGTCAAAATGATAAATGATAACTGATAAATGAAGGTGGTAGGTGGTCAGCTGCCAAGGAAGAGACAGTCCGTCCTGTAGCAAAGTTAATTGGGTACATACACAACTATGCAAAACGAGCTGTCATAGGTGGTCCTTGCTAGGGATGTCTCATCAGTCTATTAATCGGTCACCCTGGGAGTCTGGGCGACTTGAAGTGCACACTGAAGGTCCTTGCAGATCTAGTCCCTCATGTTCAGATTGTTCATACAGTCATACAGTTACAGGCCTTTATTCTTGGGTTTTTTTGTATATTTTTTCCATTTTTATGGTTGAATCTGGGAATGTCTACTTCAGCTGTTGATCTCTTCTTACGCTTCTTCTATGTGGCTGCAATACTGCAATATTCCTTTTTTTTCCTTTTTTTTTCTTTTTCAACCATATTTAGAATCATAAGATCATAGAATGGTTTAGATTGGAAGGGACCTTAAAAATCATCTAGTTCCAACCCCCTGCTATGGGCAGGGACACCTACGAGTAGACCTGGTTGCCCAAAGCCCCATCATTCTCCTTTTATAGTGATCTCTGTCATATCTTCATTTACTCACTTACGGATTCTTAGAGCTTCACCAGTGTTTGGCTATTTAATAATACATGAAAAACAGAAAAGTGGAGAGTCATTAGGCAATTCATTGTCATCATCTCTCTGTAAGAACAGCCCAGGTATAAGTAGCCTTTTTCTGTCATGTAATGTACTTTCACCCTTTAATAATAAATCAACAAAGTCTCTGGCTCCAAAATTAGACTCCTAAAAAACCTCTGGTTTGTTCTCAGAGGAACTGGCTTCACTTATCACAGAATCACAGAATCTTCAGAGTTGGAAGGGACCTCTAGAGATCATCTAGTCCCACTCCCCTGCTAAAGCAGGATTGCCCAGAGCACATCACTCAGGAATGCATCCAGGTGAGTCTTGAAAATCTCCAGAGAAGGGGACTCCACACCCTCCCTGGGCAGCCTGTTCCAGTGCTCTGTCACCCTCACCGGAAAGTTTTTCCGTGTCTTTGAACGGAACTTCCTATGTTCCAACTTGTGCCCATTGCCCGTCGTCCTGTCACTGGGAACCACTGAAAAGAGCCTGGCTCCATCCTCCTTCAGCCCACCCTTTAGATACTTGTATGCCATAATAAGGTCTCCCCTCAGCCTTCTCTTCTCCAGGCTAAAGAGTCCCAGCTCCTTCAGCCTTTCCTCATCAGGGAGATGCTCCAGTCCCTCAATCATCTTAGTTGCCCTTCGCTGGACTCCCTCCAGCAGTTCCCTGTCCCTCTTGAACTGGGGAGCCCAAAACTGGACACAGTATTCCAGTTGTGGCCTCACCAGTGCAGAGTAGAGGGGGAGAAGGACCTCCTTCGACTTGCTGGCCACACTCTTCGCTATGCAGCCCAGGATTCCATTGGCCTTTTTGGCAACAAGGGCACATTGTTGGCTCATGGATAATTTACTGTCTACTAGGACCCCCAGATCCTTCTCCTCAGAACTACTTCCCAGCAGGTCCACCCCTGACCTATACTGGTGCTTAGCATTCTTCCTCCCCAGGTGCAGGACCTTGCACTTGCTTTTGTTGAACCTCTTTAGGTTCTTTTCTGCCCAGCTCTCCAGCTCATTCAGGTCACGCTGGATGGCAGCACGGCCCTCTGGAGTGTCAGCCAGCCCTCCCAGTTTGGTATCATCAGCGAACTTGCTTATCTCTAATGGGAATGCCCAGAAATGATAACAGGAGTGGGATAGCAGAAAGGCTAATAGAGTTAGCCTTGACATGACAAATGTGCCGTGTTAAAAATGTGTTTATTCTTAAGAATAAAATGTTTTGGGGAATATTTTGCACATGCTGCTTTTGAGCAATATTCTCATATCAGGTGGTGAGGATAAAGTGTTACACAGCTTTCATGATCCACAGCATGTAGGTATTCTGTCAAGGAAGACAAAAAGGGAAATGAGAGGTAGACATGTCATTAAAGTTTTAAAAGTAGCTGTTTGGGGTTAAAATGTCTTGGTGAGTTTTCCAATGGGTAAAGCCCCTTTTATATGTGAAATACTTGTTAGTATTTTAGTTTATATTATCTGTGTGTAGGCATGGATTTACTGTGTTTCATGAGAAAATGTATGCCTGTAAGTTTTTGTGTTCTGTATATCATTCTCTCATGTTAATTCTTCTCATAAAACTTGCCTGGTAGATTTACCTTCCCTGCAAGCAAAGAAAATTATCTGTGGTTAGATGTGGAGGGAGAGCCAGTCTTGTGGGTGACTTCTGTATTAGATTCCAAATAAAACAGCTTAAATGAATGAGTTACTACTTCTGTTCCTAAGTTTTCCACTTGTGAGGTGGGGAATCATGCTCACTTGACAGGTATACTAGGACAGGTATCCAAGTATATATGTTTGTGAGACACAGGTGCATTTGATTGAGATGGAAAAATATATGAATAAAGGGATTTTGAGACAAGGCAGAATAAGAAGACATCAGGTGGCTTTTGTTGGGAGAATTTTAAATTAACAAATTGTAGGGGCATCAAGGTGAAATATGTAAAAGATGGAAAAAAGAATTTGAATTGAGTGATGACCAAGGCACAGATAAATATTATTTTTTTCCTAATTCACAAAAGAAAGATCAAAGTGTTATCTCATATATTGCAAAAGAATAAATTTGTGGATTTCTATGAGCATGGGCATGTAGATAGTTTTGAAGAAGAGACTTACATGTTGTTCTGTAATGGTAAACCTGTCAACAATGAAGATGGTCAAATTTGGACTAGAGATGGGTAGGAGAATACTTGGAGAGAAAGGTGAGGAATTCAACTCTGTATTATGTGCATTGGAAGAGAATAACATCAAAGAAATATTATGAGGGTAGCTGGAGACATGAGAATGTTCAAGAGAAAAACGTTAGTGTCAAAAAGTACTTTATAGAGTTACTAATAGAGCCTGATGTCATTAGAGTGGGTGAAATTACCTGAGATTTGAAGACTGGATGATTGCAGCCTTCCATGGAAAAGGCCACAGTCTTAATGCAAGAAACAAGTGACATCAGAACTGTGGGAGACCCAGATGACAATGAGGAGGAAAGCAAATTGGAGAAGCTAATTTGTAAGTAAGGTGAAAAACAGGCAGAGAACATGGGAAAAAAAGTCACAAAACACAAGGTGTGGAGAAAGTTTTGTATTTTCTTCCTGTGTGGAGGATATTGGGTTAAGTGGGGCACTAGATTGATCTGGGCTGGAAAGTTACTTATGGAAAGGAGGAGAAATTTGTTGTACTGAAAGATTTTGACAGCTCAAATTGGATGAAGATGCATCTTGGAAGGTGTCACTGAGTGTTGTGTAAGCAATTTCAGTGGAGTGGAGCAGAACTGCAATTACAGAGTATTTAAGAGAAGAGAGAGGGGATTAGGAGAGCTACAGTATGCTACACATTTGAAAAAAAATGCTTTAAGACAGGAAGAGGGTAGTCATTTCTGCAAATGAGATCCACTGTATTTGGAGGAGTGTATATTGAGAGAGAAAATAAGGCTCTTCATCTTATTAGCAAGGCTCTTTTCAGGAAAGCATTTGGCTGCTAGGGAATATATTTGTTTTTCCTGCCTTACACTCAGTAAGAGTAATGAAGGAATAGTTAAAATTGTTCATTGCAGTTGGAATTATATATTTTTTTGGAATATAGCTGAAATACTCTATTGTCAATACATACAGTTTTTGAAGGAAAACTAATTAAAAGATGAGTTTCTAATAGTGACTGCTGAAGCGGTATGGCATTTCAGAGGTAATTCTACTGACAGTAATTTCTATGAGATCTTTTTGTTCCCTTGTTGATGCCTGATGGTCTTTCAGTAAAGGCGAACTGAGATATTAGAGTTTTCTGTCAAGTGCCCAAAGAAAAGAAATAGAAAAATTATACATCAGTGTATTTTTTTCCCAAGTTGGCCTGTCATAATGATGCTAGGTGCTAATTGAAATGATAGGATGTGCAGTATTTTGAGGCAAAAATGTGATTTTAAAGTTAGTGATGTTTCTTCTGGAGATGGGAGGGTATTGGGACAAACGTGGGTAGATCTGTTGCAATCACTGGAAACAGGGCAAGGGGAACCTTGGGAGGATGTCTAATTTATCCATTGGTCTGAAAGTCAGATGATTAATGTATTTTTTTAAAAAAATCAGTAGGTAGGATGACATAATCTCTTGCAGAATGTAGCAGTTGTTACCTTTAGAAAGTTTTTTCTTAAGGCTTAAGCTAGATCTTTATTGTTTTGGCTTAAGTTTTTTGATCTGTTGTCCTGCTCATGGTAGTTACATAGAACAATTTATATCCCCCCTTCTTTTTTTATTCTTGATTAAATAGTTGTAGTGTGGGATTTAGCGCTGGTTTCAGACCTGAAATTTAGAAGCCTGCATACAGGTATCCCTGTGCGCTCCGGGTATGTGAGGTCCCGTTACCTTCCATGGAGGTGTAGCCCTGGTGTGAAGCCTAGAGAGCTTGGGCTGTAGGCTAAACAAATGGGTGGAGAGAGCAATGGACACAAAATTTGTTGATAAAATTATTAGGAAGAAATATTGATTTACCAACTGAATTGCCTTACTTGGTATATCACAGAGGTGTATCTGATGCAAAGATGGGACAGGACAGGTACAAATTAAATGACTTGCAACTTGCCAAATAGTCCCCCCCCCAGAAATCTCGTCGGGCGTTAGTCTACTCTCCAAAGACCTTTGGCAAATGTGGATCTTAAAGTAACGCTTTTAAAAACCCAAGGCTTAGCCTGAGAAGCAAAGTGTGCTCCTGTGTTCGACTGAGGAAGAATATTTTGCCTTTTTTTTTTGACAAGTGAACTTTATCCCTGAATCAAACCTTTGGGAAGATTGTATCACTAAATCCCAAAGAACGACTTAGCCCCAAAACCTCTGGGACTCTATATTGAACCTCTCATTAAGAAAACAGCAGTATCCATAAACTTATAAAATTATACACTTAGGGAAGGTTTTTTTTTCTGGTTAATATATTTTGCTCATTAATGCAATGCTTATGTTTTAAAAAGTTGGCATTTTGCCTTGGCAAATAGCTTGAAGATAAAAGCAAGTTTATTCCTGTAATTCTCCTCGTATGAATTCTTGTCATTTAGAATATCGTGAATGAAGTTCCAAAACATAATTTTCTATCCTTAAAGTCTTGCAACATATCAAAAAATTTTCCACCAAAGTTAACTGTTAATGCTCAGCCATTTCTCCTGTGAATGCCACAACAAGAACGTGTGCTTTTTAATTAACAGATGACATCATTGGCATCTACGGATGTGTGGAGATTGCTGAAGATTTTTTGTGTATTAGCTGGGATCAGATTTCTTATTAATTTTCAGCTGATTTTTAATAATGGTGGCATTGATAAGAACTGGTAGCTTTCAAGCTGGAGTTTAGAAAGTTAAAATGTACATGACTTTTGAATGTGATCTTAATTCAAATCTATATGTCTCCTGCTCCTGGCATCTTCCCATGATTCTCGGGAGGAGAGAAGGAAAACATATTATTTTAAGGAGTATTTGGTGCTTATTAAAATTGCACATACGCCCGCCTTCAAAAGAATCTTGATTTACTGCAGGTTGTTCATGTGTCGCATGCGGACATTTTTAGAGAACAGATTTCTTATCACTGTGAACAGTGAATGGCTTCCAGTGCTCCACGATCAGTGAGCAAAAATGTTATATCCATTGTAAAAGGTAGGAAACCATGAAATCTATAAGCCGATTTGGCAGAAGAAGCGGTTGTTCATGCCAAGATTTGGTTACTGACCCACAGTTTCCTGTTTTTAAATATATTAATTAATTCGCAAAGAGCATCTTTTGGAAAACAAGAACTCAGACAGACTGGCACAGGCTGGAGCTCCGCCAAGACTGCTCGGGAAGGTTGCCATGCTGGGAGCGAGCGAGCGAGAGAGAGAGCGAGCGAGAGAGCCGAGGAAAGAAAAAAAGGCAAGACTTGGCACGGCTCAGTCAAATCAGCTTCTTTTGTCTGCTTTCTCGGCTTGAGCTTCAGGAAAGAAAACCATCCTGGGGTACAGAAAAACTCAGAACTTTTTGGTTTTCAAACTTAGATAGCTTTTTAAGTCTCTTGGGCTGTTTGAAAGTGGTGGTACATTAAATGACGTTCAGTTACCAGTGATAAGAGAAATGAAAGACTTCTTTAATGAAGCCTCCACAATGTCAGTTTATACATATGGGAAATACGATGTTTGATTTTTTTCTTTTGTATGTCTGATTAAAATGTAAGGGAGCCAAGTAACTTGGAGGATTACAGAGGGAATACCTAAATAAATGGGAGAATTTTCATTTTTTGCAACAACAAAAAAGTTTTCATCGACATGAATATGCTTTAAAACCAAATCTGACCTCCTTCGGAATATGTTCAGAACAGGAATTTCAGCGTCTCTCTCATATATGCTACAGATATGAACTTTTAATGGAACCTCCTTAAAGATTTCATCTGACCCAGCAATGAAGTAAGAGTAGAGAGAAAGTTGTGGCATCTTAATGTGAAAGTAAGTATGTTCTTAAAGCAACAAGATTTATTTTTGCTGCTTCCTGCTGTCCTATCTCCATCTCCCAGCTATTAGTGACAACACTGGAAACCAGGAGGGCAAGCCGAAGACACCCAGGGTACGCCTGAAGGGCAAAAAAAGAAATGAGAGCATGGTTATTTTCCTACTGCTCTAAAATATTTCTTCCAGTGCATCTTACTAGAGAGCATGTGAAATTGCTGAATTTTCTACTTTTGGGGAAAATGGGAGATGGAAAAATATTGACTTCTGCCATGTGAGGAATGTTTGAAGACGACAGAGCTGGATTTGAACTGGTGACACTGGATATAGAAACTTCAATTTGTAGTTACAGTACCTGTTTGCTGTAAATTGTGAAAAAAATCTGCTCCTTTCTCATACGTGGATTAAAACAAATCTGTGACGACTGAAGCGTGGATGTCTTATGATTTCAATAAAATTAAGGACCTAAAAATCCATTGTTTGTTTTCTCCAAGGGTGCCTGGATTTTCAGTGAGGCAGGTACCTTATTTCTGATTTCCTAGGAACAAATACTAGCATACTACCTATTAGGCCTGGATGTGGTTGGATTATACTACTTCTGCTGTGACAATCAGCATTATTGTTTCAGAGAGTAACTGTAAAGCATAGATTTTTATGGATCGTCTTCACTTATAGTAAGTATTCTACTATCCTTAAAGAATAGATTGTTCAGCCTGTAAGATGTGTAATTTCTGGCATGCTATAGGACATTTCCCTAATTCTTCTTGTATGCTGAAGGAAAGGAAGAAACAACGTTAATGAAAAGCATTTTAACAGGAATGTGTTTGTATTTTAACTGTACATCATGGCATTTTGATTACTAGTTTACCAGAAGTAACTGGCCTTTTTGCTTATCTAAAAGAACTTGGGTTACTTAATATTACACTAAATTGGTTTCATAGCAAGATATGTCAGATTTTTACTACATCAGTGAACCTTTTGACAGATACTGTCGTTAAATAGTGGGTAAGATGCTGTTGTGATAACTATTTGATGTACTGAAACCTCTTAATATGGTTTGTTAGTGATTTTTGAAGAAAGTGTCTCCATCAGATGATATTATTAAAATAGCAACCCTGTCTTTCTAAATCATTAAAAAATATATTCAACAGCTATGTGTTAAAATAGCTGTCCCGCAGTAGATTGCAAATTGATACTCGGTGGAAAGGAAATGTTAGAAGGAGTTCAGTTTTGCTTTCTGTGTGATTAGCTGGTGTGTAGGTCATTCCTGCACAGGCAATAACATGTGATGGGATCGGGACACAGAGAGACGTGATGGGTATAAGTTTGCAATCACAACAGTGGAGTAAGTTTGTCCAGCTGGGTGCATCTTCTGAACTGAATTTCCTGTATTTCTTAGAAATAGTGTGTAGTCTCAAAGCATATGGTATTTGCTTTAATCACGACATTTCAAAACACATTTTTAATGAATGTCCCTATTAAAACTCAGAAAAAAATAGAAAACATTTATCGTGGTGCCTCTAAGTGAAAACGAGCTCTGAATATTAGCATAACCATTTTTCTCTCCTGAGTACTTATAGAATTTCATAAATGATTTCTCAGGTTTTAAACATGATCAACACGTGGGTCCTTGCAGTGCATTTACAAATAGAAATATTTGTACAAATATTTGAACGTATATTGACTGAAGTTATTTTGAAAGCAGTTACTACTATTTTGAAAATATTATTTATCTTCTAAATTTCTAGTTGTTACATTTTGTTTTCCTGAATGAGATACACACCACTGCAGATTTCTTTTGGCCTACATAATAAAGAAATTATTTTTTCTTTCTGCTAAACTCTTCACCTTTAAAAGTTCATCTAAGTGCTTATTTTTGGAAAATACCCTAACTTGGCAAGTTAAATCAAAATATGAATTGTGTGGTTTAAATGGTTCCTTCCAGAATGTTGATTGGATTGCGTGAAAATGTAATTTGTGAATGTAATTTGACATGGTTTATCATACTTATATATTTTATTTACAAACTGTATAATAATTTGGATTTTTCTGGATACTTTAATCATATTATTCATTATCACCATTCATTTATGATCCTTAATTATTGGTTTACTTTAGTAACTTCATAAATGACGAATTTGTGTTTAATTCTTAATGAGTCATTGCTATATGTTTTGATTTGGATTGTGCAATTCCTTAAAGTGGCATATTTCAGTGGGGAGGTGGGGATTAGGGTTTAGGATTGATATTGATTTTTCTTATTAAACTACAGCAGAACAATATTTCACATGGGAGCATTGCGTTTGATCCTGTAATGGGCCTATGTCTGATCTCACTTGTATGTATTAATAATATATTAACCACGGTTTACTCTTCTTTTTTTACTAGTATCAAAGTACATTGAGATCAAAATGGGACTGTAATGGCTTAGTTTGTGCCCTTTACATTTATATGTGTAAACCGTTTTTAATGCAGATTTGTACCAAGGTTGAATGGGCGCTTACTATGAACCAATATGTTTATTGGACAAGGAAGAGGTACACAGTTCTCAGTGACTATGGATTTTTCCAAAATATGGCTGTAGGATAATATAAATGTATACAGATTTTGCATGTTATTTGCATGCTGATATCCATGGAATATGCTGATGATTGGCGTGATATTCTACATATGGTAGAACTCTGTATTCTGCCATTGCTGAGGTAACCTCATCTTCTATATCCAGTATTTTTTAAAAAAGCTAGCTATATTTTAGAGCTCTTTCCATTTACCATTTAGCATTTACCATTATTCCAGAATAATTGCTTATTTCGTCGCCTACTACATGGCAAGGTGTTTTCTCTGTGTATAGCAACTTTTCTGGCACTGGTGTCATCATTTTAATCATTCCGTATAACTGTAGCATGTGTTTCTTCAGGTCTTGCTCCAGTGCACGACAAGGTATATAAAACTATAACTGCATTCCTAATATTTTGTCTGTAAGTCCAATCTAGTCCAAGATGGAAAACTGTCTGAGAAACTGCAGGAAGAAGGCTGTAGTATTCACCTTTTTCTTATCATAATTTAGCATAATTTTTTTCTCCACTTGTTCATGAAAACAGACATGGTTAAAATGTTTTGTCCAGTACTGTGTGTGCTCAGATTCTCAACACTGCAAATTGGCGTAGGGGGATTGACTTTGGTGGAATTCCACTCCTTTATTCCAACTGGAGGTATAGGCCACAGTCTTTATCTGTGCAACAGAAATTTTGAGCAAAACCGATAATATTCTGTCCAGTGTAACTGTTAAAAAAGCGTGTAAGTGAGTTAAGTAACTTTTGTAATCACTGTGGAGGAATAAACACCTTTAGAAAGTGATTTATATGGCTGTCATGTTGGTGTTATGAATCACTCTTTTTATTGACCGTAAAGGTAACCTAGGGCAGACAGGTTAGACTGAGACATCTACATTTAGTTGTCTAAATTTAAGGAAGATCGATCAAAGTCTTAATAAGATAACTTACAAAAAAGAAAGTTTTAAAATAAAAAATGGCAGTGATTACTTCAATGCAGTATTTGCTATGCTCAATTTCAAGGTTAAGAAAATAGGAAAGTAGGACAACAAATGATAAGAAGGTGAAAATATTAATTTGTAATATTTTTAAGTTCGCTCAGGATAACCGTATTGTCTGCTGTGTTCGCATTTATTTTATAGATATGGAAAAATCCACAGTTGTTTGGGGCCTGACTGATTCTGATAATCCTGTGGAAATTACTGTAGAAATGGTAGAAGCTTGTCTTCTTGATAAATAAGGGCATCCACATTTTTTCAGTTGTTTTCCTGTAGTTAAGTTATACCCAATACACATCTGTTTCTCTGAGTTACTTTAGCAATTTTTCTGTATTTGGCTGATGCTATGGAATTTTAAAATGTTTGTGTCTTCCCTGAAGCAGACAGGGACCACCCACTTAATGTGGTTGAAAGCTCTAATGGGCTTCACCTTGTCTTGGGTATTCCATGTCCTCTTACGTTCACAAAGATGCTACTTATTGTGGCTAGAAATATGAACAAAAATGAATTGGCCACTGTGCAGTTTCTTGTCTAAGTCGCAAGAGATGTTGCGATTGAGATGTGGACCTGATTTGAATGTTATTTTCTTTAGAAGGGGATGAATTATAGGTCTTGCAAGAAATTCCCATTATTATCCCTTCTTTACATTTGTTAAATCATCTATTTTTTTTGTAAGTTTACCACGATCAAGCAGAACAAGGCTGTAATTTCCTTTAGCTAGCTTCATTTTGTTGTCTTAGTATAATGAAGGTTAACTTTTCTGGATCTGCTTTCGTTTTAAACATTGTGAAGACAAAGGCACTTGAATCTTGTCTAGTGTTTTAAACTGGAGAATGACTTCTGTATTTTCTACCTCCTAATGAGAATATATTCCCTTCTGTATTTTTCAGTGAAGGTAAAATATATCCTTGAAGATGCTTGGTGACACTTCTTATGTCTTCCGTGTTCCTAAGTACTTTAGAATGGATTAATTTGATTTTTTTCTCTATTTTTTTTTGTACACCATATAGTTTTTCCAAGTCTGAATGAGAGGCTCAATAGTTGTTCGAACAGAGTCTATGAATTTTCTTTTCATGAACCATAAAAGAGCATCTCACCAGAGGTTCATACTGATGCTGTCTTCATTCTTCTGATAGGGGTGGATAGGAAAACAGTTTTTTAGGGAAATAGGACAGATTCTCTGGGAACATCTGGGGAGTCTAGGTGCCTAACAGCAGTATATATGTATGGCATTTTAGACATCCAAGGCTGTCTGAGATGTCTCCATGGAGCTGATGGGCATGACACAGGGTATATAAGAGGTATATAGAGAGGTGGTGGAGGCCCCATCCCTGGAGACATTCAAGGCCAGGCTTGATGAGGCTCTGAGCAACCTGATCTAGTTGAAGATGTTCCTGCTCACTGCAGGGGGGTTGGACGAGATGACCTTTAAAGGTCCCTTCCAACCCAACACATTCTGTTTCTATGATTCTATATAGGAGAACTGGGGTCTTTTGGAGTTAGAGCTGAAGACAGGTGAGGGCATCTGAAAAGGTATCGGGCATTTGGAATTGCTTTCTTTTTTATCATTTTGCTGATGAAGACTAAGGCATTCTGTAGAGATTCTTTTTCTATCAAGTATTTGATTCCCAAAGTCAGATTATGTAATGCAAAGGACCATGGCCCTACAAATAATGTCATCTGTCTCCTGAGTCATGACAAGAGAACTCGTGAGTACAGGGTCAGGATCCCTTGTGACATGTCCTCTTAGTCTTACATTTTGGCATCTTGATACTAGTCTTACACTTTTGTTCAGAGCAGTGTGTTAATTTGCATAGCTCCAGGACTTTCTTCTTTCTCTCTTGAACCTGTCTTGTTTTCTCTAATTGCTGAAATTTTCAGTTCTGGGATGACCGATTTAGTTCATTTTATTTGCTTTGATGAATTTTGCTATGTCTCCATTCTTCCCTGTTTTTCAGGGATTCAGCACTGAAAAAAGAATTGAAAAAAGAATTTCTTTCTCAGAAAGGGATGCAGGGTTACCAAGGCATTCTGGTAACTACCTGTTCCACATGAAGAGTTAAGGTTTAAGTTCGATCTTGTACTTCAGAGATCTCAAAAGGTAGATAAAGGGTGTTTGAATTCACTGGGCTTGCTTTAATATTTGCTTTTACTGTACTCTGAAGCAGTTCTTTGCCACCCTCCAGAGATGTTTGTGGTTCCAGGGTACTTAGTGGTGTAGTATATGAGAGCACAAAAAGAAAATAGGGCTTGTAATATATGTGTTAGTGTGTGGGTGAATTGGGATCATTGTGGCACAGAAAGCTGCAGAAATAGCATAGAATAGCCCAGTGTTGCAGAAGAGGGTGGACTCTCATTTCCACAAAGTATTTTGATTTAGACAGGGTTTTTTGGAGCAAATGTTCTAGCTGCGTAAAGGACGTGTTTCCTGGATGGGCTGTATGGGTGCAGTAGGAATTTTGTATGATTTCTGGCATAAATTAGATACCAGGAGGTGTTTTTCTCCCCATCGTGGTAACGTAGATTCTGAAGGGCAGCAAGATCTGTCCATATTACGTGGCCACTTGTGATCAATGTCACTGCTAATTTGCTTCGGAAAGTTACGTGGCTGGCTCAGATGACTACCGCTGTATCATCTTTTCTTCTAAATTCTTATTCCTGCTGACCTCTTCAGCCTACATAAAAGTCTTGGTTTGTCTGAAGTTGCAACCTTTGTAATATCAAATGCTAGGTTTTTAAAAACAGAAAGTATGCAGCATTTGTAAGACACTGACTGTTTGCCCTGTGTACTCTAACAGCTTGTTGATGAAGCATATTGATAAGAGAGAAATTAGAAATTAGTCCTGAAACTGGGATGTCATGTTCACCTAATTTATGGCAAGATTGGATGACACACCTGTGAAGACTTTCAAGTTCACTCTTTTCACAGACATACGGTGCTGTCAGGAAAGCAGTTATGACAGATAGATGTTTCAGACACTACAGGATGATGCTTATAAGGAAGGCAACAACTTAGGAGGTAATCAGATCCCAAGAAGAGTGTCTCTCTAATACAGAGAGAATACATTTACTGAATTCGAAGGGAAACTGGAAGGTCTGAAGAAAGGTTTGTTTTGACTTCACTAAACTATAATGAGAAGATACATAGTTGCCATGCAGATCCTTAAGGAATTTGATTTAAGTATCTTGATTTAATATGCAGAAGCTACCAAAGAATACATTATCCTTGCGTAAGACAGAGCAGGCCCATCACAAGCAGTTAAAAAAGTAAATTGGTTCCCTGGCTATTTGAAATGTTTCAAGATATAGTTCTTCATGAAGAGCAGTGTGGGTGGCATGGAGTGTCTGAGAGCAGATGTGATTTCTGTTTAGTCAGTAGGTTCTCTCTGTTCCATACTGTGGACTGTCTCCACATGAGGATACAGAATTATATATTTCTGCTGAGATAAGTGATCGAGTGATGCTTTTCTGGACAGGTGCAAAAGATGGGGATTTCATGCTAGCAAGCTGTTATTGGGGCTACTAATATATTTGAATATGACTTTGATTTAATCTTGCATATAAATTAGTATTAGAAGAACGAGAGAAGGGGCATACAGAAAACATTGGTTTTGATCTGCTAGATTATATCCAATTGGATTGTTTCTTTGACCGTCGTCTTAGAAAATGCACTTAACGCTTCTTGCTTTTTTCCTGATACATAACAAGGCTTTAGTCCCAGTTGTCCATCTGCGAAATGCTGACTTTTGGTTTCAACACTGGTAGGTGCCCATTTGTATTGATTTTACAGAGCAAGCTGTCATCCCTTTTACGTCTCAGCACAGCACCGAATCTACAGCGTTAAGAGTGCTTATTCGAGATGAAAGGCTTCTCTGTGGAGTTTATTTTGGATGCCCCACAGCTGTGGTTTTTTTCCAGTTCTTTGGATAGGAACAGGAGTAAGGTCTAGTTTGCTTGTTCATCTAATACACAGCCAAGTGAAAACGAAGAAGCCTTACTTCTACATAGGCAGTACAGGGATACGATGTTTTAAATTTTTGTTTTCCACAGACTGTGATTTTGGTAATACAGATTCCAGCCCAGATTAAATCATCTGCAGAGACTCTGAGGAGAGGACAGACTGAGTGTATGTTCATGAGAAGCGTATTCAGAAAAATCGTAACAATTTGTTTGGACTATATTGGTAGAAATACATGGAATTGAACATTATAGGGTGGAAAGTTTTGCACCGAAGTAGGCAGTATCCACTGGTGGATATTGATGGCCACATCGAAGCTTGTTTGAAGCAGTTTTCCCGTTCGTAGAGAGCAGCATGGTGTTTGTCCATGAGTTTATGTTGTCTCCTGTTCCTAGTTAGAGAGCCTTGCATTGTTCTGTCCTTAGTTGTGAATTGCTTTGCTTCATCATTGTCTGTCTAGGAGAGCGCTACTTTCTAATCTCCATAGGTGAGAAGGCAGGGAATGTTTCAAAGCAGAAAGAGAGAACCTCTTCTTTACTAGTAACTATTATTTTAAGGCTTGCTACTTTCGCTGACATTAGTTGTCTTTCTGACTTGGAGTTCTAGATAATTTTGTAATGTTAGGAAAAGAGGAAATGGCCTCCAGTTGCACCATGGCAGGTTTAGATTAGATATTAGGAAAAGTTTTTATGCTGAAAGGGTTGTCAGGCTGCCCAGGGAAGTGGTGGAATCGTCATCCCTGACAGTATTTAAAAGACCTGGTGCTTAGCGATGTAAATTATCTGCAATTTGGGAGGTGGGATGGAGGGGCTGATAGGTGGGTGCGGTTGATTATTTGCTTGTGTATTGCCTTTATACAAAGATAATGATACCATCTTGCACAAATCTCCCCAGTACCCAGTGCTGTTTGTGGTTCTAACTGAGACTGACCAGCCACTTAATCCTTGGTTATGAAAGTCACAGCAAGTCAAACTTCTTGGCTATAGCCAGCTGAGATTCCAGAAGAGAGCCAATGATGACAGATCTGTCTTTTGAGGGCATATAATTCTTCAGCGGCTGGATGGTTATGATGCTTCGGAGTAAGAAAGCAGAGATGAGATCATTAGTGAGGTACCGGCGAATGCCGTACTGAAAGTGCTGCCAGCAGCAGCACGTTACTGCAAGTGCTTTGCCATTTTAAAAGAAAACCAACACTGTTTGCAAAACAAAACACTGCCTTATATCTGCAGTTACAAAGAGGGCAGCGCTTTTCTTACTTTGTCCATAGCTTTACCCAGTGAATGAGAAGGTTGTGAGTGTAATCCCGTATGTCTGACCTAATGCCTGCCTATCCACTTGTGGCACTATGCAAGGAATTAATGCACGGGCATTTGGTAGCAAGCGGGGAACCCACCTTTATAATCTATAGATGAGAGATTTATGGTCCCTAGAAGACATGAAATTAAATATATATGCCTTTCTGTCAGTTGTGCACCGTGGTGATGCATTTTAAGTACTTCAGATGTTTTGTTCTGATGTTATACTTAGGGCTCTTGCTTTCTGCTTGTGTGCATCCTGTGTAGTAACTTTTTATAAATGAGTTTATAAATGAGTCTGTTCTATTTCTTCTATTTTTTTTTTTTTCACTTTGATTAAGCTTGTAAACTCATAGACTGGTGAAATTTTGCATTTAAGATACATTGTGCTATTGTAATAAGATACATTGTCCCAGTGTAATGTTTGTCCTTTCATATGGATTCACGCTGTACAATATAATTCCTTTTTTTCCAGCGCTTTTTCTGTGTAAATTCATCTGAAAGGGAAATGTTAAAAGCTGATATATTTGTAGTGACTGAACCAGTTTTAGCAGAGAGAGCAATGTGATTCCTTGCAATGCTGTCTCACTGTCTCTTCTTTAAAATTGCTGTGTTGCAGGAGGCTATTGTGGTGCTTTCTTTTATAGCTGGGAAACATTTTTCTTGTTATTTAATTTAGATGCTGACATAATGAGTGCTCTGCTGTAATGAATATTTGATGTGTTTATGCTCATGTAAATGCCCAACTATCTTGCCAGTTCTCTTCAACCTTTATAACTTCTTAGACAATTTTGAGAGTGATGCAGTTTGCCCAACGCCTTTTGATGAAAAGGGGGAATATTTTTATGGACGTTCAGTGAACAACTTCAAGACTTCATTTTCTTGTGGTCTTGGCTGCTGTTCAGTGAGATTTTAACTTGAAATTACCTCTTTAGACTTTCATGAGAGAATTGGGCCAAGATCAATATCTGCAGTGTAGGTGTGTAGGACTCAGTACTCCCATTTTCCTTTGTAGTCAGCAGAGGTAGGCACTTTTAGGCAAATTTGTTCATTGTATAATGCAATGCTATTGGAGCCTCAGGTGGAATAGTTTCTAGTAAAATACAGTATCTTTTAATTAATTGGCCCACTGAAGTGCTGAATTATGACTGAGGTGCTCATAAGCAGTGAGTTTGTAAATCTTTAGCTCTTCTAAACTGGAGCACATAAATGTGCTTTAGAAATTACTAGCAGAATCGTAGAATCTTCATGGTTNCTGTTCCAGTGCCTGACAGGACGCAGAATGCTTTGTCGGCACATAATTACACCAAGCCCTTTGTGCATGTGTGTGTCCCCCGGGTGGTGCCATCAAGTCGCTCTGCCCCACAAGAGACATTTTAGAAGAGGGTCTGTATGAGTCAATGTGGCATGTTCTCTCTGTCATTTGCCCTGTCGTTCCAGCAGGAGGGTGCAATATGAGTAATGCACATTTTAAGGTTTTGGCACTGCATTTCAAGAAAAATATGGTCCAGCTGGAAATATTCCAGCGAACAGCAATGATAGTGATCGGAGGGCTAGAAAATATAATCGGTGAGAAAGCAAATTTGTGTTGTTTAGCCAAAGGAAGAGAAGATTGAAGGAGAAGGTAATAACACTGTCCACTTCTGTAAAAGGCTGCTGTAAATCAAAAGGTTGTAATCTGTTCTCCATGCCTGTCTGTGCTGGCTCAAACAAGGCGTGGTGGGTTTAAACTGTGTCGAAAGAGATTCAGGTTAGATATTAGGGAAAAAGTTCTAAAGATAGGGGTAGGGTAGTACTGGAATAGATGATGTCTGGGTCTTCAGAACATCCAGCTGTACCAGTCTTTAAAATCAGGTTGAGCAAACAGCTGTCAGAGATGACAACAGGAAATCCTACCTTGAGGCAGACTGATGGGCTACGTTTTCTCTCCAGGACCTCTAAACCTGTTGGGTTTTTTTGTTTGTTTGTTTGTTTTTTTAATGATTATTGATACAATACTGAAAAAAGAGAGATAAAATGACCCAAAAAGAAGGATGATGCTTTAACAAAACATCGTAACATTTCTAAAACTACATTCCACCAGTTGGACATGCTCCCAATTTGTTCTGCTTCCAAACCTGATGCCTTTTGGTTAGCAAGGCTAACAAAATTTGAGCAACTAACAGAAAATATGGATGGTAGTAAGTGGTAAGGGTTGCTGAATCCTGTAGCGCAATGGAGCTGAGGCTGGAGCAGCTCCATGCCCTGAGGTCCACCCAGCAGTGAGGGTGATGCATGGAAGGTTAGGCTGATGGTTGGACTCGATGATCTGAAAAGGTCCCTTCCAACCTCGACCATTCTATGATTCTATGAAGATCTTGTTTGATATTTTAATTGTTTTCTTAATTTTCTTATAGTTTTTTGGAGCAATTCTGTAACAGAAAGACGTGTTAAGTCTTTCAACCCACATGCCTACCTGTGTCAAAGAGCAGCACCTCTCACTGTATCTAAAATGGATTTTACGGTCTTGTAGTGCAAGGAAGTTCATGATACTCTGGCTGGTCTTTCTCTTGTGAACTTTCAGCCTGTTTTCTTACTCTAATGTTTGTATAAAAAAAAAGGAAAGAGCTTCTTCTGCTCTCTGTTGTCCTTTTTGTAAATGAAACTTGCCTGTTCGGTGCACGTCTAGCATACTCACGATTATCACAGATAATCTCAGTGGTCCTGGATGTGTGTGTTACCTGCTTTTGAGTTGGATGTTAGAGGTGGTGAATTTTGCATGTGGTATTTTCCCTCAGCTGTTTCATCCTCTGGGATCAGGTGCAATCCCACTGGCAGGAATTACGCATGATATTACCGGAAAATGTTACAGCTGACCGAGTCTTGTAATGAAAGGGCACGGTGCCGTGCCCTGGAGTGGCCAGGCTTATATTTGCTTTGTGGATTCCTTTCTAAGGAGCTAATTGAAACAAATCTTCTGGGTATTCAGCAGCCAAATGTAGTTTTAAAATGAAAAAGTATTTTTAACATAATCAGATAGTGAAAAAAAAAAATTACAAAAATGGTAGGAAGAAAAACAAGTAAAGAAAGTGGGGATAAGAATAAATGTTTTTAGATGAGATCTTCCAAAAAGTGCCTACATACGTGGTTTCTGTCTTGACGTTTCTTGTGCTATTAGGGACAGAAATCTGTTGATTACAAAAAGTTCTTTTACTACTGCAGCATCGATTTCCCTTGCCCTGCGGGCTTGGGTAGTAAATGAGCAACCTCTTACGCTCACAGGGAAAAGATGGTGTTTTATCTTTGCCCTGTATTGCTGTGGTATGAGGGGATATAGTCAATTAAAATAATTTAATTTTGGACAACTTATTAGGAGTCAGTAATCCTGTTGTATTACTACTGCACATCATTTGGTTATTTGCACCCTTTACTTGCTTGATTTTATTTAGCATATTTTCGAGTTTTCTTTATGTTGAATATAATCCTTTTTTTGTTTGGTTTTGGATAACTGCAAAATTCTTATATGCATTTTTTTTATTCCTAACTTACTGATGTGTGTTATTAAACTTACCTTTCACATAAGATTTTATTTAAAGATCAGAGGGATATGTATATATCTATATGTGTGGGGGTGTATGTGGTAAAAGTAAAACTTTATACTCATATGCTTCTCTGAGGTAATTAAGACATATACTTTTTTTTTCATTACAATCATAGAGTTTGTTTAAAGATTTTTTTTAAATTTTTTTTTTTGCTGGTAGATTTTCCAGACATTCTGGTATTCAACTTAGTTTGTACACTTGCTTAAATTAGAGTTTCTGAGTGACATTTAGATCAAAGGCTTTGTAACTGTTTTATTGTACATCATTATAATTTCATTTGTAATAGATAAAAATGAGACAAATGGATGCGGAAAGTCCTTGTCTGCCTACCCTCCAGTCATGCATTTCCTTTTCACTGCCTGTGCTAAGAGTTGGAGTTACGTTGCCTCAAATTCACTTTTTTTTCTTTACAAGTGACTTCTCTTTTATGTATGAAAAGTTTATAGACTTAGTTAGCTAATGGAGTTATTGGTTTTAAAATGTGCCATTGGGCTTCAGGCAGTCTTTTGTGTAATGCTGTTATATATGCAAGTGATGGGCACGCTGAATGCTTAACTTGCCTTTCAGGAGGACATGTGAAAATAAAATGTGGTATTTGCATATCTTTCAGGATGAGACCAGGAGTCTTGTGAGGCACAAATGTCAAAATATCTGATGGAAAACTTTGAGTGCTCTTCCTATGATCCTAAGCACTGGTGAACTGAAATGCAGGGCCTTCATTTGTCTAAAATAGTTAGCTCCTTCCACTACCTTGAAGGAGACCAACACAATTTCTTTTATTTGGGTTTTCTGCTGAAGTACTCAAGTTTTCTCCTGCCTTTTTCTGTCCACATGTTTAGGATGCCTGAATTGGAGACTTCTGACTGTAGTTCTTCTGTCCGTAAGTTCAGCTCATGTCATTCCCCATGAACACTTGCATCTCTGAGCTCTTGTCCTCCCGAAGGGTCCTCTGAGATGTCAGTGCGTGAAAAGTTCCTTCCTATTAGTGGGAAGCTGTGCGGCTTTGCTCTGCAGCTCACTGCTACCATCCTACTCGCATCTTTCCCTTTTCAGAAACATGTACATTACTCCCATGTGGATCCACAGTCCTGGTTCTGACTGCTGTGGCATCGGCAACAAAACCAGTGCTGGTGGTACCAACAGTATGAAATACAACGTGTAGCCACGGATTTATATCTAAACATTTTAAATGATTTTATTTGTGCTTTCGTTGTTTAGACATTAAAAGGAAACCTGTCCCACACAAAATTGCATCTAACTCCTGCTGAGAGTTTTTATTAAATATCGGCTTTATTTAATCTCCTCACTTTTCTAATTTTACTTGCTTCAGTTTTAATGGTCATGATAATGGAGGTGATAATGTTTGTTTATCAGTCACGGCACTGCTCTCCCCTTCACTGTGACTAAAGCCCGTAGACCTTAATTTAGTAGCCTCAACATCTGAATTAATACTTCTCTTGCTTTCCTTTTTATTGAGAATTTATGCCTCCAAATATTCTGTTTTAATACACTGCAAATAGATTTGTGGCTGCCATTCCTGCTATCAGGTGCTGAGCACTCCAGAGAACAGGACACCAAATAATCCTCCGCACTCGTGCACTCGTCTGTTTTATTAGTGCAGTCCAAGTTGGTTGCACACATCTTACAACTCACTGAAGAGGAAACGGAGAAATTTAACCTAGTTGAAGAAGGTGTTGCCACCTTCTCGTGCAGCACAGGGGTCACTGAGAAAAAGCGCTCGCTGCATTTTCAAGATATCAGCCCCTGGCTCCTTAGTGCGCAGTTAAATGACCCAAAAGGTTTTTTTTTCCTCACTCCTTGAGTGCTCGGAAGAGGACCACGCACTTCTTTGTCGGAGTTGCAGAACTAATGATACACCTGAAAATAATGTTATTTTTAATGAATCATCCCAGATTACCTATGACAGCCTGCAATTACTAATTTGGGGGCCACAGTTTGGTAACACTTAGAATAATACCTTTGTCCAGGAACATCCAGTAACCCAGTGTAATGGTACGGTGACTTTAGTATTGATGAATAGGCTCCTTACAGTATCCTTTAAATACTATTTTTAGTAATCTAGGAATACTGCTTAGCAGTTTCAGATAAAATTTGGCTTCAGATAGAATTCTGTATTATTAACTCCATTTTGTCAGAGTCTAAACTTGCATATCACAAATCATACTGGGACTTGAAGGTAATGGTGGGACTTGAACCTTTCCTGTCTACACACAGCTTCTTGTTTCCTTCTGTCTGTACTACACAAAACTTGGACTTTACTTTTTTTGACAGTAGGTGAAATTAAAACCTTCTCCTCCCCTTCACAGCCTAGGAGGTGTCACCTTCCCTGTAATTCTTTATCCAAAGATGTTTTTATCAGTGTATTGCAGATTCCTAGGCATTCCAGTATTTTTAAATGGACAGCTTATTTTTAAGCTGTGGGAAGGATGATTACGGATATTTTGTGTAATTCAAATATTTTGAAATCAAGCTGTAATTTTGCCACTGGTGATAGCAGTTGTTCCAAAAAGACATTCGTGAAACAGTTGGAACCCAGTGAGTTCCGTGCCTTAGGTAGCAGGAACATGCTTTCAGGGCTTTCCAGATTTAATTTCTGCAGTGTCGCCAAATATTTCAAGCACATATGTTGAAAAACTGGCTTTCAGAATCTGTATGTAGGGTTTGATTTTATTGGAAGGTATAAGAGACTGGTCCTTTGGAAAATCAAGCTCCTCTAATTATGTAGGTAACATATTTTAAAATGTTAGATTCTGTCTATGAATCATTCTCTCCCATTATTAGGGATGACATTTCCATTTAATTTCCCAGTGGGATTCCATTTAATGTTTTCAAAACAACGTCAGTTGAAATCATATTTGTTTTGGTTGTTTGCCTTTATAAAGAAATTTTTATTAGAGGAAGTGCAAAGTTTTTAAAAAGGAAGAAAGAAGAGCGTTTAGAGATGAAATATTAGTAAAAGTTCCACTTGTTATTTTCTTTTAAATTCAATGCCTTGAACAGCTGTCAGACTTGTGAGGCAGCTGTGGCACATCTAAGTATAATATCAGAAACAAAAGAGTTGGGAGTCTACTGAATTTTCTTATTTTGATCATGTTCTTATTCAGTGAATCATGTATTTTTAGTGCCGCTATGAATGAAGCTAATACTTTGATTTTAATTTACAGATGAAGAAGTTAGTCCATCCTTGGAATATTTGTTTTGTCTTACCAGGAATGATTTTTTTAGCAGCTATATTGAATTTTCGTTGGATCACTGGCTATGATGCAATATACCGGTCTGTTCTAAATATGTCTGTTCTAAATAAAAGATGTCCAAGTGATATTTGGCGCTGAGACCAGGTGGCATGGGCTGCCTTATGCCACTCAGTCCAAGGTGTGGATTCAGGCACTGAGACAAGATGCTCTGTATTCTCCAAATGTCCTGTTCTTTTGGAGGTGACAAAGGTCGGATATGGCTTAAAGTTTTATGAGCTATCACTAATAAGATTCTCCAAGATACCTGAGTCGTCGCCTTGTTTTGGGTTTGGTGAAATGTGGTGTATTGAGTATAATGTGCAATTTAAATAAGTTAGGAAAAAATCTAGATAAAGAAAAACTGCTTATGCATTTGGAAGAGTGTGAAAAGGGAGAAAACTAGCAGAGGGGGGAAACAACATATGTGTAAAGAATGAGAGAGACGTAAAATCTTAGTATGCTGCTTATTAATAGGATTTATTGAAGGTGTTTATAATAACCCTGATTGAAACCGTTTCTTTTACATTTCTCACTTGATACATTTTCAGGAAATTAGAAGAAAATATTAAACGTGTTACCTTCTACCCCATGTCCCCTTTCTCTTCTGATCTTTTTACTTGTTAGGTTTTAAACATTTATGGGGAAAAAACATTTTTAAAGGGCATGTAACACAAAGGTAATAATCACAGTGCCATGCTGTTTTATGGGGCAATAATCCAGTTGCCTTGTTTGAATAAACTACTCGGCCTTCATTCTCCTAGGCTTTACCTTAGGGAATGGAGCTGGATTATTGCCTTGTAAAACTGTGCTGCATTCCTTTGTTGATTAATTATAAATCTTTGCCTATCGCTAGTCATGGAGTACTTTCTATCTTACAGCGTTCCTGTTCCTTTCCTTCATGGCTTTGTCCTGCATTCAGAGAACTCACAAATAATAGCTGAGTTCTGCTTGATTTGTGGCACTCTAACGTTAATCTCCATTTTGAGAGTTTCTGTATAAGCACATTCTACATTTATTTTCTTCAAATGAAGGTGAATCACAGCTCCCTCCATGTGAACATCTTCCGAGTGAGATACAGCCTGCCTAAATTTCACTGAAGTTTGGGATAACAGGCAACACCATGGTGGCTTTAGTGCTGGTGAGGTTGCCCTGCCTCCCCATGGGAGTCTGCTCAACTTCAGATCACATATCCACTTATTTTCTGCAACCCCTGGGAAGTGTAAGCCAGTGGTAAATAGGTAAATAGGCAAGGAACTTCCGTAGTACCACCTGAATGAATTTTAAGAAGGTTGGGATCTCCTTAGGTTTGAACTGGCAAACTGGGCTACTACCTCAAAATGCCACCATCAAGATATTGTCATTGTTAGTACTTAGCCATATACTTATCCCCCTACCTCTTGTTAACTGACCTTGTTGGGCTGATCCAGAGAGTTTTTAAGTCTTTTGCCACTTCCTAAGACTTTCTGGGAATGGGAAGGAACAGTCCGGAAATACCTGAAATAGCAAGAAGCCAGACATGGCAATGATCATCTGATCGCTGGCACGACATTTGCTGAAATGCCTGTAATCTTGCAGGACAGTCAGTATTGCCAAAGAGTTACAAATTGATAGACACCGTCCAAATTGGAAGATTATAGGATTTGTAACATCATTTGTAATTTGTGTGCTGAATAGTATTCTTATAAATTACGTCTTTCATGGGGGGAATGACCTATGTATGTTGATGAGTTTGCTCAGGGTACAGTTCGTGAGTGAGTGTTTTCTGATGTGGTATTTTTGATTTGTGCTTGGCAAAATGGCCATTACCATTCCTTATTTATTTATGTGTCAACTTGGATGCAATGCTCTCTATACTTTAAAATCATTTGGAAGTTAAACCTGGTGTTGGACGTGACTGTCAGCTTACTAAGTAGTGTTTGATATGGAGGATTTACGAACACCCAGCTCAGTCATCAGAGATGACTATCAATTGTTTTATTTACGAACAGCGAAACAGCAGCAAGGAAAAGTTTGATTGTGTGTAAGGAAAAAACTCTTCTTAGTGAGAGAGTGAATCCCCATCCTTAGAGGTTTTGAAAACTTGACTGGATGTGACTCTGAGCCGTCTTTTCTGACTTTGAATTTGTTATGCTTTAAGCAAATGTTTAGGCTTCAGACCTCCAGTGGTCTTTCCAAGGACGTCTCTCTGTGATTTGAACTAGGAGGTGCTGTCTTTGTGTTATACTACAAACTGCACAGGAAGCCAGGGATTCAAGTTTGCTGCTTCAGTGTCAGACAGCTTTTTTTTGGGTTCTCACTGGCTTGCAGGAGCCATACTCTTCTCTTTCTTTAGTAGTTCATAAACTCTGCAGCTAGATGGAGAAACTTCTTGTTACTTTCTGGATATGTTGGAGAACATGTCCTGGGGGATTGGTTACTGCACAAGTGTTCTACTCCTTCAGTTTTAGATACACCACCAGAAGCTGGTGGCATAGCTTCATGGTAGTCACCTGCTTTCAAACCACTCATCACCAGTAAGGTTAGAGTTAAAATAAATCATAGAATCATAGAATCATCATGATTGGAAAGGACCTTTGAGATCATCGAGTCCAACCGTATACACAAAAAAACCCCCTTACAATCTCTGCCACTAGAGCATGCCCTGAAGTGCCACATCTAGATGTTTCTTAAACACCTCTAGGGATGGTGACTCAACCACCTCCCTGGGCAGGCTCTTCCAGTGCCTGACCACTCTTTTAGTAAAGTAATTCTTCCTAATGTCTAACCTAAACCTCCCCTGCCGCAACTTCAGACCATTTCCTCTCGTCCTGTCATTATTCATCTGGGAGAAGAGGCCAACACCCACCTTGATGTGGCATTTCAGGGCATGCTTTAGTGGCAGAGATTGTAGGTTTTTTCGTTGGACTTGATCTTAAAGGTCCTTTCCAACCATGAAGATTCTGTGATTCTGTAATCTGAATGGTTTTCTGGTCTTGAGTCAGTCTGACCACATCCATACTATTAAACTCTTTCACCTCACAGAATGCTATAGCAACATTCAAGATGTCTCTTGGAAAGGTTTCTAGTCCATACTGCCACTAGCTGAGTAGAATAATACACCAGCCAGTCTGCAGGGCCAGGGTGTTGGATCTAGTGCATACACTACATCCTGTTTAAATTTGCTTAAATTAGAATTTTCCTCCCTTTCCTTTCGTACTCAGCTTCATGATTTCTTGTTCGTTGTTTGTCTAAGAGGCAGTTTCTGCTTCTGTTCCTGACAGCTGAGTGACCTTACGTGCTAAGATATGCTATTTTTTTGACACGCCATATGCAAGAGTCTCTCTCTCTTGCTTGCCTGAATTAAAAGGAGGTTATTAACTTTTAGGGGGTTAATTTAAGGGTTATTAACTCTTTCTCACCCAGTGAGGCAGGATGCAGGTTTCACACGGAATTCTTCTGTGCACTGCATTTTATATTTTTTATAAATACACACAATAACAAATGAATATCATAGGCATATATATGAGACAAATCACTGCATCCCACTATTGACCTTTTTTTGAGATCAAACGTATTGATTATTCACCACCTGATGGTGACAGTGAATTTTGGGTGCCTGATCCTCAGTCTCGTTTTTGAGGAAAGCTGGGATATTTACTCCTTGAAGTTCTCAATGCTTTGGATGCCAACAGCTTAGCAGAGTCTGTAGTTCTTTGTGTGGAATGGTGACAGGTGTGATCACCCAAGAAATGAGAATTTTTCATTTCTTTGATTTAAATGATCAGTGCTGATGGCTACTCACTTTTACAAAGGTCCTTGATTCTTGAATATGATGAACAGAAGTACATAAAATAAAGATAACTTTCTCAGTTTACCTATGTAAAACAATTTAACACTAATAATATCAAAAAGATTTTTATGAACAGTGTATACTGATAAACAGTGTTGTATTCAAATGTTCTACTGATAACAATTATTTAATAATTTGCAATGTGCATTTTTATATTTACTCTATCTAAACTTGGAATATAACGGATAAACATATTTAACTATCAAACAGGTTATTTAGTAACGAATGGAATTAGGAGGTTGTACAGGTTGTAGGAGGATGAGTTTTGGAAAGCACAAGGAAGTCACTGTGTGCTGAGAGAGCTGAACCACTGGTTTTGGTGTCAGCAAATCCATGAAAAGGTTTACTGTGAAGAGCCAATTTAATTTTAGAAAAGAGAAATCCTCATGTGCCATCACCTGCATTTGGCACATGCAGGTTAATAAATGTCTTTCCCCTACGTATACTCAGGAGAAGTATTCATTAAAAATTAAATATAATTCTGCATTCCCATCCCCTAATTTCTTATTGTTTTGTGCAAATGAAGTCAGAAGAGAAGTGTATTTTAACTTTGCTTAGAGCAACATAATTGGTAGGATATATGATGCAAATAAATTGGCTCAAATTTTCACCTAATGTACCCCTGCTTCAGTTCTCTTGCTGCCCTTGTGAACTGTAGTTATTGTTCTTGCATTGTAGTTATCTTTGAAGAGGCAGGGTTGCCTGTGGCAGTCGAGGAAAAATCAGAAGAAAATTTAAATGATTAATTAAGTAATCTGGTGTCTGTTTTACCAAAGGCTTTCAGGGACTTATTTAGCTCGATTAATGAGAGAAATTCCAACAGCAGGTTTTTCGAATAGGTTTTTGAAGAGTGTAAATGACATAGCTGCTGGAGGGAAAATGATCTTACACCTCTTTATATTAAGCCACCCACTGAATTAGTACTAACGAAAAATATTCTTTTAAAGGTTTTATTTTTTATTTAGTTATTATGTAGTACTGGTAAAAATCAACCTAGTACACATTTTCTTTGAAGTTGTAAAGGACAGAGGACATAAATCTCAAATACAGCTATCAGCTAAAAGTGTATATGGTCCCAACAGTGACTGGGCAAAATCATGGAAGAAAAGGGATACTGAATACAGGTACCGCCTTTGGGCCAGGAGTGGGCAATTACTCGAGGAAATTGTCAATATGTGCTTCCGCTGCTTTTATGCTTTTCTGTTGGGGGGAGAGCAAGCATCTGAACTGACCTTCATTTCAACCTGGTGTAGCTGTCTTGCATGGCATCTTTTAGGATTCAGAAATAGCTGTAACCAAACAGAAAAGGTAAAAGAAGTAAAAATGTTGAGATAGTTAAAATTTGGAAATGCTTTATTTTTATCCATTTAAAATTGTTGTTATCATGCTTAAATTTGGAAACAAACACCGATGAATGAAAATACTGCTATTTCATACTATTCCAGAAGGAGCTGGATTAGGTGGGACTTCTGGAAGTTATCTAGTTCAATTCCTTGCTTTGAGCATGGCTGCCTTCAAAGTTAGGGCCTTGCCCAGTTGAGTATGGAACATCTCCGAGGATGTAGATTTCATGGTGTTTTTTAGTCACCTTGTTCTTGTGATTAACCACTTCCATTGTGAAAAATCTTTTCCTTGTATGGCGCTGGAGTTTTCCTTGCTGCTGATGTTTCCGTTTCAAAAATATTCAACTAAATCTTGTAATATTTGTGAAACATTTGCAGATTTTTTTCCAAAACAGAAAAGATCTATTAATTGATTGTTTCCAGCAAAGTTTTTATGTGAGGCATACTACCAATTGCTACTGAAGAATGTAATGAATTCCTGTCTAGCTGTAATTATATTATTGAATGTCAGTGAAAATGTTTGTCAGCCCAGAAGTTACAGCTGTCTGTGAGGGTGCAAAATGTCTCAAGTGGAGATATAGGGTCCTAGATTGGAACAGCGACTAACACTGAGAAAGACACAGAGATATCTTCAACGTTGTCTTAAATTTTTTTTTTTTTTGGGGTAGCCTCAAAACCGTGTCAGCTTCAATGCAAATGCACAGGCTTCATTCATCATTTCCCCCCCTCCTTCTCTATAGATCATGCTGATCAAAATGGAAGTTGAGAAAAACTCATTCTGTAGCAGAGGGATACTGTAGTTTTTGAAATGAAAACTAAAAAGTGAGGGCTTGCACTGTGTTGTATAATCATAGAATAATGTAGGTTGGAAGAGCCCTCTGGAGGTCTGTGGTCCAACTTCCCATTCCGAGCAAGGCCAGCGTAGGTAGGTGAGGTTCCTCATCTATCAAAATATAGATGGCTCATCTATCAAAAGTGTTTTATTGGTTCAAAGATAAAAGTGGATTTCCACTTATTTTTCTGAGCTGTCTCTGTTAGAAGAGTTTTTATTGGCCAGGAGTTCAATGACAAAGTAAAAAAAGGATGAAAAAGTATTTTTCAGTATATTAAAAATGTGTGTGCTTTACATGTGGCTGTATGAACTAAGGCTAAGTAAGTGCATTAATTTGAAAGATTTGCTAATTATTCTTCCTCTTTCAAGAACAAGGGCAAATGTTACATTCACCAAAGGTCCAGCTGACAATCAGGAGGCCAATTTGACACTGACAGCATACAGAATTGGAGGTAAAGTGCTAAAGGAGTAAGAAAGCTAGAAAATGGAGGAATAAAAATGAATCCCCAGGCAACTTGGATGTGTGAGTCAGAGAAGGGGAGGAAGGAGGATCACTTGCAGAGAAGAAAGAAGATAAGGAATGATAAAGTGTGGCTTTCAGGGTAACTCTGACATGACTGTGGAAAGAGGGATTGAGACGTAATTTCACGGGGACTCATTTTAAGGTCGTGAGCCACAGAGGAAACCCCCCAAAAGAAGGTGACCAGTGAAGTGCCTCCTCATTACCATTGACTACAGCATGAGCAGAGCAGCTCCCAGGGAGGCACTTACCCCTCTGTGGGTCTCCATGGGTTTCCAGCATCCCCACATTCCCAGAGCCTCAGACCTACTATGCTGGAAAGAGAACTAGTACACTAACGATTTGTGTAATCATTAGAAGCAGCAAGATTTTATTCTATATCTTACATTAGTACATAGCTTCACCAAATTAAGGCATGTGATATGCCTACTATTTTAATATCAAGAGGTTTCAATAAAGGTGAAGAGAAAAGAATCTTACTCTTTTAAAGCTTGCATAAAATACTACATTTGAATACAAAGCAACTGCTTCCATGAACCGTAAACCAGCCCCAGTGCACCAAGGAGATTCATTATTCAGCCCAAGAACACTCATGAACAGCTCACAAACGCAAGCACAAATGGCATCCCCTGTGGCTTTTCTTTTAGTGAGGCCTCTGTCATTAAGAGGTCTATTTCTTCATTGACTGTATATACATCTTGATTTATCCTTGTTGACAAGCTAGCCCACCTTATTCCTTACCTTGTGCAATGCACGCAAGACATTGAGGGGCTGGAGCATGTCCAGAGAAGGGCAACGGAGCTGGTGAGGGGTCTGGAGCACAAGTCTGGTGAGGAGCGGCTGAGGGAGCTGGGGGTGTTCAGCCTGGAGACAAGGGGGCTGAGGGGAGACCTTCTCGCTCTCTACAGCTCCCTGAAAGGAGGGGGTAGCCAGGGGAAGTCGGTCTCTTTTCCCAAGGAACAGGCGATGGGACAAGAGGAAACAGCCTCAAGTTGCACCAGGGGAGGTTTAGATTGGATATTAGAACAAATCTTCACACTGAAAGGGTTATTAAGCATTGGAACAGGCTGCCCAGGGAAGTGATGGAGTCACCATCTCTGGAGGTATGTAAAGGACGGGTAGACGTGGTGCTTAGAGATATGGTTTAGTGATGGTTTTCGTCAGAGTTAGGTTGATGGTTGGACTCGATGATCTGAAAGGACCCTTCCAACCCAGGCAATTCTATGATTCTGTGATTCTATGACTTGTCCTCTTGGTATGTATCAGGATAATATCTACCAGGACAGCAAAAGCTACACTGTGTTACCTAAAAATTTTCACAGGTGTATATCTGTCAGTGCTAATTCTATTGTTGCTTATGCTCACACACTGGTGCTTCTAATTCAGTCTTTCACTGGAGAAGCTTATGATTCGTTGACGAGAAAAGTGTGCAAGTTTTTTTGCAAAAGCTGGTAGAGTGAAAACCACAGCAATGCAGCAGCTTTGATGGTATTGAAATGAGCCTTCGGACGTTTCCTACTGATGGAGTTACTTTTGGGAGCAGTACAGATGCCATAAAATAGCATTACGCTGATATCTACAAGGTAGTTGTATAATAGTTAGTTATAATACCCCATTGTGGTTTTCTCATAATTTGTCCAGGCTAGAATGTGGTTGGAAGATGGTGTTCTACTCCTGTGAATAACGTGCATAGTGAAAATGTGTCCAAGAGGGAACGCTGCTAGATTGGTCATGTGTTGCCAATTCAAGCAAAGAAAAAACATTAAAATAGTTAAATGGTAAAATGAGAATAGTAAGCTCTTGGCATTTGAGCTTATTAACTGTTCCCAGACTCTTGTCTACCTACCTAGAACCCTCGGCAAAAAGATTATGCAGTCTAGAGTGATGCTAGTAGCTGAGCTGAATACATCCAATTCCCCCATTTTTGAGAGCCCTCCCTTTCAGAAATGATGAATCAAACAAGCCTGAGGTACTGATGGTAAGCCAACTCCTTGCTCTAAGGGCTTTAAGTGGCACTTCAAAGAAAGTAGATGGCCATGCCACTGGGATTCAGGATGCCACTGGGATTTGGGGTGGCTCAGGTACCCCGTCGTCACTGGAACTAGTCAGCTCTGCAGATCTTTGAAGACCAATGCAGCAAACTTAACCGAAATCTCTGTCTGTCCTTATAGATGGTAGATATTTCTGGAGGATGAGCGAGTGCGTCTACATGACAAAGATGGCTACTAGCTTCCTGCAGGGGCTAGGAAATAAGTTAAACTTACCCAAATTATTTTGGGCTTGTGGTTGTACTTTGTGTTACTGTCTTTGATTTTTTACAACCCCGTGCATTGCTACAGGCTTGGGGAAGTGTGGCTGGAGAGCTGCCTGGCAGAAAAGGACCTGGGGGTTCTAATTGACAAGCGGCTGAACGTGAGCCAGCAGTGTGCCCAGGTGGCCAAGAAAGCCAATGGCATCCTGGCTTGTATTAGAAACAGTGTGACCAGCAGAAGTAGGGAGGTGATTGTCCCCCTGTGCTTAGCACTGGTGAGGCCACACCTTGAGTATTGTGTGCAGTTCTGGGCACCTCAATACGAGAGAGAAAGTGAGGTGCTGGAGCGAGGGCAGAGGAGGGCAACGAACCTTGTGAAGGGCCTGGAGAATAAATCTGATGAGGAGCGATTGAAGGAGCTGGGACTGTTTAGTATGAGGAAGAGGAGCCTGAGGGGAGACCTCATCACTCTCTACAACTACTTGAAAGCACACTGTAGAGAGGTTGGTGGTGGTCTCTTCTCCCAGGTAATTAGCCATAGAACAAGAGGGAATGGCTTCAAGCTGCAGCAGGGTAGGTTTAGGCTGGACATAAGGAAAAAAATTTCCACAGAAAGAGTGGTCAGACACTGGAATAGGCTGCCCAGGGAGGTGGTGGAGTCACCATCCCTGAATGTGTTTAAGACTCGTTTAGACGTGGTGTTAGGGGATATGGTGTAGGGGAGAACTTTGTAGAGTGGGGCTGATGGTTGGACTCGATGATCCCAAGGGTCTTTTCCAACCTAAATGATTCTATGATTCTGTGATTCAGTCTGAGTGGCAAGCACATTGAACTCTTGTGGTGTTTCTCAGATTTTATTTGCATAGCTGAGATTTGTATTTATATGGTGTGATTTTGCCACACATCCACACTAGTTCTTGCCGCTATAAAAAAGCGGGAAGGCATTTAAACACCAGCATCTCCCTGCTTTTAGTCTTAATTGCTTTCAGTTGGATCAAAGACTGCCTACTAAAAAAGAAAGAGAAGCTTCTAGTCTAAATTAAAAAAAATCTTCACAGACTTATCATCAAACCCCGAAGAAACATCAGTTCGCTTATTTTTACTTTCTTCTATTTTCCCAATACCTGTAATACTGCTCATGTTTCTGTTTACCTTTTTAAAAAAAAATTTGTGCATTCTTTTTGATGTTTAGTGTCAGAAGCTGACTTTTCAGAAATTGTGGCTTTGTCAGTATGTTAAAAATATTTTAGTTTTAATATTGTAGCCGCATACATAATTTTAATACAGCTATATGCAATTTTAGAGCTTGCAGTTTCTCCGTACATTTATATTGAAGAAGTAAAAGTCTAGTATTATGTAGTGTTATTAAAAATGAATCTTTAAAACATTAATCCACCCAACAAATAAAGAATCCTGCAAAGCATTTGATGTTGCTTGCAAAAGAAATGTCAGTGCTGTGTCATATTCAGAAGAGCATTTTATGTGTTTCTCTCTTTTATGATGTATAACACTGCCTTGGTTTTTTCCAAAGCTCCTGTTGCATCCTTTTTGTTGAGATTATTTAGGAGCGTGGTTTCTCATGTCCTTATGAGTGCAGGGTGACACTTTTCACTGCTAACTATTTTAAAATTTTCTAACGTCTCATTTTCATGATCCTGTAATCTTGTTAGATCAATGTCTGATTGTGTGATAATTTAACACAGGGTTCATCTGACTCAGTCCCCCTCTAATGGGCAGAAGCAGATGCTTTATTTGATCAAGGCTGATGTAAACCTTTCACTCATTTTTATCATCTCTTTTTATTATATTTTTGTATGGTAAATATGCTGAACCTGTTTTGATATACTGCTGAGCTGTATATCACACATCGTTTAAGTAGTTAGCAAGCCTTGAAGACATTGAGTTACTGTGTTAGAATTTTTCTGAGTTAAAAAATTTTTGGTTTACATTTTTTAAGGTACAAGTTTTTTTGATCATTCTTTAATAAAATAAAGATAAATTTAATATAATGTCCTTCATAGTTGATACTTTGGGATTGTAGTCTCCTAGCAACAAAGAAGACGACAATTTGAAAAAAATATTGTTAAGTATAGAGAAATCTACTTCTGCCTACTTACTTATTAATTTCATGCTCTTAGTAATTGGAAAAACTGCAGCCAAAGTTAAAAAGTCTTTACTCCTACTTTATGTATTTTCTCAATACTTTGTAGTGGAGAAATGGTCAAAGTATTTGTTTTAAGATCCCTGCAGTCCAGCTGTGCAGGAGAAAATGGTGAATTTTCCTAAGAAGGTTGAGCTTAAACACAATTTTTAACCACATAGTAGCTGTTGGATCATCCCAGCCTTGTAGAGGGTGAAACAGACTCCAAGAATAAATACTCCCTTGGTGCTGGGGAGTACGTCACCGTGTTGTCCCTTTGTGGTCGTTGTAACTTGGGTCAGTGATCGACGAGTTCACACTCTACAGACAAGAAGCTCCTTCCCCAAGGCTACGTAAGAGATCACCCACACAACCCAGGTCTCTGGGCCTCCATCCAGGTGCCCCATGTGCCAGAGCAGAAGTCCTTAATCTATAGCTGACAAGCAATGTCTTGCCCTTGAGCCTCTGCTATTGCTCACAGCAGTGACTGGAGTTTGTGCATTGTGATCTAAGAGGACAGGGGGAGCGAGGGATGATATTGCCCAGTCCTCTTGCACACACGTCTACAAAGATTCAAGGCCATTTGCTGTTAAACCAGGTTTTGCTTTTGACATTAGGTGGCTACCACTACATTGTTTTTCTCTATCATAATGCTACAACTATTACAGAGACAAAAATGTGTATTTCAAATACTAAATGTATTAAAAAAAATTAAACCTATGCACAGCCGCACAAGTCTTTTCCCCCAAACCGGTGCATGGCTTTACATATCCTCTTTTTCAATATTACTTCCTACCTGTTAAAAAGGAAGCTTCTAAGTGCCCATTTATACCTGCAACTTAGAATGTTCTTGTATTTCCGATTTCTGTCTCACTGTCGATATAGGTCTTTTCAGTTGATTCATTTCTAGTATTTATTACTCTTTTAGCATTTCAGGTTTGGCCTAATACACCTCATTTGTTTTCACTCTGTCTCTTACATGATCCCTGCATCACGGATGCTTGTAAGCATTAATATTAAAATGAAGTTTTTCAAAAAGGGAAAGAAGGAGGAACCAGGGAACTATAGGCCAGTCAGTCTCACCCCCGTGCCTGGTAAGATTATGGAGCAGATCCTCCTGGAGGCACTGCTGAGGCAGAAGAATAACGAAGAGGTGATTGGGTACAATCAACATGGCTTCACCAAGGGCAAATCATGCCTGACAAACCTGGTGGCCTTCTATGAGAAGGTTACAACATCAATAGACAAGGGAAGAGCAACTGACGTCATTTACCTGGGCCTGAGCAAAGCCTTTGACACTGTTCCGCATGACATCCTGGTCTCCAAGCTGATAAAATATGGGTTTGATGGATGGACAATTCAGTGGATAAAGAACTGGCTTGACAGCCACACACAAGGAGTGGCTGTCAATGGGTCCATGTCCAAGTGGAGGCCAGTGACGAGTGGAGTCTCTCAAGGATCAATACTGGGACCGGTCTTTGTTTAACATCTTCATCAGTGACATAGACAGTGGCATAGAGCACACCCTCAGCAAGTTTGCTGACGACACCAAGCTGTGTGGGGCGGCTGACACGCTGGAGGGAAAGGATGCCATCCAGAGGGACCTGGACAGGCTGGAGAGATGGGCCCATGCCAACCTCATGAAGTTCAACAAGACCAAGTGCAAGNACTTTGCTATGAGGACAGACTGAGAGAGTTGGGGTTGTTTAGTCTGAAGAAAAGAAGGCTCCGAGGAGACCTTCTAGTGGCCTACCAGTATCTTAAGGGAGCCTCCAAGAAAGCTGGGGAGGGACTTTTTAGGATGTCGGGTCATGGTAGGACTAGAGGGAATGGATTAAAACTAGAGATGGGTCGATTCAGACTGGACGTTAGGAAGAAGTTCTTCACCATGAGGGTGGTGAGACACTGGCCCAGGTTGCCCAGAGAGGTGGTGGAAGCCCCATCCCTGGAAGTTTTTAAGGCCAGGCTGGACGGGGCTCTGAGCAACCTGGTCTAGTGGGAGGTGTCCCTGCCCATGGCAGGGGGGTCGGAACTAGATGATCTTTAAGGTCCCTTCCAACCCTAACAATTCTATGATTCGATGGTTCTATGCTTCTGAGTTCAACTTGCATTTAAAAGCAAACACTCTTTAAATGAAGCAGAAGAAGCATGTAAGAAGATGTAACCTTTTCATTTGATATTTGTAGTTACTGCGAGCTCTTGGTATGTGAAGAAAGTGAAAAAGTTACTGTCGATAAACTTGGATTCTAGCAACGTTGTCTTGACCTCTCAGCTTCATACCATTTCATGTCGTGCATATTTTGAGTGCCTTTTTTGTCTTGTTTTGCATTTTTTTTTAAAATAAAGACACATAGCCTACTTAATAGTTCAGAGAGCAAATTTTTTAATTTATGGAATGTCACTTGGTCCTTATTTACACTTTTTACACTGATTTTTGCTGTACCAGTAAAAATTCTAGTTTCGAAAGATTTTTTGGGTGAGTGTAGTAAGTAATACTGTTAAAATTGGGACAAGTTATGTGAGAATCTATTCCTTCTGCATATCTGGGCAGTTCAGAAACCGTTGTACACTTTATAAGATGCTGTCTTGAACCATGAGAGACATTTCAAAGAACTTTTCCCTTCTCACAGGGGTATTTGTGTAATCGTCTTTGCTGGAACAAGTTCCTTTGGCATGCTAATGAATTCGCAACTCCAGGAGGTTCTTTCTACAAAGTTGCTTTACACCAGATTTAATGCTGTTAAAAGCACACGAGGAAATTTAACCCACGAAACATGTGCCTTCATCGTTTTTGCTGCTTCATGAAAATGCGACATACACGACACGAAGAGATGATTGACTAAGAGAACTGTTTATAGAGCGTGGAGAGGAGCAGGCTAAGCTGTAACCTTGCTCTGTTGGATATAAGCAAAGCCCTGGGATGATGCCATTGTAGATCCACCTTAATTACTCAGTAATTATCCAAGAAGAGAAACAAAATTCCTGAGAGAAGATATTACAAGGGGTATTGGGTATCTGTAGTTTTAATTTAAGTTTTTTTTTTTTTTTTTAAATTAAATATTAGGCTCTTCTGTAAGCTCTCCTCTTTTATTTTCACAGTTCGCCTTTCCAGTGTGTCAGCTTGGGGTATCTTGAGTTCCTGGTCACAATGCAAACATAGAGTGGCTTGAAAACATAGCCCTTAGAGGAGAACTAGGGCCTGACGGAGCCAAATTAAAATTGCCATGAAACAGTAATTCTAAATTATGGGTTTTTTTTTACCTTCTCTGCAAATTTCCTCTCTGAGATAACAGGAAAAATGTAAAGTCTTCTGGCCACTGTGCTACCAAGTCATAGACCTTGTTTGTTTTCCTTCTGGCTGTGTGACTGCTGCATGCTTGTGGATTCAACTGGTGTCAGTAGTTGTTCTGCTTAATCTGGTGGTTGAGATATTTTAAAACGGTGGAACAAAAATGGATTTGAATCCTCTTAGGATCCTGCGCAGAAGACTGAAGTTTAATCTGTTGAATTATGTGACAGACTGGGTTGATGTGCATTAGCAATGTTGCCTGATGGAACCTGGTAGAGTAGCCATCTTAGTGAAATCTGCACTTATTTAGTGGTCAAATCTTTTGCTGTTTTGACTATATTATTTTAAGGGAGGAAAACAGGACTTTCCAGTGGGCATGCTAAGGATGCTGCAGCATTGGACGTGTTTAAGAGTGGTAAATACTGTAGAGATGTTGCATACTGGATTTTCAAAGAGGTATAAACATCCATCTTCCATTTTGATTTTTATGGAAGTTATGCATGCAAATGCTTTATTTTTGAACACCCAGCCCATAAATTCTTTTAAAAAGTTGCCAAAAGGCTTACTTTCAGTAATAATTCTTAATAGAGAAAAAAAAGCAATGGTGCTATTCCATCTTTAGAAATAGTTCCTGAAACCATTTTACATCATTGGTAGGACTACATCAGGAATGATACCTCTGTGGGTGATGTCTCTAGGATGAGGATGTGGAAATAGCAAAGAGAAATAAAGGTCAGGCACAGAAATTATTTTTGAAGCTGAAAAGCAAGCTTTTTGGTGAGGGTCTTGAAAAACTCAAATTATAATTGTATGTGAAGAGAAGATGGATAGGCAGCTCTCCTCGTACGTGCGTACTTGTATGCGGAGAAGTTTCCTTCTACTGAGTGGCATTTGTTTTGCAGAGAAAAGGTAAGATAGAAGGACTGAAGTCGATGATAGATAAATTCATCCCTAAAACAAGAGTTGGTTTGCTGGCTGCAAAGATCATTGAAGTATGGAGCAACTTCCCAGGGGACTGTTATACTTTATGTATCTGGAGTTTTTAAAATGAGCTTAGGTTTATATTTCACAAACTTAAAACGTGTTTTGGGAGATGTTACTTGACCTGTATGTGCAGAAGACATTTTTAATCACATAGTTCTCTTGTGCAGCCTCTTGCATGAGCGGTTTTGAGCACAGAGGATTGCCTGTATCACCCTCAATGTGTTAACAGCCTCTACGTGCTGTATTGAAACAGTTCTTATAATATTATTTTTAAAGGTATATGCGGTACACATTAGGACTTCTTCAGCACACAGTTGGCTAGCTGATTTTTTCTGTTATGCTTTCCTGTAGAGGGGTTTTCCAAATGGCAGAACAGCGGTTACAACCCCCCAGGTGTGTGTTTCTGTTGAATGATGCAGAGCGGGGATGTTTGAGGGTACAGGGTTTGCTGGGATAGTGCTGAGTATATGCCAGGGTAGAAGGTGGCAACCATGGTGTCTCCTTGCCTACGTCTACAGGAGGAATTAGTGCAAACCAATAGAAACAGATTGTTCGATGGTGTTGAGGACCTGATGTTTATGCTGCAGACATTTCAGGGCGCTTTACATCGGACAAGCTTTAGTCTGGCCCCGTGGGCTGAATGCCCATTTGCAGCTGGAGTGTATCAGGTACATTTCTGGAGTGAATCTTCCAGTTTAGTTTTGTCCAACTTCATGCACTCCAAGACCATTCCTCATGTGAAACAGAGCAATTAAGTGGAGATTATCACAAGGTTTGCCTGAAAAGCATGCTTCTTCTCTGAGCTAAAACACTTAATGTGCATGCACCTTTTATTGCAGCCATAGGGGTGAAACTTTGGATGGAATTGTCTCCAACACACGCTGCTTGTTGCTTTCTCTGAGAGAACGTCCAGGAATGAGATAATAAAGAAGAAGTTTTGACGAGTAGAACAAACCCAGAAGCAAATCAGCTATATTATATTGGCAGGATAGAGAAACCTCCCAGTAGCACTCCACTGTGGGGTAAATGATATTCTGTTCACTTTAGCGATTTATTGGGTGTATTTTGAATAACAGAAGATCTTTGGCAATGCACAAAAAGTAAATTTGACCCTTGCCCTTTCTTCAAATCCTTCTTGCTTAAATCTTGCATCAACTCTTGATACGCTGAATGTGGGGAAAGAACTGCCTACACTAAAGAGCTGTGCTCATCCAAGAATACAGTTCTTGGACTGTACACAGAATACAGAAGGCACAGTTCATGGCATAACGTGACTAAGAATAAGATTACCTGAAAATTAGAAGAGTGTTTCTAAAATATAGAAACACCAAGTTCTAGACTGACTGGCCTTCCAATGGTCGTAATAGGGCAAATTGCTTAAATGTTGTATAAATGAAATGACCGATGTATCTCTGAGAGCTTGGGGTTGGACTCAGTGACCCATATGGTTCCTCCTAATAGAATAACAATTAAACTATAATTTACAATATTAAATAGTTTCCAATGTGAATTGTGTTTATCTTAATATCTGATTTTTCTTGAAAATGATTTGACTATCTAGCCTTTATGAATTGTACCACTGTGGGCTGAAGATAAAACTTTAACTCATTCAGGAAAATATGCTTCCATTCATACAGAGTCTGAGATGTTCTATTCCATTTTATATTCTCAGAAAAATGCCTTGGTGAATGAAAGCTTTTTTATTAAATTCATGCTATCGTATCTTCTTTTGTACATTTGGTAAGGATTAATATTACTCTATCGTTTAGTCATAAAAGAACAAGTCCTTATAATGAACTGTGACAAGAGAGAGGTGAAGAAGAACTTTGATAGACAGATCTGATGTAATGACACAGAAGATAATATACAATCCACTATCCTCATATCTTGATCTTTTATATATGTTCAACTGCAGGAAAAATAGAGGAAAAAAGCTTTTTATTACAAGAAAAAACCACTAGACAGTTTGCTTACAGAAAGCTTGCTTAAATCACTGCTGCGGAGGAGTAGAGAATATGTGTGACCATCCGACCCTCTTTTCCTTTTAGTGGGGAAATAACGTTCTCTCACTGGTCACTCGAGCCGAATGGAGGAATCATTTTGTTAAGATGTCATCAAAACTGTTAATTTATCCTGCAGTTCCTTTGCTGGCTGAAGACTGAGAAGACTTTGGAGAAGACAATAAATATCCGGAGCATTTTGAACGTATGTTTCTCTTATTTTTTCTTCATTTCCTTCTGCCAACGGGGAAAAAAAGACTTCCAGCCTGTAGCTCTGTAATATAAGAGAACAAAGCCTCAGTGACTGTGCCACACATCTGTTCCTTGATGTTCCCAGTAACTTCTGAATCAGCTGGCCAGCTTCAAGCCTATTTGAAGGAAGGATGGCATAACAGCCCTGAGGAGAAGGACTTGGGGGTGCTGGTGGATGAGAAGCTCAACAGGAGCCGTCAGTGTGCACTGTCAGCCCAGAAAGCCAAATGCATCCTGGGCTACATCAAAAGAAGCGTGGCCAGCAGGGCGAGGTGGGGATTCTGCCCCTCTGCTCCGCTCGGGGGAGACCCCACCTAGAGTACTGCATCCAGCTTTGGAGTCCTCAGCACAAGAAGGACATGGACCTGTTGGAGCGGGGCCAGAGGAGGCCGCGGAGATGCTGGGAGGGCTGGAGCCCCTCTGCTGGGAGGACAGGCTGAGAGAGCTGGGGGGGGGTCAGCCTGGAGAAGAGAAGGCTCCGTGGAGACCTTCCAGCCCCTTCCAGTCCCTAAAAGGGCTCCAGGAAAGCTGGGGAGGGACTCTGGAGCAGGGAGGCGAGCCATGGGACGAGGGGAAAGGGTTTTACACTGGAAGAGGGGAGATTTAGATGAGATCTGAGGAAGAAATTCTTTGGTGTGAGGGGGGTGAGCCCCTGGCCCAGGTTGCCCAGAGAAGCTGTGGCTGCCCCATCCCTGGAGGGGTTCAAGGCCAGGTTGGACGGGGCTTGGAGCAACCTGGGCTGGTGGGAGGTGTCCCTGCCCAGGGCAGGGGTTGGGATTGGGTGATCTTTGATGTCCCTTCCAACCCAAACCATTCCATTGATTATGAACTTAGGGAGAGATCAGTGAGTGCTCACACTGATGAAGAGGTGGGGAAGTTCTGCTTTAGGTGTGGTTGCAAGCCGATCAATATGTCCTTGTGTCTGTCTAATCAGCAGAAGCAGGGCCTCAAACTAATCTTAATATGCTACTTCAGCATAAAAAAGAGGGTCAGATGACATTTGCAGAGGAGCTGTGATCAGTGAGAAAGCGAAGGGAGCAAAGTTTATAAATCTATAGGAAGCCAGACTTTGCTGGCTTCATTTCTCCACAAAATATCCTGATTAACCATGTGAGTCCATACATGACACCATCGTAGCGTGGACAAGTCATGGTTTTCTCAGGGGTGAGGGTTTGCTTCATTCCAACGTGTGTGAAACCAAACTATGCTTTTCACATTAAGATTTTACTACCTACAACCGTGACAATGAACCGTCACATAGAGGCATTTTCCTCTCTTTCCCCACTCCTTCACCATCCACCTCCAAAGTGCACATTTCCCCCTAATTCTCATACACTGCAAAAGAAAAAAAAAATTGTAAAAAAGTCGGTGAAGGTGGAAGTAAAAATAGTTGATACCTAACCAGTATGACATTGTACTTCCGAGGAATTATTTTCTGCTTAAATACTGTCTGCATTTGTTCTAGCTTAGCACAGCTCTTCCATGTTAATTTTAGTGTGGCTGGAAGGGTCGCCCTGAATCCAAATAACTGTGGGGTTTTGAAGAGACCGAGCTTGTATTCACTTCTAACTTTAATCTCTTTAAAAGTACACCGAAAGAATAATTTTAACTTGGTAGTCTGTGTTTCTTTTGTTGAAAGGTGTGTTTAATTCTTCTTACAAAAAACTTTCCCAATGAGATATTATCATTAAAATAACTCTATTAAACTCAACATCATGAATAATTCATAATGCGATTTTGAAAAAAATTGCCATGCAAAACTACAATAATTAGTTTTATGTGATAGGAAAAGCATTATTTTCATATTTAGACAGGAAGTGAACGTTTATTTAGATACACTATTCATGGTATACTAAATTATGGCATAAACTAGTGTTTGTAATTTAAAAAAATGACAACTTAATTTGAAAACCATCCCTTAGATGCAAACTGGTACGTTGCCACCTACCTGATAAAACTGATTACTTTGTATATTTATGCATTTGCTGTAAAGTGGGTGGTTTTAAAATATGATTGCACATTTAAAATTAGACTTGAGCCCATGATGTTGCCTTTTATGAATTTTTTTTTGCATCTTATTCATAATATTTTGAGTAGTAATACCTATAATTTTCTGAGGACACGATGACAATTCTCATTAATTGCCTCCAGCCTGGTAGACAACTTTAAAGAAGTGATGGGATGGTTGGAGAGTGTCATAGCACATGCCTCAAAATATTACTTTCCTGAGTCTGGGATTGGAAGATACCTAAATACTGTCGTACAAATATCAATCCTAAGGAGACTGGCAGTTTTGAGTCACCTTGTCTTCTTTTCTCCTCTTGACATCTTGAAACATCTGCTCCCTCTCTCAGATGCCGAGTATGTATATTATATGCAGTAACTGTGCTGAGGAAGTGTCCTGGTTTGAATCATAAAATTGCCTGGGTCAGAAGGGACCTTTCAGATCATCCAGTCCAACCATCAACCCAACACTGACAAAAACCATCACCAAACCATATCTCTAAGCACCACGTCTGCCCGTCTTCTAAATACCTCCAGGGATAGTGACTCCAGCCCTTCCCTGGGCAGCCTGTTCCAATGCTTAAAAACCCTTTCCGTGAAGAAATTTTTTCTAATATCCAATCTAAACCTCCCCTGGCACAACTTGAGGCCGTTTCCTCTCGTCCCATCGCCTGTTCCTTGGGAGAAGAGCCCGACCCCCCCTGGCTGCCCCCTCCTTTCAGGGAGCTGTAGAGAGCGAGAAGGTCTCCCCTCAGCCCCCTTTTCTCCAGGCTGAACAACTCGAGTTCTCTCAGCAACACAGGACTAATTTCTCTTATAATGCTTGGGAAAACTGCACTTTTAGAAGACTCTACTGTCTAAATTTGTGAAAATATTGACTTTTAGCCAGCTCTGATGTGTGGGTTTCAAGGTTTCAGTGTTTTCAAGCTTGCCAGGTGCAGGGATGAGGACAAGCGAGACCTGGGCACTTGACCCACAGTGGCCAACAGCATTATTTCATATCACGAATGTCCCATTCAATATAAATTAGAAAGTTTGCTGAGGTGTTACTTCCCTTCCATGGTGGCTGCCATCCTGAGAATTCCTTGCCGCGGTGCCGGAGCCCTGAGCCTTTCCCTTCCTCCCGAAGTCGCAGCGCTCGCGATGTCCCACATTTGCTGTCCCCTGCTGGGAGTGCACAGCTTCCTATGATAGAATGGGCTGAGTGTAGTCCTTGTATATTTTATATTGGCATTGGTATCAATATGGGTTCTTTAGTGTTATTAATATTAATTATCTAGTCTTATTCTATTAAATCTGTTTATATTTCAATCCTCGTGTTTCCTTGTTTATTCCTGATTCCCATTTGCAGGTGGGTAGGGGTCATCAGGTGATAGAATAATTGTCTAAAAAACAGTAAATTGTTGTGGGTTGGTCAAACCATACCAGTAAATACCCTGAACTTCTGTCCTGCCCTAAACCTTGTATTTTGCAGAACCCTGAATTTCTAGTTATTCACTGAATCAATAGAATGGTTTGGGTTGGAAGGGACCTTGAAGATCACGTAGTTCCACCCCCTGCCCTGGGCAGGGACACCTCCCACCAGCCCAGGTTGCTCCAAGCCCCGTCCAACCTGGCCTTGAACCCCTCCAGGGATGGGGCAGCCACAGCTTCTCTGGGCAACCTGGGCCAGGGGCTCACCCCCCTCACACCAAAGAATTTCTTCCTCAGATCTCATCTAAATCTCCCCTCTTTCATTTTAAAACCGTTCCCCCTCATAATGGCACTTAATTAATCACTGTGTACACAGCAAATAAAAAAAAAATACCCAATTTTATTTCTTTAAGTGGCAATTGCCAAGACTTCCAGGGTTGTGTAGGGAGAGGGGCACAGGTGTTTCCACATCTCCTTTGAGCTCAGTCCCGGGGCTGCTGGATGCTGGCATATGTTTCTCAAGAAGCGGGTAAAGTGAGATGTAATATTGTTTGCAATTCAGATATTGTCTATCTGCCACATGATCCAATTAGTAATTTGTGGAGCCCGGCTTTACATCCTGTGCTTGGGAAAGTTTTGGTAAGTTACTTGGATCTTTTTGATAGTCTGTGGGAAAAGGAATTTTAATAAAACGGCTTGAATAATAAACACAATGCATTATTAATAACAAATATATTACATTTGATAAAGCTGCTGGAATACTTTTCTGCATTGGTGATCGTTAAGGGGTGCAAAGTTTAGTTTGCACCGTGTGGGTGAAGCTGAGTGTTGTGAGCTGCGGGACCAGGAGGTTTGGGAGGTGAGCTGGGGGCCTGCAGCTTTGGCTGAACGATCGCTTGTGTGCTGTCAGCGCTCATTGCAAAGAGTTTATATAGATACAGGAGCGTACCGGGATAAAATGAAGTACTGAATAAAATTCTATTCACAAAACAGAGGTCCTACCAGAGAAAAAAAATCTAATGACATAATTGCATCTGTATCATGATGCACACACAGAGCAGGATTGCTGTAATGGATGTGGACAGACATAATTCAGGCATTTCCAAACTCTTGAGCACCTGATTTTGCCATTTTAACAGGACTTGAATGAATGATTTGAATAGAGTAATGCTATAAAAAAGAGGTTGTTGAAATGCAGTCTATGGCTCAGAGCAGCTGATAGAGTTTTTATTCATATCTTTTATTAATTTGAATGGCAGGCATGTCCGAATCTCACAGCGCTGTGAACATTGCACTCCATGTTCTTAATATGAGCAGTGGCAAAAATGCCAATATACCGAAAATATTCTGTGTTAAAATACTACTGTATGGCGCTTACTGACCTTGAAACCTTTTAAACGCCTTCAATTAAGCGAAGAGTTCAGCACAGCTCTGCATTCACAGAATTCGTTCCCTGCTATCCTGAATTTACGATCCTTTTCTATCGATAGTTGTCGAAATGAGTTAGCTGTGGTTTAATTACGCTATTAAAATCTTGAGCAGTACCTGGACGTTTGGCACGGGAAGTAAGGCAGAGGTGTTTTAGATAAAGATTATTGCTATGAGAGTGTTGAAAATAGCACTGGTATATCTAAATTATTCCTAATTATTCTTTTTAGTAGGGTTTTTGGTATCTCCATGATGATTTTGCGACTACCTCATTGGTGACTGGTACCTAGTTTAAAGACTGGCAGAAGATCTTGTTCTGTCGATGGGGAAGATCCACTATTGTTCTTTGTACCATGCATTTTTCTCTAACATGAAGAGGCTAAAAAATGTTAGCAAATAATTTTTTTCTCTGTTCCGTTAAAGGCATCATCAGAATAGTCTTCACAGCAGTTTTGACACCTTTTGTAACTTCATATTCTGTGCAGATGAGTGCATATTCATTTCATCAAAGCTTATGTATGTGAACTTTTGTTGTGCTAATGTAAGCTCCCTCAGGGTTCTCTGTGGCACTAGCACAAATTTTAACATTTTGACTTCTGCACTGCTGGATTTTGTGTATGTCACCTAAAAAGCAGCAAGAATTTTGTTTCGTTTTTGTTGTTATTTCTAGTTCTTTGTTGCTTCAAAGGCTTTTTGAGGCATTTTCCTCTATTTTTGTGGATGCACTGATTTCTTTCCATGATTTAAAAGTCAGAAGAAGATTTTCTCTGTTACTTTTTGAACTGACAGGTTCTTTTTGAGCTTTCAAAGGCACTGCAAGATACAGGGTTGTGTCGTTATCAACACTGTCAGATTCTTTCTGCAGTAACAAAAGAGCCATCCAAAGACTCTCTAGGCAAGATGAGAATTTATTGTGGATGTGCAGAAACCCTGGCTAAGGTTTCTTCTCATTGCTCCCGGTGTACTAAGTATCAACATGACAATAGCATTGTTGTAAGCGGTACATAAGGGTCGCACTGCCTATGCAAAGTAAACTGCCATTTCCTACTGCAGTTATGCTAGCCCTGGGAAATGATATAAATATTAAAAATATTTTCTTTTTTGTATATAAAATTTCTGCCGTATGGCTGTAGTGGCTGGGTTGTGTGTGAACCTCTTCTGACGTTTGTGTTTCAGTGGATGACGTGTTCCCTAAAGCTGGAGTCGTGTGGCTGTAAAGGCTGCAGTGGGGTTAGGATTCCTACAGGAGGGAAGGAGGAAAGATTGGATCAGCAAAGCAGTTAATAACAAGAGCAAAATGTTTTGCAACATAGTTCGAAGAATCATAGAATCACAGAATGGTTTGGGTGGGAAGGGACCTTCAAAGCCCACCCAGTGCCACCCCCTGCCCTGGGCAGGGACACCTCCCACCAGCCCAGGTGGCTCCAAGCCCCGTCCCACCTGGCCTTGAACCCCTCCAGGGATGGGGCAGCCACAGCTTCTCTGGGCAACCTGGGCCAGGGGCTCACCCCCCTCACACCAAAGAACTTCTTCCTTACATGTAATCTAAGCTCCCCTGTTTCAGTTTAAAACCATTACCCCTTGTCCCATCTCTACTAAAAAGTCTGTCCCCATAGGTTAAAAAATACCCCTCCCCGCCCCAATTAAAAAGAATCAATAAAAACGACAACCTCCCCCCCCAGCAATTGAAAGGGGAAACCCACAATATTTTGAAACAACAGAGAAAGTACTAGGTTTCTTCTGTAATAAGAACTGTGAGTGTTACACCATCGTAAGTGACGCGGCAGATATTGAGATGTGAGAGCATGTGAGCTTAGAGAACTGCTGTAATAAAAAGGGACATTTTCAGATAAGCAGCATGTTTCGAAGATGGCAAGCCCAGTGTGCCTTCATTGACTTCAGTGGTTTTAGCTTGTAAAAAGGTCTACGTCTCTTCGGTATGACATAATAAATAAACCTGTCTTTGGTATAAGTCATGATTTAAAAAAAAAAATCTGACGGTAAATTCCAGGACCAAGGATCTGATTTGACTCTTTGTTTTATCAGCTGTGACTTTTTGACAGCTTGCAGCCTTAAAGCTGAGTGAAGTGTAGCAGCAGGATACAGTGTCATATAACATGATTTAATGTTTGTAGAGTGAAGATTAACTTGTTCCTTCTGCTAAAAATAAACTGATATTTACATTTCAGTTTCTTAAATATACATATATATTTTTTTCTATTGCAAGTGCTTTTATGGTACATCTTTGGGTTACTGAGCACATCATCCTCTAAATTTGACCCAGTGTAATGATGGAGAAATACTACATTTCATGGAGAAATATGATGTGTAGTAATTTTCTGTGTCATTGGCAAGTTCTGTTTACTTTGCCTAGGTAATTACTGAGAGCAGTATGATTACATTCTAAAGATGGGGAAAATGTTATTGTTCTGTATAGGCAGTAAGTATTCGCTCTGCTATACTTAGAAAACTATTTATATGTTGTTTGTGTAAAACTTCCTTTTAGAAAAAGAAATAATCTCCTTTCATAGTATTTAACGTTTCTTCTCCGATGCTGTGTTGTGCATATAAATGTTTATTTTTCTGGAAAGTGTTTTAAAATTGAATCTCACTTCAACAAAGTCAAGGCATATTTTCATTTTAATTCCAATGATAACAGGATTGGGCCAGTATGTCTTAGATTCCTTTTAATATGGTGATTGACATTTTAAATCAGTTGGAATTTAAAAAAAAAACCAAACGAGTTTGAGGACTGAAACTGAGCTAATTGCAGTAGGTAAATAGGTGAATGCATGATTCACTGATTTTATGAATTTTACAGAAAGAGCACTTGTAAAGTCACGGTGAGGGGATCTTTTAGCACACTTACGTTAAGTTCTGTCCCAGACAAGAGGAGCAAATGACTATGCACTGATGTTGGTGTTATAAAACTAAATAAATAACTTGGAAGTATATTCAAGGTAATGATTCAGTAAAAAAGTTTTGGGATATACATTGTTATCACTTCATTGCTTTCTGCAATTTTTATTTTAACTTTTCAATGTTTTAGTACCGTCTTCTGAATAACTTTAATTAGATTAATGTTGGAGTAAAGCATTAAAATGCTATTTGCAGGGTTTTTTTTTCACAGCTGAAGGCAATAAAGAACATCCTCTCATTTGCCTTTCCTTATCATCTGCAGCAACTGTACAATTCCATACTAGAGGAAAAAATATTCTTAAAGGAGATACTATAGTCTGTTTGAGCAGAGAAAATGGCATTAAAACTGTGAAAAGAGGCAGAACTTCGTAAATATTCTTATTTACTTATTCTGCTTAGCTGTGTAAAACGTTTGTGCCGCTTCACATTCCTGCATGAGTTATTTATGTGAAAAATAAGCATCAACTCTGAAAATATGATTTTAGAAATGATACATCGGTAATGGTGTAATATCCCAATGTGCTGTATGCTGCATATCTATCTGTACAAGGAGAAACGCTGTCCCAAATCAGATATGCAAAGACAAACAGAAAAAACTAGCGCATGCAGGCTATGCTCATGCGAGTAAATTTAATTGCTGAGAGCTAAGTCTCATATTCTGTGTAGTCTTAATGTATTCTGTGTACTCTTAAGTCTCTTGGTCCCACGTAACTTGATCAGTCCCTGGGCACATTTTGGCAGCGCAGTCAAGAACCGCAGAAACAATCTCGCACCAGTTTGGGTGCAGCCCAGCCTTCCTGGGCTGGAAGGTGAGAGGTGTCTGGCCTCATGCCGGAGAATGGGCCGGGATGTTCTGCGCTTCGCTGTGATACTGGTACCCAGATGGTGCCGGGGTGAAAAGCCGAGGTCGTTGCCACCACCCCTTAGTCCTACACATTTACTCCATCATGAAAGTTGATCTTTAGCTGTTAATTGCTTGTCAGGTCTATGGAAAAATTGATTTTCATAGAAACATTGAATGGCTTGGGTTGGAAGGGACCTTAAAGGTCATCTAGTCCCACCCCCTGCCCTGGGCAGGGACACCTCCCTCCAGCCCAGGTTGCTCCAAGCCCCGTCCAACCTGGCCTTGAACCCCTCCAGGGATGGGGCAGCCACAGCTTCTCTGGGCAACCTGGGCCAGGGGCTCACCCCCCTCACACCAAAGAATTTCTTCCTGAGACCTAATCTAAATCTCCCTTCTTCCAGTTTGAAGCCATTACCCCTCATCCTATCATACATGCCCTTGCAAAAAGTCTCTTCTGCGAACAAATTTGGAGAAACAAGGGAGTCTTGGGATGCTCTAAGTATAAAATTCAGCATAAAAATAAATAAAAAATATACACGGGGAAGTAGCCAGAAGGTGTGTAGAAATTCACACTGCCGGTGCATCAGTCACAGGAACAATATTATAGCAGCAGCTGGTTAGAGAGTTTCAGAAGGTCACACAATTAATTTGAAAATATTAAATACAGAAAATTTTAACTTGGTGTCTGTAGTAGGATCTACCAGAAGAATTCAGTGATGGGTGCCATTGCTAGGTAACTTCCACATAGTCATCAAAATGAAGTATATTTTATATGTTATAATTCTCACAGATTACTTTAACCAACATAAATTATTTTGGTCAATTCTATGCTCATATTTATCTGAATTACTTCCTGAGTTCACACTATTCACTCAAGTTATGGTATTGGGAAGAATAAATAGAAGATAGTTTTCTGCTAAACTTCAGTCTATAAACTCTCGTCTGTGTTGATCAAATTCTTGGTTAAAATATTCTGGTTCCTAAAATAGCCCCAGTGGAATTACCAAATATATATGTTCCGTGTCTTTGCTGGCATTTGTTCTGTATTAATACTACTCCTGCACAGAAATGTTAAGAGCATTTCAAGCTCAGGTCACGATGCTGGTTTGCAGATCAGGATACAAGATATATCTCCTTCCAAAGCTTTTGGCTTGTTTTTATTCATACCTATTCAGCTATAATAATAGTTGGACAAAGTACATTTTTACGTCTTCCTATCTTAAGAGGCTGAAAGTTGTTTGGCTGTCATTTAGGCTTATTTATTTGGTGCCAGCTCATAGTTAAAGTTCTGTAAAACTACTATTTTCGCTCTTCACCAGCATTCTTTTCTGCGGAATTCTTAGATTCATGTCATACCTGCATGGGTCTGCTTGAGATCTGTTCATACGCTTTAAAGCTTTTTGGATTTAAACCAAGCCCAGAACTGCTTCTGGTGCAGACTGGGGGAGACTGGGGGAGCTCTTTATCTCTCTGAGGAGCTGAGACACGGTCCTTTAACTCTTCAGTTATTTGAGCTGCTCTAATGTAAACTCTCCATCTCCAAGAGCTCCTGTCATGTCAGCACTGTCGGTTTGTGGTTCTGAGACTTGTGACACACTAAGCAAACAGATAGTGTTTACGTAGCTAGACAGGTAGACAAGTCCAGAGAAAACCAGTTGATTCTGGCAACCCTTTCATGTCTCCCTTTCTCCATTGTCACTGAGGTTAAATTACGTTTCCAGAGTCCTCCTCATGCGGCTCTTGGTTTGTTTTATGAAAGATGGTGTTTCTCCTTTGGCTTGGTGCTGCCACGTCTAGTCTTGGCTGGCCTCTCAGTTAAAAAAGAGACCCCTTTCTCAGCTCTGCTGTAATAGTGGTGCTTTGTTTTCTGAGTATAAGAAGCTCAAGAGGCTTTTCAGTGTTTTATGGAGGGACTGATTTCTCCCACCTCTTTTCAAAGAATTACTCTGGGTGTTTATAGAATCATAGAATCATAGAATTGCCTAGGCTGGAAGGGACCTTTCAGATCATCTAGTCCAACCATCAACCCAACACTGACAAAAACCATGTCCCTCCACACCACATCTACCTGGCTTGTAAATACCTCCAGGGATGGTGCCTCAACCACTTCTCTGGGCAGCCTGTTCCAATGCTTGATATCCCATCTTTGAATCCATGGCACGGGGGTTGGAACCAGATGATCTTTAAGGTCCTTTCCAACCCAAACCATTCTATGATTCTGTGATTAAAATTCAAGGGATAAGTGCTGTCCCTGACCTAGTGGCGACAGAGCCCTAGGACCATGTTAGATGGAAGGGACCTCCCGAGGTCTTCAGTCAGCATTCTGCAGTTAGAGACAGTGACTCAGGGCTTTGACTATTCAAGGACTGTGCAGGTCCTGATGGCTTTCTGAGCCCTGCCCCAGCATTTGACCAGATCTATGATAAGTTTATTATTCTTTCTTATTTTGAGTTGGAATCTCCCATGGTTCAGCTTCTGTCTGTTGCCTCTTGTCGTTTTAGTTTACACCCACAAGAAGAGCCTGGTTTCATCTTCCCTACACCCTCCAGGTAGGTGGACGGCAAGATAGACTCAGCCTTCTCCTCTTAACGTCATGCAAACCCAATTCTTTCAGCATCCCCTCATCTGTCCTGTGTCCCAGACCCCCAACCATTTTGGTACTCTATATAGGGCTCTGTCTGTCTGTCTCTCTCCCTACCTATGAACAAATCTGCCTGTCCACCGGTATTTTGATAGCCCTGTATATATACAGTCATTATAGCAGGTAGCTGATTCCCTAAAGCAGTGGGTAATGTGCAACTTCTTTAAGCAGTTCTGTAATAACAGCTTTACAAAGTCAAACTGTGCGTTGGCTACGTAGGTGAAATCACACATTTTTTAAGTTACGGGTCATTCTTAATGCAGTTCGAAAGAGATTTTGCTAGCGGTTAATATATAATTTCTAATTCCATGTCTAAGTGCAATTTTCTTCTTTTATAGTGCACATCTTCCTTGGTTACAGTGTTTGTCTCCATAGGCAATGCATACAAAGAGGGCGACTGCAGTCATATGTTCTACAAATGCAAAATATCTAAAATTAATATTTGCTTTTGGAAGCTGAAGTTATGGAAATACCATAAAATAAACACAGAACAAATGAAAAGGGAAAAAATTCTAAAATATATAGGAATGTGTATTTTTTTAAACTGCCAGGATCTGGAATGAGCTTTCAGGTGTTAAATACTGTATTGTCTCCTTATTACTTCTATTTTATTCGTTTTACCTTGGTTGTTAGCAGAACAAATGATGATGGAATTCAGAGGATGAGCAGTGAGGATCAGGAGATTGAAAGTAACATTTGCAAGTCCTTAAAGATGAAGGTAGCAGAAAGTCAAATGGTTTCCAAAAAGGGACATTTCATGGAGTGATTTATCTGATATGGCATTGCCATTTGTTGTATAATTTCGGTCTTGTTGCTATGGGAACCAATTTTACTGTTGCAGTGATTGTTAATCAGGATTTGTAGCTATACCATTTTTACCACAAGGCCTTATATCCTTACAGATTAAATCATGGTTCGCATTGACAGTGGTGTACATCAAACATTATTGCCAGAAATAAAACCTGACCAACCTTCCTGTCATTTTTCTCACCGTTACCAGAATTGGAGAGCAGAAGCTTAAGTTCACTTTTACAGGAACTCAAGGATTCTGCTTCAGTTACATTTGTCATGCTTGTACAATTCCAGGAAAAGGAAAAAAAAAAAAAGCAAGTTTCTGCCTTGCAGTATAATAATTTTATTTTTTCATGTAAGTGGCAATGAATCGAGTACTCTGGAGATATGTTTTCTATGTACGGCTTCTTTAAGCATCTCTGAAGGTAGAATTAAAGCCTAAGGTCATCTAAACTCAAGAACTTTTTTCCCTATGCTAGGAAAGGCGAGAGATATTTGTGTTTATGGAGGGAGGATTCAATACTCGAAATTTAGATAGCTCAGCACTGTAAATATTCTGTATCTTTTCAGTCTTCTCTTTAGTTTTACAACTGTCCCTGCAAAGCGGGAGTTGGCAGGAGTAGGGGGACAAGAGAGCTGAGGCGGTGGAGAATGTATTATCCTTTGCTTCAGCTGAAGGAGGATGCTGGGGTCAAAGAGCGCGACTTCTCTGGTCCTGCTCCTGCTCTGTTCTCTGTAAGGTCAATAGAAACGGGAAGAAGAATTCTTTCTCTCCAAATTTACTCTCTCGGTGACCTGAAGAGCTGGGCTGAAGTGGTTGTCTGGACACGAACGGCTTAAAGTAACGAAAATATGCATTTCTGCTCGATTTCTTTTATATATCTTACTATTTTCCTTTCTACCAAAAAAATCTTTGAAGTTCTGAAAAAAAGCCGCTGGTAAATTGTAAACTGATGAAATGCTGCCCTCAAAATCCACAGAAAACTTGAAAAACGTATGAGAACGGTGAACTTCCCATCATCTCAAAGGGTGTTTTAATGCTGAAGCATAGCGACGATCGATATTGTTCCGTGTTCGCTGCTGATCAGTTTAATGGAATCATTAAACAAAATGCTTGTCTCCGAGTCCAAAACGACTGACCCCTGATGGCAGAGCTCCTCCTTTAACTTGCACCATGAAAAGTTGTTGACACAAAACGTGTGATAGATGGTGAGCTGAAATTAACGTGGATCACATCGTTTGGGTACGGCCTGGGCTGGGGGATTATTTTCATGTCTCCTGTATTATTTGAGTTTTGGCAGAATTTCTGAAGTGCTAAACCAGAACGATGCAGAACTGCTAGCGTTGTTCCCAGTTTTACATTTCTCTGATAGTGTATTATTCCGTATGATACAGCCAGGTAGCGTTTTATGCTATATTTCCCCAAACCCCTCAGATCGTTGGCTTTTTCCCTGATGAACCAAATTCACAGCTTCTCTAATTTCGAGTCAGCCCCATTGAGCCAGGAACATCCATGTAACAGTTTTGTTTTCACTTCATTGTATTCCAAGTACACTGAGGGATGCAGAATCAAAATATTAGCAAGGTGCTAGTCGCATCTTTTTTTTTTTTTTTTTGATCCTTTTCCTGCTTTTCTTTCTCCCTTTCTCCTTTTTCACGTTTGCTGACACTGATACCCAACCCCCACTATAATTCTGATTGGCTAAATTAATTCTGCAGCATCCTGCTGTGAATAATTATGTTCATCCAGTGTGGAGCTGGATGCCTTTCTCTCCCCCCTCCCCTCCTTGCCTAAATTATAATGTGACAATTGAAGCTCACAGCTGGCTCATCAGAGGTGGCCAGTTTGGGAATTGGCACATCTGAATGTGCCTCTCCGTTAACTCTCTGCCTTGATTGCTTAAGACAAGACATATGTAAACCCCATGATTATTACCATTTTGTGCGTTTCACAAAGATACTGCTTCAAACTGCAAAGCTGTTGTGTTTGTTGGGGGAGGGGAAATTACAGGAATTTTTCTCTTCCCCTCCCCACAGTTCCCTCCAACAATAAATAGCTGTCAGACTTATGTCAAGAATGAAATTATAGGAGCACATGAGGCCTTGATTACATTGTTTTGGATAGATTGCTATTAGCATACTGAAATGAAGTCTAATTTTTCAGTGCTTTAGCTCAGTCAAGAATCAAGTGACACAGGAGGGGGAAGGGATATCATCTACACGAAATGAATGATGTAATTCTGTGCAGCCGGTCTGTAGCCTCTTTCAGTTATCAGTGGTTAAAAACAAACAATGGAATAAATAAATATATTCTGCTGAAATGTATTATTAGTTGGGAGGTAAGGCAAAGCTGGCGTATTACTGAACAAAACATTCAGGTTAGATGTCATTCTTTGTGAACTTATTAAAGACAGCTCAAAAGCAAATTGGTGTAGATTTAATCCAGCTTCTAGCGCAGCTTCTAGTTCACTCAGTACGTTCGGATTTTAGAGTTGAAAATATGCTAGTTTTTTATTAGTTGTTTGCATAATTCATAGCACGTTGCCAGTTTTGGGTACCTCTGATGATACACGCTTATTATCAGAGAACGCATAGGGCAAGTGCCCTTGTTGTGGTTTTGTTCTTCACAATTTCTGATGGTGTGCACACATTGCTTGCTTAGTTTGAAAAGCTTTCATTTCATATTCTGTGAGTGTCCTAACCTTTAAATGTTTTAGTATCTGTGGCTCCTAAGATGGTAGTTTTGTTAGCCACAGACACGTTGTTTTAACTGCCTCTGTTTCGGTGGGGTGGAAATAAATAAAACTTGTTTTGACTGATTCTTGAAACAATCGACCTGGAGTTTGGAAAGGGTCAGGATTCATTTGGGTTTACCGGGACAGCTAAGGGCAGCGAGAAGGGAGCATGAGCTGTGCGTGATGATACATAAAAATGCAACTTGAGTTGGCTGTGTTCTTTCTGAGTGGCAAAGCAGCGGGTGAGATGCACGAGACATCCAAATCAGGCATTTAGAAAGGATTTATAGCACAACATCATGAATTTGCTAGGTGACGCATACTGTGCAGAAAGTTCTTGTTGAAATGTTAGACATTTTATCTTTCTAATTTGAAATGCTGGGTATTTCTAACTTAAATTAATATAACAGCATCAGCCACAGAGGGACATGGTAATTATGAATAATTCAATCTGAAATATCCCTAAAATGAAACAAAATACCTTGCTTATTCATTAAGAAGCCACTTATTAGATCTGATGTTCTGGAGACCTCTTCACACTAGAAGAAAACACAATTTACATTGTTGGAAAGTTGGGCGTCTCTTGGTTCAGTGGCTCAGTGTGGAGCCTGTTGGCAAAGGCCAATGAATGCCAGGAGTTCACAAGGGCTCAGAAGGTTCTTGGAGAAATTCAGAGAAGAAAAATCCATGAAGAGCTGTTAAACAATAAATATCACTTCTCAGAGAGGCCCTTGGTGCAGCTAACTGGAAATGTTACAGTGTACAAGGAAATACCATGGTGTGCTTGTGCTGTTATACTCATCCCTGGGCAACATCTAAAGCACTGTCAAAGAAGGGGGCCCAGATAAACCTTTGATGAGATCCAGTGTAGATGTTCTTACCTTTATATTGAACATGGATTGTCTTGTATTTTAAACACTGTTTGCCTACAGTTTGTCTTTATCTGTACTCCGTGTGGTTGCAATTAAATGCTAAAGCTTGGACTCTTTGAGTAGGTTGGTCTTCCCTGAACGTTTACATATAGATATGAAAAGACAATTCAAACGACAGCTCTTACTAAAACAGATATTATTAATTTCCGTATTTTAAATGGTTTCAGTTGCTTCAGTACTAGGTGCAGAGAGTAATGGAGAGAAAGGGAGAAAGACGGAGTGTGAACTGGTATGGAACCAAAGGCGTTCTAGGTCAAAGCTGATATGTCCACTTGTGCCCAACGCTCCCTGTAAGCATGGACTCATCACTAAATCTTTCTAGTAAAGTGGTGAGATGCTCCATCCATGATCAGCCAACTAACTCCCTTCCAAGTCTTCCTCTATACTGAGCACGGGGCTCAGCTGTGCTACCCTGGGCCAAGGAAGGAGATGTGAACCTTCACGTGAGTCTCTTGATGACCTGGAATGAACCAAAACCACTTCAGCCCATGCCTCACTACATTACTCACAGAAAGCCCTTGGTAGTCAGAGCAACTGATACAACCTTGCGGTGTCCCACTGGAAGCATATCCAGTACTGGGTAGTATTTATTTTGCAATTTCTAAGCTGTCTTGGCCTATGATATGATGATAAAGCCAAAGCATTAAACTCAATGCCTGAAAACTTACCGTGGTGGTTTTGAGGAACATTTAATATGTTCGTTGGCTATAACTCATAGCTTGGTAATCAGTTCTGTACTGGCTCTGACATGGGAGCCATGGGAAAAATGAAAATAACGCAGCATGGTTTGGCTCTCCGTTATGCCTGAAGCTTGCAAAGTGAACTTGGTAGTTCTGAAATAAGCCTTTTATATCCATGATTTTTTTTTTTTTAATGCCTGCTCTATATTTTTTTGCTTTACTTCTTATCTGAGTTCATCTTGCCATTTAAAAACAAAAATCGTTTTCCTCTCTAAATTTGTCCGTTTCCATTTAGTAAGCTTGCTCTTTCCTCTGATTTCAATGGAACTGAAATTTTGCTTATATTTTGGTACGATCTCAAAAAGCATGTTGTATTTCACTGTATCAGTTTACTAAGAAATATATATCTCTCACAGTTAGGTGCATATCACTTTTGAAATTGGTGTATAAGAATGTCTTGAAATGACATAGAGCTCAAACAATTGAAGTTATTGTTAAACAAAATTTCAGTTCCATTGAAATCAGAGGAAAGAGCAAGCTTACTAAATGGAAACGGACAAATTTAGAGAGGAAAACGATTTTTGTTTTTAAANAAGTGGCTGTTGTCAGGGTAGGTTAATGGTTGGACTTGATGATCTTAAAGGTCCCTTCCAACCTCAGCGATTCTATGGTTCTAAGAAGCAAAGCAAAAAAATATAGCCTAGGCATTAAAAAAAAAGTATTTTTAAAATAGCTTTAAGTGCCATTTAGAAAATCCTAATGCAACGAAGAAAGAATCTTAAAAATTCTACATAGCTTTTCTAAATTCTAAAACCCCAAAAATGCAAAGGCAAGGGCTAAGTGCTGTTTCTTGCTGAACCTTGTTTTTCATGGATTGGCTCTGCTGAGCTGCTGGAAACTGAGGTCCCCCTCACTGATGGCAATGCAGCCACTTTAGCTGTGCTGAAGCCAGTGACAGCGCTGCTGTTGGTGACAGCAGGCACCAAATGTTGCTCAGTTTGAATAAAGATCTCACAACCTAATACTAAAACAGTCAAACCAGAATTTGTAATAAGAGAGGATGCTCGTTTTCCTGCCTGCGGTGTCTGAGTTTTTAATTTCACTGGTGTGAATGTCTTGTAAATATTTCATATGAGTACTTCTTAGAAGTCACCGGAGTTACAAGTTTAAAAGAAGTTAATCAGAGGAATAGATCTGTTAGACATTTCAAGTGCTTTGCAAAAAAAAAAAAAA
>VXBH01009714.1:74457-125113 GCA_013400035.1 Rynchops niger
AAAAAAAAAAAGGCGAGAGAATGCAAACTCATGTTAGTATCTGCATGACTTAATAAAAGCAGCAAATGATGTGCTAACACAGCCAGAGGGAAAATTGTTATATCACTTATTTCCTGAGAAATGTGAGTTTCAGACATAATTAACCCAGCATTCATACACTTGTGACAATACTATTGATTAGCTAATCAATGATAACTAAATGCACACCTCTAAATTACATAGTTTAAAACACATTACATTATATCAATGGAAACAAACCAATTAAAGTGCTTTAAATGCATACAACTAATCAGGAATTTAATACATGCTAATTGTGACCAAAATTTCAATTAATGTGTTGATACATTACATCATATTCAAGAATGTAGAAAACCGTGAATTAATCATGTTCATCATGATCGTATCAAATGATCTCTGAAATGTACTACCAAGACACAATAGTAATTTTCTGTCATTTTTCAACATTTTCTTCTTATGGGTATGGACTTCATCTCTTTATGGGTGTATATGTGTATGTGCGTGTATATATACCTGTATAATCTATATATCTGTACATCTATATATCTAATGCCTGGCTTAGTGTGTCCCAATTCTAGGGTGGCCTCGAGGCGATATTGCCAAACCTTTCTCTTTTTTATAGCGTTGTTTCTATCATCTGCATTTAGAAGGTATGATTGAATATTTTAATGTGTTACAAAAGATTAGTGCTGGAGAGGATTAGGTGGTGGATGGTAAATGGCTGACAACAGGATAAATATGTTTGTGTGTAGGATCTTTTCTCTGAGTACATTAAGATTTGTGTGCTGAATTATTATTTGGAGAGTGCTAACAAATCATAATTTTCTCTTTGGAAAATGATTGGGTAATAATAAGAATTCTTTATCAGTATCCCTATTGTTGCATTCCTTTTATTTTACCTGCAAACTATGGTGAATGTCTTTAAATAGACCAAAGATAGTTAAGTACGTAGCTCTCAACATTAAATAGAAGTTGGACACTTTACAAGTTTCTTTCTGAAGTGATTAGTGTAGAAATGAACAGTAACAGCATAATTTCAACTTGGTCCGTACAGGTAGATATAAGAAATAAGTGGGGGAAGAATTGCCAAAAATCTGAAGGGCAGCTGAGAGATAAAAATGCACATTAGGGATTGGATTCAGTTCCAAGTTAATACACCTGAATTTAGATGTCTTCAAATGCTGTAGTTGTCTAAGCTCTCGTTATAGTCACTGTTGGTGCAACTGCTCACGGGGCAGGTGATGACTTTCCCTGCTTTATGCTAGGCATGTTGGAGGTAGAAACAAGGACATGGAAACGGAACTGTGCCACCAATCCATTCTTCTGACTCATTACCTCTGTGGAGAAGGACCTTGGAGTCCTGGTGGACAACAACTCGACCATGGTCTCCTGAGGTGCATCAAGAAGAGTGTGGCCAGCAGGTTGAGGGAGGTCATCCTCCCCCTCTACCCTGGTGAGGCCGCATCTGGAGTGCTGCGTCCAGTTCTGGGATCCCCAGTTCGAGAAGGACAGGGAACTGCTGGAGAGAGTCTGGTGGAGGCCTATGAAGATGATCGAGGGACTGAAGCATCTCTATTATAAGGAAAGGCTGAGAGACCTGGGACTGTTCCACCTGGAGAAGAGCAGACTGAGAGGGGATCTCATCAGTGCTGATCAATATCAAAAGGGTGGGTGTTAGGAGGATGGTCCTGGTTGCCCCGGGACAAGGGGCAACAGGCACAAACTGGAATATGGGAAATTCCATCTCAACCTGAGGAGGAACTTCTTTGCTGTGAGGGTGGCAGAGCCCTGGCCCAGGCTGCCCAGAGAGGTGGGGGAGTCTCCGTCTCTGGAGACATCCCAACCCCGCCTGGATGCGTTCCTGTGCCACCTGCTCTGGGTGACCCTGCTCTGGCCGGGGCTTGGACGGGATGATCTCCAGAGGGCCCTGCCAGCCTCTGCCAGTCCGTGATCCTGTGATTAACAAATTTGATTTGAAAAAGTTTTTGATGACATAATTTAAAATTTTCCTCTTGAAAACAAAGGAAACTTGGTAAAACAAGTCCTGTGGTTTAAAACCAAGTGTTTCTACCTGGGGCACCTTGAGGAAGATGTAAAGCAAGAACAAGCTGATCTTTACCCAAGAGTTTAGGGATGTGGAGGCTCTCACCAGATGTAAGAAATCCAGCTCCCTCCTTTGTCTAACAGGAATTAAATTGATGTTCCCCTGCTTTCTAAGAGATTCCCTTGATCACTAAGCAGTGAAGGAACCACATTTTTTCAGGTAATGACTTTGGCCCTTTGTCCATTTTATAAATAAATAAATAAACATTCACTGTTGCAGGGAAGTGAACACAAGTGTCCCGTCTCCAAAGGAGTTCTCTGAATGTCTGAAAATCCTCAGGGCTTTTTTTTATTCTTAATCCACTGCTCTAAAGTTTGATGCTAGAAGAGATTATCACTAGATGATCTAAAATACGTTTTTCAATGTGTGTACTGGTGAGAATTTGCTGGTAAATCGTTAGGAACATGAAAGCAAGCGGGAAATAGGGTTGAGAAGTTAAAGATATACAGAAAGGTAAAATGACAGCTGAAGTACACATAAACTGTGAGAGGTGTATAGAAAATACATCAAGTGCTAGAAATTGTATTACAAGATTATATTGTTATTTTGTGGGCTTGAAATACACAGTTGCAAGAGATGGGAATCTCATAGAGTAAGCAATGTGATCCTATTAAAATTGTCAAACGTGTAAAGGTAATTATTCTGCCCTACTTGCCTGTTTGAGTGTGTGCTCTATTTTGGACATTCTTTAAAAATAGCACAAACGAACTAGGTTGACTCTATGTGTAGTCAATAAATACACTGAATTTTGCAGGTTAAAATTTAATAAGAGATTTCATAGAATCACAGAATAGTTTGAGTTGGAAGGGACATTAAAGATCATCCAGTGCCACCCCCTGCCCTGGGCAGGGACACCTCCCACCAGCCCAGGTTGCTCCAAGCCCCGTCCAACCTGGCCTTGAACCCCTCCAGGGATGGGGCAGCCACAGCTTCTCTGGGCAGCCTGGGCCAGGGGCTCGCCACCCTCACACCAAAGAATTTCTTCACAATATCTCATCTAAATCTCCCCCTTTTCAGTTCAAAACCGTTCCCCCTCGTCCCATGGCTCCCCTCCCTGCTCCAGAGTCCCTCCCCAGCTTTCCTGGAGCCCCTTGAGGGACTGGAAGGGGCTGGAAGGTCTCTGCGGAGCCTTCTCTTCTCCAGGCTGACCCCCCCCAGCTCTCTCAGCCTGTCCTCCCAGCAGAGGGGCTCCAGCCCTCCCAGCATCTCCGCGGCCTCCTCTGGCCCCGCTCCAACAGCTCCGTGTCTCTCCTGTGCCGAGGCCCCAGCGCTGGAGGCAGCACTGCAGGGGGGTCTCCCCCGAGCGGAGCAGAGGGGCAGAATCCCCCCCTCGCCCCCCTGCCCACGCTGCTGGGGATGCAGCCCAGGCTGCGGGGGGGTTCTGGGCTGCCAGCGCACGGTGCCGGCTCCTGTGGAGCTTCTCACCCACCAACACCCCCAAGTCCTTCTCTTCAGGGCAACTTGTCTCCATCCATTCTCCCCCCAGCCTGAATTTGTGCTTGGGATTGCCCCAACCCAGGTGCAGGACCTTGCACTTGGCCTTGCTGAACTTCATGAGGTTCGAACAGGCCCACCTCTCAAGCCTGTCCCGGTCCCTCTGGATGGCATCCCTTCCCTCCAGTGTGTCGATGCTCCACAGAGCCTGCTGTTGTTAGCAAACTTGCTGAGAGTGCACCCAGTCCCAAGAACCATGTCACCACCAAAGGTGTTAAACAGCACCAGTCCCAGTACTGACCCCTGAGGAACACCACCTGTCACTGGTCGCCTCTTGGACATGGAGCTGTTGACCACAACTCTTTGCGTGCGGCCATCCAGCCAATTCGTTATCCACCGAGTGGTCCATCTGTCAGATCCATGTCTCTCCAATTGAGACACAAGGATGTCATGTGGGACAGTGTCAAATGCTTTGCACAAGTCCAGGTAGATGATGTCAGTTGGTTTTGAAGCCTATTTCAGTAGGTTTCACAACGTTTTCCCTCACTAAATAAGTAAATAAAGGTGAAAGCTGAGGGTCTACAATCAGCAAAGGAAGCAACTTTACCATTTAATTAATAACAGAATAGTAGATACAGTAAAGCCTATTTCTGGTTGGAAATCCTGGACGCTGCACACTGTTAAGGATTGCTTGGGGAGGTAAAGTTCAATCCTACATGTCCATTATATGGTTCTTTCCCAAGAACCTGGGACAGAGCCCGGCCCAGCAGAAATGATGCCAGGAACGGAACAAATGCTGACGTAGGGTAAATGCAGTTTTCCTCTTGCACTTTAAAGACTAACAAGACGAGAAAAATTAGCTCTCTACAGAACGTATGATAATAAATTATGATTATTATGATAAATTATTATGTTAATAAAGAGAGATTAAAAAAAATGACCTAACACACTTAGTGGATTATGAGGGCCATCAGCTGAACATTCTGTGAATGAGCAACTCCCTTCTGTACTTGATTCTTCAGGTTATGCGTGTCCAGGAGCTCGTTTTTTTCACATTGGTATGTGGAAACTGGGAGTCAAGCAGATTTTGCTTGCCTAGAGAAAAGTTTACAACAATGAGAAGTTTCATTTAGCACACATTTTGTAGCTAGGTGATGTTACAGGAGTTTTGCAGCTGTTGCAGTTCTTCAAGGGAAAGAGGACAGCCCTTGAGCAGTGGCCCTTACACCTAGGAGAGGACAACAGCAGCCTTTGACAGCCAACCCACCAATCCAGGATCCTTTAACAATAAATACTGGAGTATCAAACTGGAGGTTTTGATTTTTCTAGTGTGTAAAGTTCCAGGAAAGATTAAATTTTTTGAAAAATAGTCACTGGGGAAAAAGACGTTAATTAAAAGAGTGGGCATTCAGATGACATACAAAGAGATTGAAGACAGTGGTAAGGGCCTCTTTGAAAAACTGAAATTATGTTAGTCCTTCCAGCTAAGTGATGAGGTTAAATGCATATTTGCAAGGTCACGCAGAATACAAGAAAAACGGCAGGGTTTGGGTTCCCCCCTCCCCTCCTCTATGGAAATATAACTCTCAGCTCTCTTGCGTGAGAAAGACAAGTCTGCAGTTCACTTACTTATGTTTCTACTGGTTTGCTACGAGCATCACCTGAGGGTCATACTNGCTCTCTTGCGTGAGAAAGACAAGTCTGCAGTTCACTTACTTATGTTTCTACTGGTTTGCTACGAGCATCACCTGAGGGTCATACTGCCACTTTCAGATAATACTTCTGCTTCACACCCCATAGGCTGAAGAACCTATTAAAATACTTGGGAACTTTGATTAAATCCTGAGAACCATGCAAAACCCACTGAAATATTTGTAAGAGAGAAAGGTTCTTTCCTTCCCCTCCCCAGGAGTGAACAGAAGTAGCTTTTGTATACAAATGTCTTTTTATTCTTTACAAATACAGTCACATGTAAAGAAAATTCTTCTCAATAAAGACAAGAGGCGGTCAAGAGAGTTTATGCAAGAAATCGCCGTCTCTTGAAGCAGCAACTCAGAGCAGTCCAACAATTCTGTTCCTGTTAAGCATACAAAGAGAATTCTTCCTGTACGAGGCAGAAAGTGTCTGAGATCCATGGCAAACAGACACACGTATATTTTAAAATGCTGTCCGTGAGAACAGCAGCGTTTCCAATAGTAACAGAACCCAACGGAAAGTTAGCTTCCGCGTGAACGGAACCATTTGAAGGTCTGACTCAGAAGGAGACAAAATTGTGGCTCTGCACGTTTTAATGCTGTCAGAAACAGTGATGTCTTGTTTTGTTATTTAATAAGTAAGTCTACATAAATATAAAAAATAGTCCAGATTGTTTGAGGAGACACTTGTATATTTTCCGTGATACTTTTAGTCAGCTGGTGGTTTTCGTATGTTGATGAGCAAATAATCCCTTTTGGAGAAGACTTCCACATGTTTGATAGAGAAAGCAGCATCCTTTAATTTGATTTTTTTTTTTTTTTTTAACACGTACTCATTTTTAAACCAAAGTGCCATTCTGTGTAAATCTAGAAAAAAAAGGGGAAGTCCATAACTAGGAAATGGATCTCTGAAAAACCGACAGATGATCCATGAGATCTCATGAAAAAACTACAAATGCAGACAGGGAGAGTATTGCCCAGGAAAAAGAGTTCAGCTGGGGATGGAGAACAAAATTGGAATATTGAAAAGAATGAAAGAAGAAAGAAAGAAAGAAAGAAAGAAAGAAAGAAAGAAAGAAAGAAAGAAAGAAAGAAAGAGAAAGAAAGAAAAAGAAAGAAAGGAAGGAAGGAAGGAAGGAAGAAAGAAAGAAAGAAAGAAAGAAAAGAAAGAAAGAAAAAAAGAGCAGATCAGGATAAATAAAGATTTAGAATATATACAACCAGGGAAGGGCTTCAGCAACAGCTTTCTAAAGTTAAATTCCAAAGTTTGATAACATTTTTCCAAAATTTTGCATGTCTGATACCACCATCAGAATCAAATTCTAATTGATTTGTGAAGTAAATTGACATTAATCATCTCAATTAAGTATGCGGGGTTAAAGTATAATCTTATTTGACTTCATTTGCTTTTCGTCTATGTGAAAACGGTGTAAAATTGTGAAAGGTGCGTCGTTCTGCCGGCGCTGCAGTCGGCTTTTCCGGAACGGTCGCGTTGCTCAGAGAGAGAACGTGATCGCGACGGTTTCGTCAGAAGTGTTTCGTGTTGTGTGCAAATCATGCCATAAATTCTGAAGTTTTCAGAAACGAGGTTCTCCGTGGGATTTAGACAGATGGACAACTCGGTTTTCATTGGGTTTCGCTTGGCGGGTTTCTGAGTGCTGATTTTGCAAAGGCACAGAGGTCATACCCGTGTATGTAATCTTCCCCACGGTCAGAGAAATACGTTAAAAGAAGCAGAAACACGACCTGGCTCGATATTCAATATCTGCTTGAGTAGATCCCAAACTTTCAAGGTCTTTCTTAGCTCGGTACAAACAATGCCTTCAGATTTTTAAAGGAGCAATACAGCTTGTTTCTTAGAAAATAGTGTTAAAGCAGGGGTCAGACTATCCCATTAATTACCTGGAGGTCATTTTTGAGAAAATTGCTATCAAATGTGTTGAAAAAGGTCTTATATTCTCCCAGAAATTATGATCTGCTGTTTCTATGGAAACTGCAACAGTAGTTCATAAAAGCTCTTTAATGGGGGTTTACAAAAGCTTAACATCCTGAAGTCTAGCAACATCCACGGAAAAAGCACAAACGCGCGCACACATAAGGCTCATTCCATCTCTGCCGCAACTCTTTGATTCCGGCCGGAGTTACAGCAGGCATGAACTGAGCCTTTACTAGTTTACACGAACTGAGCATTTACTAGTTTTATAAGAGAGAGGGATGAATATTATAATGTTTGAATTGTAATCCTCAAATCTTTCTCCTCTGTCGGACGCACACGGGCTGTCGTGCCGTCAACCTGATGAAATGGAGCAAATCTTGGAGGAACAGAACTATTGAAAAAGGAACGTTTTTTCAATCTGTAGAACATTCTGGCCCAGGATTTTATTTTGGTATTTCCATATTCCATTAGCTGTGCCGTTCTGGTGGGTTCAGTCTGAAGCCAGGCTGAACATTCTGCTCTTTTACACACGCTTAACTTTAAGCACGCGAATAGTAATGACTTCAATGCATAAAGATAAGAAAATGCTTAAGTGCTTTACTGGCTTAGAGCCAGATTGCTCAGCTCCCAGCAAGAGCGTGCCCGGTATCGGTGATTAATAATAATGAAAACAAGAATTTGCATTTTCTTAGATAGTTTATGGATAACTTTTCCAAGATGAATATTCCTTTTACACACACACAGCCTGTTTCTTCAGTGAGATACCATAAAAAATTTTCAAGAGGCCTGATGGACTGCAGCTCTCTCTTAGTGGAGAGGACTAATAAACATGAATCTTGCAAAAAGAGGAATAATGTGATATTTTAGTTCAAAGTGCAGTCAGGGTTATTACTGTGATTTTGGGAAGATTCAAAATATTGCTGATTTGCTGACAAAACCGTCCTTTAAATCTTTGAAGCTCAATAACAGTCCCAGGAAAAAACTGTGGCTGGAGTAATGGTGAAGAATGGGCCATTACGTAATTTCATGGAAGTGACAGAAACACCCTTATAGCGTTTGTCTGCAAATATTAGTTCTATATGATTTTTCTGCTTTCTGCTAAGACTTTTGAACAACTCCCATTTGTTTAGGGTAATGAACTACCTTACGGAATTGAACCACAGACTGTCGAAGCGTTAATGTTTTCCTGTGTTTGTATTTGCTAATGGACATGTAAGCAATTTGGGATGAAGTTAATAATAAAAGTTCGCTCATCTGCATGAAAGTGGGTTTTCTCATTTTGCTAAATGGATATCAGATGAAAAGGGAGAGAAAAGAATGGCTAAAATCTGCTTGCAGCATTAATGTAATTTTAAACTAAAACCTCCGGTTATCCCTCCTGTCTGTCTATCGCGTTGGTTTGGTGTATGCGCTAAGGCTCCTTTTGGAGGAAACGAAACCAAATCATTATATTGGAAAATAAAATCTGACTGAGTAACTGACCTCCAGGCAGCTTCACACAGATGCAGTCAGAGGATCAGAGTAAGTCTAGTCCAGGTAACACCTTGCACTGCATCTGATGTACTGACAGGGACTTTACCAACTGCTTGGTGACTCATTTATTTCGATGGAGCCGAATTACTTGCTCTTGTAAACATAACCACTGGGTTTAGGAATGTGAAAAATCAAATTCTGTCTTGGTGGCCTTTGTTCCTTGTAGCCGCAGTTTGCACATAAAGTGGGAAGTCTCGGGAGACAGAGGTTTGCTAACAGAATCTCTGAACCAGGTGAGTGCTGGTGGCTGGAAGCACGGACTTGAAAATGGTAAATGGTGATCTCGGGTGACTTGTGTTCATTTTGATTCCAACTGCAAGCTCAGTTAAAAAAAACAGAAGGAGACATTGCTGTATAAGGCATGTATTAGCAAGTGTGAGTAAAACTCGCACAGATGCATTTTAGAGAATTTCCCGAAATGTTAATTGCACTAAAGGTGTCAGTTTACTTACGTGATTGGCTGCCAAGTGGGCACGACTGACTCTATAGCCATTTTTCCATTAATGCTACTGACGATCTGGTAGTGACTGGAGAAACCAGATGGTATAGGCATGCAGGCAAAGGTCAGCAGAAATAGTATCATGTTTTTATTGTTTTTGATTTTAGAATAAAGTAGGATTAAATTGAAGCCCATGACTAAAACCCCACTATCCTCAATGAGAACAGACATTTCAGTCATTGACCAAAGCTTTTTTCCCCCTTCATATAATTAAAATAAAATAAACCGCATTAAATTAAAATAAAACAATAGCCAAAAAAAACCCAGCAAACACAAACGAGCTCCATGTGTAATAATAATACTAAATATTTTGGTTTGTTAGGGAGACCCCGATTCTGTTACAACCTTTTCCTATTGAGGATCCAAGGCCAAACCAGATACACACGAGGACCAGCAGAATTTCCATTTCTATTGCGCATGGGTCCGTGTCTGTAGCCTCTCAGTCACGAGCCTCAGCCATAGTCGGGTGAAATAGAAAATTAGTCTTCTGCCTTGCCTGCAGCACAGCCCGGGTTCTTTGTCAGCGTTTATATTCCTAAAATACTTGAAAGGACTCCTGTTAATCAAAGCCCCCCATACTTTGCCTTCCTAATAAATGTTTCTTAAAATTCTTGAACCTATTTTCAGTGCAGTATTTAAGATTACATTAGTAATGTAATAATTAACTTGATTAATTATTTTTATGGGAGGAATGAAAATACTTGTAATAAGCATAAATATAGAGTTAACAAAAATAGATTTTTTTTCCAAGGAAACTCTTAATTAAACATCAGTTGAGACTGTGTGATATTACTGTGCTTTTAGATGCCTGATTTCTAAGAACTGTTTGTCCCTTAGGTACTTTCCCTCTATAAGTAGAAGGAAAAACAATGAGCAATGTAGTTTAAATCTCAGTAACCTGCTTCAAAATTTGGCTGTCCAACACCCATATAATTTCATTCCTTGGAGCATTGCCGAGAATGTTTATTTAATTAAATATCATCTGTTTCCTCATTAATATGTGGTTCTTCTTGGCTATTTTGTTATTTCCTTTGTGCAGAAATCATCCAATAAATTTGCATCAGCCCTGATGTATTTTCTTCATTAGATGCTTGGGATGATGAGTCCCCAGGCAGGCCTTAATTTGATTTACAGTGTACAAAGAATTGAACCTTTTTACAAATTAAAACCAAAATGAAACAAACCATAACAGAACAACCTTCACAGAAGCTCTGAGAAGTGCTACCATTTGGGTTTTTTCCATTTGAAAAACAATGTAGAAAAACTGCAGCGGTGTCATAGCGAACTATTATCGTAAAATTAATTCTAAACTGATTCGTTTGTACTTAATAGTCCTTACTAAGGCAAGACTTTTCATCAGTTTAAACCTGAAACTTGTTTCTCTTCTTTCTGTTAGGACTTTTATTAGTTTAAAGTCTTCCAGGTTAGATTGTTGAGGTGGGTGCTAAGGTAAGATGCTGACACACGTGAGTGAATAAGTGCAAATTACGTATGCCAGTGATTGGTAAGGAAGCCCACCGCTTCCGCTGGGACCTGGATTTGCCAACCTATATCCTAGTTGTCCCCCAGCATTTAATTTCAGCTGGTCCCCTACCAGTTTATTACAGAGATTAAAACAATGTGTATTACCTCTATTAGAATTTGAAAAGGTCTTCGACAAACGTTTGCTCTCTCACTTGTGCTACTATTGCGTTTTAAAATCAAGCCCAGACAATACCTCAAACCACACTTGACGTTGATGGAAGTGAGGTGGAAGGAGCGCAGGTTCAGGGGAAGCTTAAGGAAGCCAAATGAGTTAATTTTGAGGATTATCAGATCATTGCGTACTAGGAGAATCCGCCACTTCATTGAGACAGAACAGCCCAGTAGTGGATTTTCACAGTTTTTTTGTTTGACAGAAGAAAACGACGGGCTTTGAGGCTTCTCCTTTAAATTCCAGATTGAGAAGTCCAAAGGAAGAGATGTTCCATTAAGCAAGCCAAGATCTGCATTCAAACTCCTATTTCAAAAGAGGGAGGCAACTGGAACTCTTTAATTAAATGACTGCAAAGATTTTTAGTTTAAACATGGGTGGAACGTTACTTTTTTACCTTAAAATTGTTCTGCCAAGTGCCTGAATTAAAGTTACCTGGAATTTATAGAAATTGAATAAATATGAACATTGGAATGGGAAAATTTTCTTCTAGCAATGGAAGTCTGGCAGTATTACAGGCAACGTGAGACAAATCTGCTGTGAGCAATGGGCAAGCTTAATTATAAGTGCATTAACACTGCAGCTAACATGCTGAGTTTCTCATTGAAAAAATCGTGGTCATTGTTTTCATATTTTCCTCCTAAAGAATGATTCTGATTTCTCGGAGTGATTTCTAATATTTTGCTACTTGATCCTAGTTTGAAGTTTGGTCAGCAAATAGAAACCCTTATTTTTGCAAGATACTACTCATGTGGAGCACGGTAGATTATACAGTTGAAAACGATCTTGTGATTAATTGTGTGCGATGGCAGTTCACGAGCACCTTTCCGCAGAGCCAGTGCTTCTTTGGCATAAGCGTAGCACGTTCCTAGGTTTTCATCGTGCTCAGATCTCAGCCTAGCTTTTCGCAGGAGGAGGTTTTGAGATCAGCTCTGTCTCATGCAGGATGCCCACGTCCATGGCAGCGCTAATGAGAGAGACTCTGACCCCCGGGAGGCTGTTTGTTCTTCTGCGTCCTTCTCCCAGCTGAGAACCTACATGTTAACACGTGTCACACGTAATAAAATATTGCGGGGGTAGTGCCTCTTGCAACCATATTTCTCTGTCTTTAATTACTGTCTTGAGATTTATAATGATATAAATGAGTTTGTCTGGAGTCTGTTTTATACGTCAAGTATATGTGCTTTATAATGAAGTTCCGTTAGATGGGAGAAACGGTTTGGTTCGTGTACTGTGTCCAGCTCTGGGCTCCCCAGTTCAAGAAGGACAGGGAACTACTGGGGATAGTCCAGCGGAGGCTACAGAGATGATCGAGGGACTGGAGCACCTCTCTGCTGAGGAAAGGCTGAGAGTCCTGGGGCTGTTCAGCCCGGAGAGGAGAAGACTGAGAGGGGATCTCACAAATGCTCATCAATATCTGAAGGGTGGGTGTCAGGAGGATGGGGCCAGGCTCTTTTCAGTGGTGCCCAGTGACAGGACAAGGGGCAACGTGCACAAACGGGAACATGGGAAGTTCCTTCTCACCATGAGGAGGAACTTCTTTGCTGTGAGGGTGGCAGAGCCCTGGCCCAGGCTGCCCAGAGAGGTGGGGGAGTCTCCGTCTCTGGAGACATCCCAACCCCGCCTGGACGCGTTCCTGTGCCACCTGCTCTGGGTGACCCTGCTCTGGCAGGGGGTTGGAGGGGATGATCTCCAGAGGGCCCTGCCAACCCCCACCAGTCTGGGATTCTGTGATTCTGTGGTTCACATGTTCAAGCCTGGGCTGTGCAGCTTATTGATTTCCATTTCTTAGTCATACCTGTCTTTGGAAGTCTTTTCAGGGCTTTTGTCTCACATGCTTCTGAAATATTATCCCCAGCTTAAAGTGTTAAACTGGTTATAATTCCCTTTCCCAGTTCAGGAAGCGTGTGACAAATTTACGGGCTGAATCCAAATCTTCTGAATCTGACTTTAGCGTATTTAGAGTTCACACAGTTTAGATCCATGGTTGTAACTACTGTGACTTCTTAAGTCACTTAATTTCCACACATTAAATTTTTTTCCTTGTCAAGAACTAGCACTAATTCAAATTATATCTCTTTCCGTTGCTCATTAAGTCATTAACATTGAATACTGATTTGAACATCAAAACCACTAATCAAGCACAAATATTAAGGGTTCTATTTTGTAGCTTTTCCTCTGACCGAGGCTGTGAGCGCTGCGGATCTGTTGTGGCCCACGAGTTCCCAGTTCTGCTGCTGAGTGTGAGGAAAGGTTGGAGGCACTTTTTACCTTCCTCCTTCCGTTCCTCGGAGTGGTTCATTGCTGGTGGTAACGGGATTTATTTGTGATAATGTGAGCCCCCTCCCTTCCCACCAAACTCCTTTACTTCGCGATCTGTCCACGCTTTTCCGTCCTTGTTCATCGTAACTCTACCTGTGGACTTCTCCTTGGGAAGGTGGATGGATTCCATTTTGATGCCAGTAGAAATTACGCTGCTGGGTTTAACAGAGGAAAGACTGTGAATAAATGAATATAATCTTATGGTCTGCTAATTAATCAGTCTAGATGACTTCACGGTTTCAAATTTATGACTCTTTCCTTTCCAAACAGGACTTCATCCATTCATGGTCTTGAGTATTACTAAATTGGTGCTTTTAATACTGTCTCTTTACTCCACTTTTCTTTAGTAAGCCTGGCCTTTCTAGTGGCTTTTTGGTGCTGGGAATATAATATTTTTATGTGTACAGTGAAGCAGTATAACCACGACGTCACTGTAAAGATGTCACTCTTCTTGTACCATTTAGGGCAGGATATCTCAGATATCTCTTGGACTAGATGATCTCCAGAGGTCCCTTCCAACCCTAGGATTCTATGATTCTATGATTCTATGATCTCAGGCATCTAAAGCAGCATGAGCCATATTAAGTACTTGAATATTTCCAAATGTGTCACAGGAATACAGTAACTTCCTTGCATTTATTTTTTTTTTTTTTTTACTATATTAAATATACATTTATTTATTTGTAGGTACCAATAGCATGAGACTCTTGGCTCTTTTGAATCTTGCACACAGCTGGGTGGGATCTTTACTGGTGCTTTAGTTTGGCCCGGAGCCTCTGAGCATCTTGCCCAAATTCTGAATTAACACTGAAGAGCAACTGTTGACGGGAAATAATTTAAAGTCATGATTCTGGCCACTTCCTATGTCTTCCGTCTGGCAGTGTGTCTTTTCGAAGGTTACGTGCCCGTGCTCAGCCTCTTGGAGAGGACTGCCGCAGCTGAGCAGGATGAATAAGAGTTTAGCAGTTGATCTCCATTTTCTCCTGCACGAGGAGAGCTTATTCGGCACTCATCTGAATGTGCTAGAGGTGATAAGCAAACAATCAATTGACTTTTTTTTTCTAAGAAAAACCTAAACAGAAGGGAATTCAAAACACTTGGAGGCTTCTGAGAACTCCTTGAATTGCTTTTGAGCTACTCTTTTGGCTGATAACTAAAGTGATGGCCCCGAAGAAAGCTTCTTACAACCTTTCCATGCCCGTGGTAACGGCGATGCAGGATTAGTGAAAAGGAGGGAGAGAGATTAAAGGAGGAGGTAGTTTTGAGAACAGTTCCCAAACCAAATATTGCCTGTCACGTTCTATAATTTATCAACAAGCCGACAGCCTATTTCGGTTTTGGAAACCTCCCAGAATTTTAAAATAAATCAGGTCACCCTTCTCAGTTTGAGTAGTACTTTGCCCCTTATCTTAGCTCTGCTGTTTGTGGAATGGCGTAAGGGGAAGGTGGCATAATCTGGCTCTCAATTAAATGGCTTGGCGTTCTTCCAGTACAGACTTTTTCCTGCTACCATGAACTGTACCTACCAGCTGACTGTAATCAAAGTGTCATTTGGTCATTATTGATCCTTTCTTATTAGCGTCTGAAAGTGCTGCTTCCTTGGTCCAAATTTACGGTCAATACACAAAGGTTTCCTCACGCTCGCTTCTCCATGGGTATCTTTTCTCACATTTCCCTTTTCTTTTCGTGTAGTACTTTTTGTGGAATCCATGAAAAATGTCTGGTTTGCTTGAGGAGGGAGGAGGGAAGACGACGGGACTCACGTAACCTCTCTTTCTTATTTTTGTTTCTTTTTTTTACTCCCTGGTAACTTGTGACATCTCAGAAGCTGTCATTCAAACTCCCAGCAGCCCTTTCTTTTTCAGTGCATGAGATGAGATTATGATAACTTTTCACTTCTTGTTTTTTAACACTCCCTTTTCTTTTTGCTGTCATGCTGCTGCAGTGGGGAAATAAATTATCTATTTGTGTTATCGGTGACTTACCTTTTTACTTTCAGGTCTCCCCTTAGGGAGTTCACTTACTATGTTAGTCATTCTCCTGGTGAACTCCGGTCCAGAAACTTCCATTATTGTTGATTTTCCCTTAGGCGATTCCCGAATAACTTGACAAGAGATGTGACTTGTCTTGTGCTCAGTGACAGGACACCTCCTGGAAATGGTCCTGACCTAAGTGAAGTTGAATGGAAAATAATCTACTGCTGATCAAAGAGCCAAACTCCCCTTTTCACACTTGTTTCTTTCTTCTTCTGATCATTTTCTCCAGCCTGGGCACGAATCGTTACTTTGTCTGTTATGCAAATTTGCTGGCAAATTTATCGGAACGGGATCTTTGTCCTTTTCAACAGTTTCCTGCTGATTTCTCAGAAATTGCTGTTCATGGAGAGCAGTTTGTAAGAGGTTTGTTTGCAGGACGTGTCTTCCGTGGGACCGTCATTTAGACAGGACCTTTGGCCAAAGGTCTCAACTATTTCCATGATTTCGTTTGTCACTTGTTGATTTCCAGCTGACCTGCACTGGTAGCTTTGAGGACAAAAAGTTGGAAGCAGCAAACTGAGGCAAAGAGCAGGAATTAATTTTTTCTGCTTTCTCAAGGGGGAAAAAAAAGGAAAAAGAAGAAGAGAAAATTATAGAAATAATTCCTGTCTCTGTCTCACTTATAGTCCCAGTGCAGCAAAATCTATTTATACATTGTCTCTACTAGACAACATTCTGGATCCGCATGTCTTATATGCATGCATCTTTATAAATAGATAAAATATTTATGTGTAAGTGTATAGATATATACATATTCTTATCAATATATGCAAAAGCAAAATGAAACTTGAAATCCTTAGAGATTATTGTGTAGGCACAACTATTGCTATGTGATTCCTTAACGTCTACAGTTTTGCAAAAAACACATTCGAACGACTTTCAGTGTTTAGGCTTTATACAAGAGTCTTCTGCCTGTATTTTAAACTGCAGATGACAAAATTGTTTTCCCGTCCAAAGGTACTCGTCACAGTGGTCTAGATCCATCTTTACTGTTTGAAATAGTGGGTTCCCAGTTTGATGTTCCGCCCTGGCTTTAGGACGAGGGGTGTCTAAGCTAAACCGGTGGCCCAGGCTGGTTCTGGCGTCGATGCAGTTGGCTGCCAAAAGGCAGTTCTGTGTCCCAGCCTTAAACAGTTTCAGGCAGAGAAGGGGAATCCATCTGTTCGGTTGCCACTTCCTCTCCATTGCCCACAGAAAAAACTTCACATGTTTATTAGAGACCTTTTAGATAAGGATATTAGATCAGATACATGACACAGTTAAAACTTACAGATCTTGTTTTCTGGCTATTCAATCTGTTGATGATGTGGATATATTTTTTTTTTTTGTTTGAGTAAGTAAACAAAACAGTCCCCCGTGCTTATGACACTGATATCTTCGCAGATGTGAACTTTCTCTATGTGTAATTAAACCAAGTTTTATGACTGATCTTTGACACATTTTAGTGATTTGCTGTAGTTTCAAAAGGCTGTATCTTAAAAAACACTTTGTACACCACTTTCTGCATGAAATATAACACGGAAAACACTTTAATTGCATTTTGATTTTCGGTTCACTGTCCAGTAATTTTATATAATTGTTTATTAGAGATTATTGTAGTATCTACCAGAATAATTAAAAGTTGAAAAGCCATAAAAATAAGCAATCTTGTTGCACAACGACGTAGCTGCTAGATTTTGCGTGTTTTCTCTTGCAGTTATTAACCAACAAAGATATTTTTCTAGTCAAAGACGTTTTTCACGAATTGCATTACCAGCTAAACAATTTCAAAAGCTGCATTTAATAATATTGTAAAATAAAACTATTTCCCATGGTTGACTGAATAATGTAGCTTCTACGAATTGTACAACCCTTAGCTAATTAACTGGGTGCTTTCATATCAGTAGCTGATTATTGCTTCTGGAAGCAATCATTTAGCCACCGAGAGAGGAACAACACATCTTAATAAAGACATTTTTCCTTACAGATCAGCTCATTAAAAAATCTCTACTGCATGTCACCAGCGAGGCTGTAAAGTAGTTTTGACTGATCCTGTAAACTTCCATGGATTGTTGTCTGTAAAATGGGCATATAACGTTTACTGGGAGTTCTTTCAGAGCCTGATAAACTAATTAAACTGGTTAATCTGTACGGTAGTAGAGATATTTAGGTAAGTGCATTTTTTTGGGACGCTGCACTTGTTGCTTGCAGATATTTGAAGGACAAGACAGTAAGTATGGCAGCAGCTGGGACTCCAGACTTTTATGGATCTTGGCAGATATAACTGTACTGTGTAAAAAACTTGTATTTGAAAATTAGCTCTTCTCTATTCATTATATATATTTTTAGCTACTTAAAAACTGTAAGTCAACCGTGGGTAAGACCCAACAACAGCAGATAGCTGTGATTGATTGTTCTCACACCCAACGTACGTTAGAGAGAGATCAGTCTAAGCACATGGTTCCTAAATGATCTCTGAGTTTGACTGCAAATTAAGTGCATGTCTGAATTACCCAGAGACTGAAAAATAATCACAAAAAATAATTCCGAGTGTCTTACTCTGAAGAGAGTTACTTTTAGAAAATTTAAAGAAGCTTTGTGAAGAGTCTTAAGGTTCTTTGATAGAAGGTTTTGTAGAAATTCTTGGAAGATTTTGCTAGTTGAGGCAGACAAATTGTCAGAAGATTTTTTTGATGAAGGGAGTCTATAAGAGAATGTTTTTCTCCATGATCAACACTAAATATTGCTTTTGGAAATACCCCATCTTTATTCACTATAGTGAATTTGCGATTGATTTAGGTTGTTCCAGAAAAATGTAATTCTAGGGAAAGCATTATTGGTATAACTTTTATTTTGATTTGAAGCGACAGAGTTCAATAAAATGAATGTTAAGCATTATTTTTACTTAAAGTAATGCGCCAGCTTGAATAGAGAAAACAAATATGAAATTATCCGTATAGTGAAAGACAGCCTTCACACAAACACCAGGCCATATCTTTTCAAACAAAAGCCTACATTTGGGATCTCTGTGCGTGTATTTCAGTATTTGGTTGTCCACTTAATTGTGGACACTTATCTAGAAGTATTTATTATGCTGTTACCCTAGTCAGTAAAACCAAACGAATCCTTCGTAAACGTTTGGTTGACAGTTGTGTAATTTTAATCCATTTATATAAACATCAGTAAGAGAACAAATCAGTGAATCATGAGCCTTGGACAGGCTGTGACATGGAATCTGTAATATCGGAGTTGGGACTGAAAACTCTGTGTGAAGTTCATTACCAAGTTATTTTATTTTGATGCTTGGTGCTGCCTATACATTTATTTGTACTACATACTGTCAGACATGGCATCTCAGTCGTCGATTTGTCATAAAGACAAATCCTATGTTGGAACAGACCTACTCCGGCTGGAAGGGACCTCCGGAGGTCTCCAGGCCAACTGTCTGCTCAAAGCAGGGTCAGTGCTGAATTCAGCCAGATCACTTATGACTTTGTCCAGTTGTGGGTTGAAAACCTCCAAGTAAAACATCCCACAGCCTCTCTGTGCAAACTGTTGAGTGCTTTAGTATCCTCAGAGTCCTCTTTACATCCAGGTGGAACCTCTCCTCTTTCCGTTTGTGACTGTTGTTTCACCTAATGCGCAGCTCAATAAAGAACTGGAGTTTCTCGGTCACCTTCTCTGCTCTTTTCTGAAGAGGGCAGATGGGGAAGACAATGGCTATGACCTGTGCAAGATACAGTAAGATGTGTCTCTTCCTCTTCCTTCACAAGCAGCCCAGAGTCACTGGGGGTTGTTCTGACCTGGTTCTGCAGCACCAGAAGCCTGGAGAAGAGGAGGCTCCAGGAAGACCTTGTAATGGCCTTCCAGTACCTGAAGGGAGCTTACAGGAGAGATGGGGAGGGATCATAGTGATGGGATGAAGGGGAATGGTTTTAAACTGAAAGGGGGGAGATTTAGATGAGACGTGAGGAAGAAATTCTTTGGTGTGAGGGGGGTGAGCCCCTGGCCCAGGTTGCCCAGAGAAGCTGTGGCTGCCCCATCCCTGGAGGGGTTCAAGGCCAGGTTGGACGGGGCTTGGAGCAACCTGGGCTGGTGGGAGGTGTCCCTGCCCAGGGCAGGGGGTGGCACTGGATGATCTTTAATGTCCCTTCCAACCCAAACTATTCTGTGGTTCTGTGATTCTGTAAGCATGCAGACAACATCTTTATGTTGGGCTGGGTGAGAAATGAATCGGGGTCCATTTAACAAAGCTGCGAGTGTTCAACTCCCCAGGGTAACTCTCAGTCTTCCGAGAATGAGCAGAGCTTGTGACTTGCACAGATGAAACCGTGCCGTTTGCTTCCAGTAGTCCCTATTGTGCTTACGTTGGTAATAAATTCAGGTCTGGTGTTCCTCCGTGACACCAGAGCGAACAGCTTTTGTATTTAGACGTGCAAGGAATTAAACCATTGAGCTTACAAACTTATTCTACATTTGATCGTATCAATTTTATATTATTTGACCATTTCTCAGTAAACATAGCAATGGGGCATGAGTTACAGCCGTGGTGTTTTCTCACATCGCTTTCTGTTCTGTTCTTTCATCAGCTTTGTGCTCTTCATTTATTGCCTCCCCTGAGTCATCAGTATTGGTCTAATGGACTGGAACAGCCTAAGGTGAATGGTAATTACTTATTGAGTTGCTGATAGCCCAGATGAGAATAGGACTTATTAGATCAGTAATAATGGAAATCTGTGTTTAATGCAGAAGTTTTAGAGTCTAAAAGAAAAGTGTCTGAATTTATCATTTTTTTTTTTTTTTATGCAGGAAGTTAAGATCTTGTTCTAGAAAGGTTTAAAATTAATTATATGAATCATGTTGTCAAAAGAAGACATACCGAGAGGTAAACATAGTAAAAGTGCACTGATTGTGGTCTTTCCTAACAAAACAATAAACGAAGACGGTTTTGAAACGGCCTTTTTTACATGGCAAAATATGAAGGAAAATGTTCGGTTCCCTCTCAAGAAATGTATACAACCTGCTTACGTCTACCAAACAAGTAGTAGCCTTAAATTGTCTGAAAATCATCCTCGGAACCATTTCTGTTCCCCCTTCATCCATACTGGGATGTCCAGGGCGCAGGTTTCAGAATTGCCGGCGTTGAGATCTTGTTACGTCTTTTCGCCTACCAGTTAGAACGGCTGAGTGCTGGGATGGGGAGGTAAGGGAACACAACCTGTATAAAGTGGCCGCTGGCATTTTGCTTCTTTCTATTCTTTTTCTGTTCAGCTGAATATGATTGTCCCTGCTTAATGCAGGGGGGATGGACTGGGGAACCTTTAAAGGTCCCTTCCAACCCAACACATTCAATGATTCTATGATGTTCTGGTTTTTCTTCCAGTCTTTAAACTTCAGGGTGTTGTTGCAGGCATAGACTTGGCTCCTTTCGTTACCCACTGAAGTAATTTTCCAATTCATCGTTGTGAAAAGTCCTTTATTAAAAGGTCTGCAGCTGTGTTGTTAAATAAAATAACAGTAACAACAGCAATAATTTGTATTAACTGACATGCCCAAGCAGGAAAGTGGTGCTCCACTGTACAGGATAACGTAGAACGTCTAAGGAGATGTGACCCTTTGCTCAGACAGATTGTAAACTTTAACAGTAGATAAAACAACTGTATGGTAAAAAAGAGAAAGGAAGATCAGAAGGATGAGAATAATTGCAATAATATCCATCATCTGCAGATGTTCACAGCCTAATGTTTGCCCTGAAATTTTACCAAGTTTGTTACAATATTTGTTTTTCTAAGGAACCAGTTGTATGAATGACTTTTTATACAACTGGTTCACTGGAAAAACAAATATAAATATATATATATATATGTAAAACCAAAAAGTCATAAACAAGACATCAGAGCAAAGAGTGCCTGAGAACCAATAAAAGATTTCTATCTTACACAATCACTAAAAATATGAAGCATACATTTCTATTGCTATATTGTTCTCTAGTAAAAGAAAAAAAGGTTTTAAAACCTTCCAAAGGAGAAGTGGAAATGATGCTAAATAGCTATAATTAGAAACTCCATTATCTCTTTGGATTCTTACGTGCTATTATTTTAAACAAATGAGGCACCTTGTAAACGTGCAGCCAAATGAGAACCCCGGTGACTGGGGAGGCAGTTTACTGCTGCTGTGTGCTTTGCCATAGAGAATGGTTCGGAGACTCTGTTTGATGACCTTTACCAGAAATATGAAATAATGTTTTGAGCACCAGTGTCACAAAAAGCTCAACCTAATTCTTTCTGAAAATAAGAGCCTGTCATTTGCTCTAAGTTCCCATTTTTGTGATGCTGTTGAGCTATTAGAGCATTTACCACGAAATGCTTCGTAGAATCTCATGTTTTCGGTAAACAATTTTGAAATGTCTTCTTCTTAGATCAAGTCTGAAAGACCCTTGAATACTTTTTCCGTTTGTAAGAGAAATCTTGCCTTTAAGCAAGCCAAGAGCAAACTCTGTTGTGTTACGTGATCTCTTTAAGATTTACTCTTTACTCTGTTTAAAATTCACCTTGGTGCTGGGACAACCTGATAAATTCGTGGCTGGACTTGCCTAACTTTGATTCAGAGGGTCCTTTCCACTGTTACGACCGTGAATATATTTTTTCATGTCAAATAAATCCCAGGGAATCACAGCCCGTTCTAGGATTCTTTACCTTGTTCCTTTCTCATCTTTCAAACAGACTAATCCTTCAAGGCCAGTCATGCAGGGGGAGATAGGAATGAATACCAGGATTCGGGTCTGCCGCGTTGCTGGAATCTGCCAGGCAATATCAGATGTTGTACAACAGCTGCCTGGAAATGTTGAATGAGCTGTATCACAGGTCTTGTTCAAATATCGTGGATTAATTTAAAAAGCTTTTTTACGTCTCGGCTACATTGAGCGCTTTCTGACTGGAACAGGTTAAAAGCAAGTATATTTTATCTAACTGAGCATATAGTGTTATAGTTTCTTACAGTTTGTATTTGAAGAACTGCCTGGAATTGCCACATTATCTTGTCGTCTTGGCTTTTCTTTCTTTGTTTTTAGAACACTTCCAATAATCCCAGCCAGGAACTCGGTCGCTAACTGGATTTCTTCTCTCCCTCTTGAGTTGTCAGATCAGGCTACATGTGATACTTGAAGGCAGTTCAGTGCCTGCTTTGGTGGGTGGTTAACGGCTTAATATATTTATAAATACTGACACCTTTATTTTTTTTGGCTTTGGGGAGGTTATAGAGCAAAGCATTTCAGTTTACATCGACTACTGCCATAACTTCCTTTCAAGCCAAGAACTGCCCGTGGGTAGAGAAGTTTGTGTAGATACAATGAGATCTAGACAATATGCTGTAAATCAGTGTCTTATTTTCAAAATTACAGAGTTAATCATATTTTTGTCAGGAATTTGCAACCGAGATTAATTACTGAAGTTTAATTATACAGTCATACATGACTGTAGATATATGAATATATGCAGGGTAGTTAATTTGAATTTGTGAGGTTGTCTTGTTTGTACTTGCATTACTAAATACTTTTGTCCTTGTAAGACATTAGTCATTGACCCTCTTTGCATTAGTTTACGTGTTGTTTACAATCGTTTGAAATAAAAATTGTAGTGCTTAACTACGATTATTTCCTGTTTCGGGTTTCTTTACTGTTGACTGTGCTGAAGTTGATGATATTGTTAGGCCAGGCGGCTTAAACCCTGGGACACACGTATTCGGATTCCTTCGCTGCTGCTGGCTTCTTTTGCAGCCAGGGGTATGTCAAGTGGCTCCTCATCCTGCCCTTCTGAGGGCTGTGAGAATAAATTCATTACAAACTATGAAGTATGAGATGCTATGGAGGCTTTCAAAGTAACTGGGACAAGTTGGCAGGCTGCATTTTAAATTCTGCTTCTTGAATGCCCGCTTATGGGATTTTTGAAATTGTTTTTCCTTGAACAGTTATAGCAGGAAAATTCAATCAACTGAAGGCTTGTAGAAAGCAAATACAAAAGTGAAGTGAACGTGGTCAAAGCAAATTAATTTCAAAAGGTGAATGATTTTCATTAGAAAATGCTTCCGTGTTACTGCCAGTAAGTATTCAACCAACTCTACGCTGGAAGTATGAAGGTAAAGTTTTTTGTTTCCCTTTGGGGAAGGCAGTGAAATTTGAAAATTAGGATGGTATGTACATATTATGTGTTATCAAAATTAGATACCTGTGCTTGCTTTAACCCATCCACTTGGCCATCCTCTTTCTGGGTGAACCACTTCAGAAATCCTCATCCCACAGAGGTCACTGCTGACCTCGTAATTGTTTTAGGAACTTACATTAGCCTACCTGGTAAACCATCATCTGTGGGGTTGTTTTTTTTTTTATAATCTACACATAACTTAGATTTCCAATTTTCAAATACCAAATAAAGTTCAGCAGTAACCTTCTTAACAAAGACAGCAATTATGTTTTCATTATTCCCTCACTGCTTGTTAAACTGGGTCCAGAGTGTTTTATGGATCTGGAGCAATAAACATTATCTTACTTTGAGAGCTATTATAAAGTGTTGTGAAAAACATAATTAATTATTGTTATTGGAAATGTTCAAGGTTTTAATGTGAGAATGTCACAGAAACTTAATTATAGCGTTTTTTTCTCTGAATAACTTGGTATTTTGGAGCTCTGATAATGTCATGTAGAGCCTTTCATCTGTAGGAGTTACAGTGAATCTTTGATAGTCAGTAGCAGGCAAAAGTTGCCACCTGAATTTTGTCAGCATCTCAACCCTATTCCATCTACATTTGTATAAAGACAAAGTCTTTTCCTCTTCCCAGGTGTAGCTTTAAAAAATAATAATAAAAAAAGGAACCATAACTTCCAGGCTCAGCTCTTTCTGCAGATTGCCTGATGTAAAATTTTGCATATGGCTCCGTTCGTGAGAGGTTACAGACTCTTTGAAAGCTGCTTGAACCTCATCACATCTACTTTCTGTGGTGGTCCTGAACAGCAGTCCCCGATTCCTCCAGCATATGACATCTGAAAAACCTCCACAACCTTTTAAGCCACCTTCATGCTATTAAAGTCCCTTATCTTCCAAAACATCACCGGCACATCCATCCCGCCTGCCAGGAACGGACCTTCACCTGCTCTGACTCCTGACCCTTGGGGAAAATGCCTGGGCAAGTGCTAGAGAGCCACCATGAAACCATACCAAAGGCCATGTAACTGCCTAGAGTTTTGCGCTCCAGCCCACGTGCCTCTGCCACTCTTAATTATCACAAGCAAAGCCTTAAAAATTAATAGTCTGAATGAAGTTGGTTAAAGGGTGGGTGTCAGGAGGATGGGGCCAGGGTCTTCTCAGTGGTGCCCAGTGACAGGACAAGGGGTAATGGTCACAAACGTGAACATGGGAAGTTCCACCTAAACCTGAGGAGGAACTTCTTTGCTGTGAGGGTGGCAGAGCCCTGGCCCAGGCTGCCCAGAGAGGTGGGGGAGTCTCCATCTCTGTAGACATTCAAACCCACCTGGATGCGTTCCTGTGCCACCTGCTGTGGGTGACCCTGCTCTGGCCAGGGGTTGGACGGGATGATCTCCAGAGGCCCCTTCCAACTCTGTGATTCTGTGGTTCTTACTGTGGCTGCCCCATCCCTGGAGGGGTTCAAGGTCAGGCTGGACGGGGCTTTGAGCAACCCGGTCCAGTGGGAGGTGTCCCTGCCCAGGGCAGGGGGGTGGCACTGGATGATGTTGAAGGTTCCATCCCACTTTAACCATTCTATGATGCTATGGTTCACGAAAATGCATCAAGCCAGGGAATCAGCTGGGATTTGGTTTGGCATTCAGGAAAAATACCCAAACCCATGTGGTCACACAAACTGAGAAACTGGCATAGACCAAGAGTCAATGAGGCAGGTTCTTGAGGCCATGTCATTACGTGCGCACCAACTCTTTTAAAACCTAATTATTTGTCTTGACTACTAGTTGAAATAATACACACGAGTCAGATTTTTAGAAAGTTCTTAGAATATTAAGTGCTGAGCTCTTATGAAAATCTGCCATCAGTTCAATGGGAGCTATTGAATAATTTTGAAAAACTGTCCTTGATTACGTAGTACCATAAGCTGCAGCTGGTCATAATACATGCAGCAAGAAAAAAACTGCAAAATTGGAGTCACATTTGCAACACTATTTCAGCAATATAAAGATAAAAATACTGTAGGACTGTGGTAGTTTTCTGCAAACTAGGCATTACAAACTCAGGAAACTTTGTGTTGTATTTACTTCTGGTAAATCAAGACACATTAAAGTACTAAAACCATGATTATGTTTTGTCATTTTATGAAGGGAAATAAATGTTAAAAAATCCACATCCGTTTTGTCTCCCCCAAATCCGCTTTGTCTACCGTGAATTGACAAACATTAGCATGTATTACTCGTAAGACCGTAGGAGTAGTGACGGGCAAAATTATAAGGCAGGATTTCCCGGCAGTTCTCTTTTATTTCACTGTTTAACCGAGGAAGGAATACTGTGGGCAGCCACTGAAGTAGAAGATACACAGACATGGGACATTTCAGAAGCAATGAGAGCTAAGCAAACTCATCCAGGAAGGCAGGGATGCAATACAGGCAATATTCCCATATCCCTCCTTCATTACAACCTGTAAAACCGTTAAATGTGAGTGAGTTGTAAAGGAACGATAGTGGTTCGCTGAGTTGGGGGTCATACCATAAAGACGTAGCAAGAGCTGTGGATGAAAGCTCAGGGTGGTTTATATACGTAACAGTTGAAGCAATAATGGATAACTTCATCACACCCCAGTTTATTCCATTACGATGTAAGCTCTGTACGTCAGTTAGTTCCAATAGATCTGAAGATTGAAATTATTAAGATTGTTCAGAGCAAAAGACGACTGGAAAGAATGCTGAATTTCTAAAAGGATGCACTTTATTAATTAGAGCTTAATAGGAAGAGGAGGAATTTTTTAGGAAATGGATTCTGTATTCAAAGGAATGTGTTGCGTATTTGGATAACATCTACTTTATTGTTCTTGGTTGGGAGAAAGGCTAAATTCCTGTTACGTAAATACAGTGTATTTCGCTGTTAATTATGGAACTGTGTCTGCTAACAGAATAAATATCAGGGTGCAACTAATGCTTCTATAATAACCCAGTCTGCCCTTACTGGGCTTCATGTGTTTGGTTTTTTCCTCAGGAGAGTGACATTCTTTAGAAATACAGGATTCCCTGGAAAATTATATTGAAATTAGGTTCTACAGCGGAGATGACAGATCACTTCTTTGCTAAGAGTAAAAAACGTTAGACTCATTTGGCCAAAATTCCGATGCTCACTGTGTTGGTGTTGCTACCTGGGCTGGTCACCACTGGCTCCAGAACAGTCACGGGGGAGATAAATGTCCTCAAGGTATGATTCGAATATTTTAGATGCCTGCTTTAGAATGAGATGAATCATGTTAGAATTACCAGCTTATATCACTACGTGCTTTATTTGTTTATATCCCTTGCTGTAATGGGTTAAAATGTTCATTTTGATGATTCTCAAAATAAACTCTAGCTTTCAGCTGCGATTTGTTGCGATTTGGAGGGCTATTCATAGAAACTCATTTCAGTGTAAAGAAACTAACTTCAGCATAAAGAAGCTAACTTTAGCACTAAGGAGCTCAAATCTCCCATGTTTCTTCTTCCACAGTCAATGGAGAGACAGAGAGTGGGAGAGAACCTCATTCAGAAGGCAGTTCAGAGCTGGAAACTAATTTTAGGTGCTCTGAGTTGCTCTCTGTGGTGCCCTATCTCCCTGCTGGTCATGTAGGAGAATTTAGGGCATTTAACCTTGGGGAATATATTGCTTATGCCTGCCCGAAATAACCACCAGATCCAGTTTCTTTCTTTTCAAAGGGAGAAACCCTTTCTTGGCATACCTCAAATGTGAGGTTGAACTTACTGTGCTTGTCTCTGGGCCACGGAGAGGCAGCGAGGATCGGGCTGCTCCTGCTCCCTCTTCCCTTGCTGGTGGGATGCTCCGTGTAGCCCACATCCCCCAGACACAGCCAGTATCTTCCCCTCAGAGAATCATAGAATTGCCCAGGTCGGAAGGTTTCAGATCATCGAGTCCAACCATCAACGTAACACTGACAAAACCCATCACTAAACCATATCTCTAAGCACCACCTCTACCTGTCTTTTAAACAACTCCAGGGATGGCGACTCCACCACTGCCCTGGGCAGCCTCTTCCAATGCTTAATCACCCTTTCAGTGCAAAAATTTTTCCTAATATCCATCCCAAACCTCCCCTGGAGCAATGTGAGGCCGTTTGCTCTCATCCTATCGCTTGTTACGTGGGAGAAGAGCCCGACCCCCCCTGGCTACCCCCTCCTTTCAGGGAGCTGTAGAGAGCGAGGTCTCCCCTCAGCCCCCTTGTCTCCAGGCTGAACACCCCCAGCTCCCTCAGCCGCTCCTCACAGGACTTGGGCTCCAGACCCCTCACCAGCTCCGTTGCCCATCTCTGGACACACTCCAGCACCCTCTCCTATTCATCTTTTTCCTTGAGTATTGCAAGAAGCAGCCCGTTCCTCCTGGTGACATGGAACACTCTTGTCCATGGCAGATGCCTCTTCAACTAAAGAGCCAGCCGTGTCGATTACACTCACGATTGCCCGGTAAGCATCCATTTTCCCAGGCTTAAAGGATGATACAGCAATGCCAGTAAAGAAATATTTTCAGTGGAGTTCAGACACAGATCCCTAGCTGTGCTGCTGTTAGAGTTACTAATAATACCCGCCTCGGATAGTATTTTGATATATTCTACAATTCTCTTTAATTTTAGTATTAACATAGGTTACTGATAATTAAATATATGCGAACAATCCCTGCTAAAACTTTTCCATGACTCTACCGATGTATTTAATGCGTGTAATATCCTTTCTAATCAAGCATTCTTTTTGCCTCTGTAGCTTTGTCAGTCTAAATCTTTCCTGGTCCACTCTGCCTCCTTCCTCACCAGCTCTGCTAGAGCACCCGCGACATGACCCTGCTCTTCTGTCTCTGGGTTTCCTCTAAGCTTTCAGTACCAATTATATCTAATCGTTCAAGATTTGGTAGTTGTTTAATGGTGAGCACAATGCTTACAAAAGGCAGGTAAAGACCGCTAAACCTGTTTTCAGTCTTTAAATCTGGTGCCTTCGCTCTACAAATGGTATTTTAGTGAAGTTCTGTATATAACGTGCTTACTAGCAAATTTTTTGAGAACACCATAGTTAGTCCATCTACTTTAGGTTCCCAAATTAGGTAAGGCAATACATTTAAAGGAGGCACCTTGGACCAGGAAGGGTGATTGAGGACCCCAAAAGGAGGCACGTTGCTCTTCCCATTTCCTGAAAAGAAGCCTTATCATCTCTGTCAAGCGATTCAGTACTATAAATGTTGATATTCTTGAGGCAAGACTTTACAAATCACTACCTGAATGTATAGTTTTTTTCCAGGTAAATAAACCCAGGTAGAATCACAGAATGATTCGGGTTGGAAGGGACCTTAAAGATCATCTAGTTCCAGCCTCCTGCCATGGGCAGGGACACCTCCCACTAGATCAGGTTGCTCAAGGGATGGGGCAGCCACAGCTTCTCTGGGTAGCCTGGGCCAGGGGCTCACCACCCTCACACCAAAGAATTTCTTCCTAATATCTCATCTAAATCTCCCCTCTTTCAGTGTAAAACCATTCTCCCTCATCCTATGGCTCCACTCTCTGATCAAGAGTCTCTCCCCAGCTTTCCTGGAGCCCCCTTTAGGTTCTAGAAAGCCGCTAACTGTGCACATATAGTCAATGAAAGCCTTTACCTTCAGCAAATAACGCATCTGGTGTGTTGAGGGTGATCTCACCACTCAGAGACAATCTTTTTGTTCTACTCTCTTGTCTTCATCCTGGCTTCATCTCCCTCAAAAGCCAATTCCGGACAGCCTACAAGTAGGATAATTCTGAACCTCTCGGGGTTGATTTCACAAATCAGCAAGGCAGAATCAAATCCACTTTGCTTCCTTTCCTTACAGCTGATCCCGTTTCTCTGCTTTGACTACAGTCCTGCTCAGCAGATCTCTCCAAAGACAATCACTAGACCAACAAGTTTCTTTGTGCAAGTATCTAGGACAGGACTTCATATTATGTGTTCTTATCTGATGCTTCTGGAGGGTTTAAGTCCACTTCTTAGCCTGAGCGTAGCTTTGTGGTTGAAGGCATTTTTATGAAATTTGGACTCTAAGAGGACAGGTTTCAAAGCAGAGATGCTTAAAGATGGATCGTAACTAACGTTACGATGCCATGTAGACAGCAAGCAAGGCTGCCATAAAGAGAGAAACAGCCCAGTGCCTTACCCTGCCACCTTGTGGGACTGTGTGCCTTGTGCTTAGATCTTCTGAGCAGCCAAATACATCTTCATTAATTTCAAATCCTCTTGCATCTCATCCTAAATCAGTTACGCACTTTGGAAGGCACAAAATGTGAACTGGAACTCTGCTGTGGAGCATCTGTTCACCATGGATCCTTTAACGGTGGGTGCGGTTTCATGGAGGTCAGTGGCTAGCTTGGCGACTGATGGTCACCTGCTTCAGTAAAGAAAAACAGCTTGAGCCTAGAATCCTGGAGTAATTTATTGGATTTAAGATCAGAGTTGAAAAAAATTAATTTTGTGGAGTATGAAATATTTTACGATGTATTTCTAGTCACTAAGAAATAGAGCGTCAGCCTTAAAGTGCGGTAGCTGTTCAAGACGAAGTTGTAGCAAGTTTTTATACTTGGGGTAACAATTTCCCATTTCACTTTAAAAATTGTCTTTTTTAGAATCTTCCCCATGCACTCCAGGTACAATGAATGGAGCAATCTCACGACGTTGTTTGACAAGGAGGACAAGTGCTTTGGATAAAGTATATTTAAGGCTGAGATGCATTTCTGAACCTTTGAAGGAGATGGTTAATTGATGACTGTGCTCCTTGTGGTTGTTCATAACGCTGTTCTCATCTTTATTTTTGCCAGCAGATTATGAGCTTCCTCGAGCAGTACAATCACAATTCCCTGGTTTTTTGAAAAAGAAAAGCCGGTTGGCCTAACCTCGCCGCTCCCCCATCCTGCCTTTGCCGTGCCGACAGGGGGATATTGCCAAAAAAAAGAAGAAAAAAAAAAAAAAGGCTGATGTTCGTCTGAAACAGATTGCGAGGGGAGGCCTGGCCCCGTCAAGCTCAGCAGAGCATTAGGTCTGGTCATTTATCACTGTCAGGTGGGTGAGAGCGGGGGGAAGACGCACTGGACCGTTCCTGCTCATCTGCTGACTGACAGCTGACGGAAGCCTAACGCAACCTCCAGGCAGATAATCTGCCATCAAGGGGGAGTGTGGACGAGGGAGATACTCTATCACAGGCTGCACGCTGCTTCTCCCTCAAAGCTCCTGACATCTTCACAAGGCAAAGAAAGAAACGTCAGTCGTGCTTTAAGGGACTGCGGTGTATTGTAATGCTTCGCTAACACCGCGCCGTCCCTCATTTCCATGGTTTCATGGAGAGCCATTTTTAAAAACAGATTAACGGCGTAGTGGAGACGTGCAGTCAGGCGCAGAAACGATAATATGATGACAATGTTCAGATGAGAAAAAGCGCTGTTTGTTTCACCCCTCAGTTTAATTCACGGGACTGCAGATATGCTGCAAAGCAGCGTAATTATTTAAAAATAGCAAAACCCTCCCTGCCAAATATAGGCCTCTGAGTAAGCCTAGGTACTTAAGGAACGGGAAAAATATCTTCTGAGGGAAAACTGAAATTAAAGCAAGAAAAATCTAATATGTAAGGATTAATGCTCTTTCCCGCCGTGTTTTGTGCAACAAATACTTCCCGTAGGTGCTAATTTAGAGCGATGCTCTGCAAGACAGGCTCCCAAACTGGTGTGAGAGCATCCTGTTTTCCAAAACTCTTGCTCTACCGCCTAATGAAAGATTCTGCCTCTTTAATTTTGTCAATCTTAAACTCAAGATTTTATTGGTTTTAATTTGCTATTATTTTTATTAACAGTATCTAATTTTGCTATTCATTACAAATCATATGCATTAACTTAACTGGGGAACGTTTTAATTGAGCACTGCTGGAGATTTTCCAATAAATTAACATTACATACTTTTAACAGCTGTCTGAATTAGACATTGTTATTAGACATTGTAATTAATAGAAGTATTACTCAAATTAAAATCTCAGGGCCTTAGAAAAATTAAATTGTAGGTGACTGAGTGATGTTACCTCATTAATAGAGAGTGACTGTTGACTTCCCTCCATTGGGTTTTATTAGGCCAATAAACAAGTAGCTGGAGAGGGCGTTGGGCAAACTCTTTGGTATTAGGGGCTGGGGATCAAGACATGTTTTACCAGTGATATTGTGAGGTTCTTTAACCTGTCATTGTCTTATCAGTATAATATCATAGAATCATAGACTCATAGAATTTGTTGGGTTGGAAGGGACCTTTAAAGGTCGTCTAGTCCAACCCCCCTGCAATAAGCAGGGACATCTTTAACTAGATCAGATTTGATATATATCGGGTATAATATGTAAGATAATACCTTCCTGGGATGTAGTAAAGCTTTAATATCGTGTGTTGGTTAGATTTTTTTAGATACAAAAATCACAATAGGCCTGGGTGTTCACTGGCTTGGACCTTCAAAACTAGCTTTTTCCATTTTCATGGAGAACAAAAGGAAAGCTGGTATAAAACAGGACCTTCGTGCAAGGAAGAATCAAGCCCCCTAAAGGTGCAGAGTATCGAATACACTGAGAAAAGTACGAGTGGCTCTTCTTCTATGTTGCTTCTCGAAGTCAATGAAAACAGACAGTTTGATATTGGAATTAATTTGACCCAATATAGATGTCTTTATCTGAGCTAACCACTATAGAACCCTTCATATTAGTTGGGGAAAAAATAGTCACCTGTAGGATAAGATTCAGCTCTCCTGCATGTGGATGTCTAAAAGCAGATGAATTGCTCGATACTGCATATTTCTGCCCATTAGTCCAGGTGCTTTGGGTGAGAGGAACCTTTCCAGGGTCAAGCTCTTCCCTGTTGTTTTTCAGGAAAAACAAAGAAGTTACAGGTAGGGTGATCTCATCAGCTTGAATGGCTTGTTTTTGTGCAATATGAGAGTATTGGAGAAGCAGTGTTTCTCTATGAGTCTCTCCGCAGGAAAAAAATGTTTGAGTTACGTGTCTGTGTATGTAATTAAAGACTTGAAAAGCCACTGCTCTACTATTTATCTATAAACTTGTGGCTAGCCATGAACTTCAAAGGGATTTTCCCGCTTTGAACATGTATGCGAATGTCCAGCAAAAATTATTTTGAGTCTAATTTTGAGAAGCTATGAACATAAAAAATCAATAAAAGGTGGTCAGTGTTAAGATACCCAGTATCAGTTGGCACCAGACCTAACTGCTCTCAGCCCAAGCCCTCAGAAAGTGAGCATCCTATATCAAAAGTCACGTTTAGCAGGTTATTTATGTAAATACTAACGTGTAAAAGGAAATTATAAAAAAAGCAACCTGCCTAAAAGCAGTTTGGGGATTTTACCATTAGGTCTGCCCTGTTTTCTCTACTTAGCTTTTCCTTGCATAGCTAGGCGAGGATTTGGCATTTATGTTGCTGATTCACAAGCGAGGAGATGTTGAACCGAGCAGCGCCAGGAAGGAAACCAACAGAGATTATATCCCCAGCAGCAGTCTGAGGCCACATCACTTTCCAGAGTCTGGCCATTATAAGAGTTTATTTCTCCTGTGAATCTCCTCTCCTTCCCTCAGGCCGTGGTCCCTGCGCTTTTAGACAGTTTTTTTTTCCTTTTTTTTCCTCAAGAAGGATGAGGGCACAAGCTCTTCTTCCGTAATAAGGAAAGGGTAGCATTCCTGGAGCTACTTTGCAGCTCTCTGTGCTTCATTGCAGAATTTCTGCCTAGAGCTTTGTGCTAGTTTTCATTTTTCATGGTGTACACACGATGTCCCAGTTGAGTATCCAGTGCATGTTTTATTCATGTGCTTTTCACCCCTTCTTTGAGATCATTAATAAAGCTGCTAAATAAACCCAGGCTTAACAATCCTCCTTGCCACACCCCAGTGGCCATCTCCTCCCAACTCCGTTACACCATGTTTGTCATCATCCTTTGTTCGGATCTCTTGGATTTCCAGCCCGTCTGATAGCATTCTTACCCAGGCTGGTTTGGATGAGGGTTTCAAGTGGGGTTTTGAAAGGCATTGTCTCTCCTTCTGAAATAAAGTCCAGTTGTATTTTACCAGCTTCATTCAATTCCTGCACTAACAACCAGATGCTACTGGCACTGCCTGAAGAGCAGTAATGGCAGAGATGGCATGGGTTGTTTGCGTTACGTGGATAGCTCAATACCACCCTCTGCTCCAGGTTTGGGGCTTTTTCCGTGCATTCAGTGCATTTCTGATCATTATAGGGAGTCAAAAAACGGTGGTGTGCTGCTGTATCCTCTCAAATGACGGCATGCTGACCCGTTCTTTTGCAGGAGGGGATAACTGTCAATCCTAATTACTCAACACCTGTGCATTGGGTCCCACACAGTAAATACAATGCTGTTTTTATTATTTTTATTTGGGTTACCACACGACGATAACAGAACCCACAGACAGCTGAAATCTCTATGGGTCAGTACACTGGGAACCTGCCTATACGTTCCATACAGGCAGACTAACGAGGGGCAGGTTTCTCATCTACGCTTCTGTAAAGGAGAGGAGGTTTAAGGCAGGAGATAAGGAGGTAGCTCTGGTTTGATTTGTGGGGATCTCCTCCCTTCTGGGAGGGGGAGTACCACAGAAATGACGGGGGAACTTGTTAGATAGTGTAAAAAGTGACGGCTGGTACCTCTGCGTGATCAGAGGGGGAACACGACATGCAGCTTCTGCATGAGAGATGGTTTGGCAGTGGAGTCGTGGTCAGGAGGGCCTTCAAAGTAGACAAGCAACTTCTGCTTGGTGCAATAGAGAAGCAATTTGAAGAGGAGAGTGACATTGGCAAACTGATGGACTAGAACAGTGTTCTTTGCAGCGATATTCTTGGTGAATTTTAGTGCTCCAGAGAGCCTTTCTCTGGTCTCAAGGAAAGCATATTTTAGCAATCAAGGTGAGAGACAATGAGAACCTAAACAAAAGATTTATATGTACATGTAGATAGTGGAACCATATTGTAAAGGTATTGGGAAGATAAAATCTTCAACATTTGAACACTGCGTATCTTCTTAGAAGGAGGAATTATCTTTGTGTTTCTTGTTTAATTTTTAATTTTTGAGTGTAGGTGATTTCCATTTTTTAAATCTCCCAACAAGCATGCTAAAAACGTAGGTTTTAAAAATGAAACCTGATATTTTCATGTTATGTCATAACTCCCTGGGAGTTTTTGGGAAGTGAAATGATGTGTCAGTCCCAAAAATACCACAAGAGCTGACTACGGTGTGTACCTAATATGTTTCTGCCTGTCTGAGCTGGGTGAACACTGTATTAATTAGAGGTCTATTACCCCCGCACAGCAACAAAACTGCTTGTGAGATAGACTGCCTTCTAGCAACCCTTGTCGATAGGATTGTTACTTTCCTCTGCTATTGCTTCCTTTTCTGTTTTGATCATATGCTTTACCGTTAACGTTTGTCCTGGTTCACAACCCAGAATCTCTGCTGGTGTCAGGGCCATATTTTAATAAATATGTATGTACACACAGGTACGTATAATCCTCCCACTGATGAGATCATAAATCTCAGTGACATTATGCAAGTGATACAGGTGGAATTCATCTGAGTTTGTCACTAGTTTCCTTATAATCAGTACTCAGAAACTGACGTTTTAAAATATGATTCATTTTATTCCTGAAGAAAACATCCCAAAAATGCCAGATGAATCACCACAGAAGAAGTGTCTGGTTCTTTCCAGGGTACAGAAGGATCCAACGCTGAGTACTCAGCTGTAGATATCCATTGTAGATGACTAAAGCCAAATGGCATGAATCCCAATTTCAGCATATTGAATTAAACCTTAAAGTATCTATCCCCCAAACTCAAAAGTTAAACCCTTGGCCCACAGAATCAGCAAATACATCAAGGGTACAGTCAGGATGTGAGCGGTCTTGTTTCTCTAGGTCTTACGTACTTTATGTGTGTGGATTTTACATAACGGTATGTGGCTTTGTCTCCTCGAACGCAGTAAGTCTGCTATTGTAGTTTCTAGGGTACTGTCCTTTGGCCATACCCCAAATATATCCCTGATCCTTGTATTTTACCCTCACACCCCACCATCCTCTGTCCCCGCTGCCACGTACCCACCACCCCACACCCAGTGTGTACCTCTGCTCTCACGCAGAGCTTTTCCCCTTGCCCTGCGCGTGCTCCGAGAGCCTGCCTTCCCCATCGCACGCGCCGTCTCCTCTGACCGGGAAGCCCACCGGCCCTTTCCCACTTGGGCAGCCGCCCTCCCTTGTTGTCCATCTCTGCATGACATTCTGCTTCCTATTAGCACAGTCCCACAGCTACCGGCGCAGCTGGTCGGACACTCATCTGCAAAGCCCAGTAGGTTGGAAATTTCAAAATCGCTATTTCTCCGCTGCCCTCTTCTAAGAAATGAACTCATTTTCTTTTTCAAACACTTATTTTCCTGTCGTTCCTGTTGGTACATTTCCCAGTAAGAACCGCGGAACAAAATCAGTGTGCGATAATCTCTCGCCTTTGTTGATTAAACAGAACCGATGTTTTTTGAGGAGTCCATGTGTTTTGGGGTCTGAACTGACGCACTCTGCTAGGACGCATCATGTTTTGTAGCGTCAATCAGTTTCTGTGTCGTAATCTGTTTGATAGAATGGATGCAGCAGAACACAGCGTGTCACATTGTGAGACATCATCTCCAGAATACATTTCAAAACAGTTTTCAGCTGCCGCTCTTCCTTTCCTGTCCTATTTTAATAAGCAAAGTTATTCATTTTTCAGCAAAATTTGTAATTAACATTTTCCGTTCAATGATACCATGCTTTTTTAGTAATAGTTGGGAACCACCGTGTGAGAAAGTAACACAATACTACAAATCATTGTAGGCCATAAATTATCATTACGTAGCTGACCCCGCTTTTTAATTGGTAATGAGTTGACAGCTGATCTCTACTGTCTGACAGAGGATGGAACTAGAGAAGGGAGAGGTGAAAGAGACCCAGTAGATCATGTACGCCATCTCTCTGCCAGTGCTGAGAACCAAAATGACTTGTCAGGGTTGGAAACATAAATGGCTGGGTTCGGGCAGCAACGTTCTCTGTGCTGAAAATATCCTTTGGGAGGCAAAATGATTTGAAACAACACTTTGGGTTTCATCTGATATGACATTAGGTTTTCTTATTACACAGGAGCTTGCAGAACTGACAGTTCTGCTCATTGAACTAGACCTGAAAATAAAGAAAAGCTTCTATTTCATCACCAGCTATGAAGAATTTATGGATGGAATTCTGCCATCAATTACACATCTAATACCACCAGTAGCTCCACAGAGGCCTGAGTAGAGCTGCCCTCTCCCTCTCGTGCTCCCCTTTAGTCCTCTAAGAGCGTGCCCCTGGTGAAGCTATGCTTCCATGGATTTTTCCATTGAATAGCTTTTTGAAATCCCCAAAATGATGAAGGGAGGCCCCACCTCCAGGGACAAGGATGAATGGGTGGTTTTAGACAGTTTAGGTTGGAAATGGGGGGGTTTAGTAGGTAATGCCTGTTCCTTCAGCAGCGCTACCTACAAGCTTTCTCTCTAACAGCCAGGCTTCCCTTCTGTCCTTTCCAGATCGTTTTGAAACCGTCTCAAAAGCATTTTCTGATATCTGGGAGATCTTGGGAGGTGGGAAGAATATAAGTAAGACAAAAGATTTCCCCGCTGTCTGAAGACATAAGCATGTGGTTCGAGAATAATGACTGAAAAAATCCTACCCTTGTACAATTTATAGAATCCTCATATATGAGATAATTCGATACATAATACATGCATAACCCCTCTTGGCTGACACATCAGATACCATGTTAGAGAAATAAACCCATTTTTGAAAGGAAATATCTTCCGGGCTATGAAATAGGTTGACGGTGAGAAGTTTTGTGTTTATGTTTTTGTCTGAAAGAAGTATCAAGCTCACTCCTGGAATAAGTGACAAAGCAATCCAAAGAACTGTTTTGATCAAACCATCAGCCATGAGAATGATCGGACAAAAAAAAGGAGAAAGAGTCTGGCTCTGTGACAGCTAGGCTGTCAAACCAGGATTTAGTCAGGTTGACTTCAAATTGCATGAATCAATTGTTAAAAGATTTATCAGAGATTTAGTAATTTAAAAAAAAAATAAAAATTAACGATTACTGTTAAAAGATTTAACAGAGATAAGGTGCAGTGAAAAAAGAAACCCCCAAACCTTCTTAGGTTTGAAAAGTCAGGCTTCACGGCTCGTATTTAGCTATATGAATGTTGTTCAAAAGTGCTGGCCAGTTGTGGCTTGCAGTGAAGTTAACAGAAATTCAGGAAGCCCAGAAGTTTTAAAATCACGTAATTTCCTCGGGTACCTCCTTTGAGGCACAAGTACGATAAAGGCCAGATCCCTGTTTTCTCAGCCATGGGCAATGAAGCTCTGGGCCGATACCACATGTATATACTGAAATGGAGTCCTGTTTTAAAGATAGCGAGTAAGTTTTATACTTGGAAATGTGAATAACACGTTACTGTCTTTTAATTCCACAGGCCACGTAGCCCAGTGGAAGTGTACATGGTAGCAGAGTTAGCTCACTGTTAATAAATGAAGTGCTGCCTGTAGACTTCAGTATCGTTACTGAAAAGGATAGGGCTATTTGGGAAGGTGAACAGATGTCTTGTTCATCCTCTGTGGACATGAACTGGTTAAATTAATTGGTTAAATCAAAAAGAATTTTTTTTTTTTTTGGTAAAATACTGGTACAGAAGGCTAATTTTGCTACCTTTGACCTGTGTTTTCATGTGTCACCTGTGTTGACCTTTTGCCCAAGGGCAATGAATCCCCCCCCTTTTTTTTTTTTTGCTATTTAGCCTTCTTTAGCTTAGGATTTCTTCTCTTTGGTGACACTTAGAGACCTTTTCCGTGTTCCATGTGAAATGGTAACACTGTGCTGTCAAACTTCCACCATGTTTTTTCCCAAAACGTTGCAGTCTTTTACCGGAAATAAAAATTAGATAATTTCTTGTTTACAAGACAGAAAAGAAACCCACTGGCCTTCAATTATGTGCTGTATATTGATGGTGCACAGCAGTAAAAAGTGTTATATGAAAAAGCAGTAGGGGATGATCAGGCCTGATAGCCCATGTGTCTCGCAGTGGGTTACCAATCGTGCCATGAGGAGCTTTTTCTGAACGTCTTACTTCTCACAAAGCACTTCAATTGTCTTGTGCTACAGGTTACATTTGGTGTTCCATCAGTTTTCACACTGCTGGTAGTTCTGCCTTCTCCTAAAGCAGTAAAACGTTCTCTGCCGTCACAGGAGCAATGAATCTGATGTCTCCTCATTGTAGCATTCATTTTACTGTGGTCTTTCAGGAGCATGCAAGCTGTGACACCGAAGTTACACTTGGGCATTCAGTGAATTTTTAAATAAAAAACCATAGCGGCTGTAGGTTACAGTGAAATGCCATCAGTCTGTCTCCGTGTTACGGGTTTTCAAGTGGCGTCTGTCATCCCGCTTTTCATTACTTCGCTTCAGAGAGGTGGAGTTGTGACTGTGGATGACATTCTTCTCTCACATCCGAAATTTAGGAGGCATTTAAATAACTTGCTTATTCAATGCTGAACATTTTTCTTCCCTCCTTTTATTTAGATGAAAGCAGTCTTTTTCACGCAGGCCTGGCTCTAAGTTTTATGCCCATTTATTGGCTCCAAGCTTTTGTTTAAAATGAATATGGCAGCTACACTAAATATTATACGTACATGCCATGCACAGTAACACTGCAAAGTGAGCGGTGCTTTTATGTTTCTTTGGTGCCCATCTTGCAACTCTTATGATATGTATTATGACTTATATGCCACTTTGGGGAATAATAACCACTGAGTTATTTTTATAACTATTTTACAAATGTCATGTATCAGAGAATCCCAGACTGGCTGGGGTTGGCAGGGCCCTCTGGAGACCATCCCGTCCAAGCCCCGGCCAGAGCAGGGTCACCCAGAGCAGGTGGCACAGGAACGCGTCCAGGCGGGGTTGGGATGTCTCCAGAGACGGAGACTCCCCCACCTCTCTGGGCAGCCTGGGCCAGGGCTCTGCCACCCTCACAGCAAAGAAGTTCCTCCCCAGGTTTAGGTGGAACTTCCCATGTTCACGTTTGTGACCATTACCCCTTGTCCTGTCACTGGGCACCACTGAGAAGAGCCTGGCCCCATCCTCCTGACACCCACCCTTCAGATATTGATGAGATCCCCTCTCAGTCTTCTCTTCTCCGGGTTGAACAGCCCCAGGGCTCTCAGCCTTTCCTCAGCAGAGAGGTGCTCCAGTCCCCTAAGCATCTTTGTAGCCCCTGACCCGCTTTTTCTATTACCTGTCTGCAATTTCCAGCCCCCCCGTGATCTGTCTACCGCATTGACAGGTGTGTGAGTGTTTGGTGTAGCCAATGGAGAACAAACCTCCACCATGGTGGTGTGATGGAAAATGTAGGAAAAAATGTCTAAGGCAAAGCAGAGGAGAAAGGAGTCATTCCAACAGTAGCTGATTTGCTTTAGGAAGTTCCTCCCCTCGCCCCATCACTGCTTGTCCTTTGTCCTCCTCCTCTCCTCATGTACCCACCGTGTCTGTGCTGGTAGGAGATGGAGGAGGCTCACGGTAATTGGTTAATCAGCTATTTTCAATTCAATTCCTGGCTGTGCTTACCATGGAAAATTAACAGTCCTTGTGTATAAATATGACCCCTACTCCTGCATTAATTTGATTATGTGAGAATCTCAGTTTTCATTTAAAAATAATAACTTTCTGGCTGCTCTGATAAAACAAGTTTGGATACGTAGTCTAAATATTCCCTAGTGGTTTAAAAATCAAAAGATAAACATGAAGAACATATGAATCTCTTACTAATAAAAAATAAACGTTCCCAAATCTCTACAATGACTGCTTGAGACTGAATAATTTGAGACCAGAAAATTTCTGATTTTCACTCAGTGCTGAATCAGCGTTCTGTGAAAGCCACCTCTTTTTAAGCGGCTTCACTTGGGTCCACAAATAGAGAACTGATGTTCATTAACGAATCTGTGGGTATGTTAACCTGGAGTTCCTCTCGTGTATCTTCGGTTATGCAAAGCGCCTTGTAGAGACTTTCCGCACTGCCCATTTCCATCTTGGCATAACTTTTGTTTCATCTGTACTGTGAGAGAGGATTTTGCCTGGGAGTGGCTGCTCTGCGTTAGACCAGTGCTTTAATTTTGCATATTTAAGAAAGAAGCGCAAACTTCTGTCTCTAATAATAGCGAGTTTGATTCTGTTAAAGGTCTGATAAATGCTATACATTTTGTGGCAATGACTTTATTAGGAATCTAACTTAATGGCAGTGAGTTTTTATTTAACTGAGCTTTAAATTTCCTCTGGGCTAATAGCAGAACAGTAAATCTGTTTAGAAACTAAGTCAGGCTGGTCTAAAAGGAAGTATTTTTTTATAAAACTTTCTCATTTGAACATCTTTTGTCGTTAAATTTATCTATTACAGTTGTGATACCATCGACATACATGGAACTGTGAAGATAAGTGAAGCATATACTAATAAATTAAAATGTGCCAGGGAACAGGTCGAGGCACTGGAACTTGATTGTCCACGCTGGTATATTGCTAGGATAGGACCTAACGTGATTTCAGCTAAGCTAATTAACACTCTCTCAAATAGCTTCTAGATATGACTTGTTTATTTTAATAGTTTACTAGTACAGATACAGCCTAATCCATGTGTGGACAGAACTTGAAGTTCGTGAGCCTTTAGCAAAGGGCAGTTGTAGAACCATGTTAGAAACTGTTGAGCGACAGGCTGCAGAGGCTGAATAACGCCAAAGAAATATTGAGGACCTGTTTAGCAACTTTTGATTATCTTTCCATATATTATGCTGTTTCACAGGTCCAGAGGATCTGTGAAAGATTATTTCTATAAAAATCCAGAGAATCTAAGGAGGGAGGGCCAGGCACTGCACCTATTTAAAGCAGACTTTGCCTGAAGCTGAAGTTGAATGTCGAGACCTCCGGGATATGCGTTGCTTTCAGCGCATCCTCGTTCTGTTCAGCAGGGAGCAAAGAATGCTGCAGATCTCTCTCAGGCTTAGCTTGAAAAACGGTGAGGAGAGTTCTTGGAGTCGAGGACGGAGCAGCATTCAACAGTTTTGAGAAGAAGGTCCCCCGTTATTTGCTTTGGTTCATGAAAATGCCGACAGCTTGAATAGCAATAAAACAGAAATAAAAATTTATTCCTTGCCCATTGGCTTTTTGTTAAAAAACTGAGAATCAAGAAGATCAACGAGATAAAATAAAGACATTAATGTCCTCACAGTTCTACTTTGGCAAGTGCCTGGATGCTGTTGTAGTCCACTGAAGGTTAACCCTGGAAATGTTGACAACGTTAGGGTGAAATGTGTTGTTTTCACCACTGGAAGCTGAAGTTAATTTCTCATAGTGATCACTGATAATCTTTCCATGTCTCTCTAACAATAGGGTTTACCTTACTTATTGTAAGCCCTTGTCTCTGGACCGATGGTGAGTTGGAACAGTCATTTATTCTTTCTGTTGGCAAGTTACAGGGAAAGCCCTTCTAATTTTTTTCTAATTCGATGGGGCTAAAGTATTTCTGATTTTCTGGAGCTACTCAGTCCAATTTGTAGGGGAGAATTAAAGCTTGTGTTTTCACAAGAACAACTGTTCAGTAAAAAGCCAGCAGCTGCAATGTTCTTTGAATAGTGTACTTGTTGAGAAGCTATTTATACTTATGTGTTGTTACTTTCTTCCTAAGTCCGTGCAAATTCTTTTTTTAATGTTTTTTTTACTATTTGTGCATCTAGACAAAGGGCAGAGTATACCGGAAAAATTGTAAAACAAAGTACGGATGTCAAGAAAATGAATTATTTTATCTAAGATCTTTGAAAGAAAGGTATGATGGCATTGGGAGACAGCTTGAGGACTCTGAAAATATTATTTTCATTCAAGCCCATCTCACCTCTAAAAGTTTAATTTTAATTTTAATATATTGAAAGCCTCACCATTTGAAATGATAACTACTTCATACATCACATATGTCATTCACTCTTTAAATGAAGGCAGCTATCAGGACTAGGGCAGGGTTAGTTTATTTGATCTCGCATGACGTTTCGTAATTTTTCTGACTATTTGCTCATCTCAGATGGTTGTAGATCATGTCCGTAATACAAGCTATGGCTAACGAGGTTGCAAACTTGTATGGCACTGGTCATATTACGTCCACTCGGGAACCTCCCAACAATTTCCTTCCTAAAGCCCCTCTCGTGGCTGGTGTGGCACAGGGCATTCAATCTTCCTAAATGCAAACAATTGACTTTATGGCACCTCTTGCTCCCATTGCAGATAACCCTGATTTTCCCTTCTCATTGACTGCTGATAAATGTTTGATGCCAGCTGGGATTAGTACTGTGCTCTGCCTCCCTGCTAATGAAATAATCTGCTTTCAGAGAATTCGCAAGACAATCCCATGTTCTTAATTTGACCTGTTTTATTCCTCACCAGGTTCTGTACTACAGGAAGTCAAATAATGCACATACAGAGAAAATCTCATGGCTTTCTGCCTGGAAAGTATTTGGTGAACACAAAGCTGTATTTTGAGTTCAGGCGATTTTATTTCTTTTCACCATTGTTGAGAGTGAGTCTTAGTAGATCGAGAAATGAGTGTGGGGATGCCACTGAAAAGGATTGGGAATATTCTGTTGTGGGTCTGTATATTTTATTTTATTTGGAGGTTGGAGAGCTCATTTCCAGGTTATGCATACAATCCTTCCAGGTGACATATACAACCCTGATTATGCAGTAGTGATAAGCCTATATTATCACAAGGAGCAGAATTGTCTTTATGCTCAGAAGAGTACATTGGAATGAAAGAGAAGTACATTGGGATGTGAAGAATATGCTATTAAGTTTGGAAACTGAGCATTTTCTAGCCCCTGGGAACCATCTTGTCACAGAGGGAGTAAGGCCAGGCTTCCACGATTTTATTGCATGGAAATCATCCCTGTGAGCACCAGCAACGCCATAATATTGCACATTCCTGTATGCTTTGAGTTCCTTGAGATTGAAAGTCTCAGTCTTGATTTGGCTTTTGTGCAAATGCTTTGTATAGTTGTTCTGTCTTACGTCTTTCTGTATACTTGGGTAAGGATGTGAGAGAAGCTCCACAGGAGCCGGCACCGTGCGCTGGCAGCCCAGAACCCCCCCGCAGCCTGGGCTGCATCCCCAGCAGCGTGGGCAGGGGGGCGAGGGGGGGATTCTGCCCCTCTGCTCCGCTCGGGGGAGACCCCCCTGCAGTGCTGCCTCCAGCGCTGGGGCCTCGGCACAGGAGAGACACGGAGCTGTTGGAGCGGGGCCAGAGGAGGCCGCGGAGATGCTGGGAGGGCTGGAGCCCCTCTGCTGGGAGGACAGGCTGAGAGAGCTGGGGGGGTCAGCCTGGAGAAGAGAAGGCTCCGCGGAGACCTTCCAGCCCCTTCCAGTCCCTCAAGGGGCTCCAGGAGAGATGGGGAGGGACTCTGGAGCAGGGAGGGGAGCCATGGGACGAGGGGGAAGGGTTTTAAACTGGAAGAGGGGAGATGTAGACAAGATATAAGGAAGAACTTCTTTGGTGTGAGGGGGGTGAGCCCCTGGCCCAGGTTGCCCAGAGAAGCTGTGGCTGCCCCATCCCTGGAGGGGTTCAAGGCCAGGTTGGACGGGGCTTGGAGCAACCTGGGCTGGTGGGAGGTGTCCCTGCCCAGGGCAGGGGGTGGCACTGGGTGGCCTTTAATGTCCCTTACAAACTAAACCATTCTATGATTCTATTATTCTATAATACACAATTTAGTCTTAAGCTGCGGCTTGTGATAGCTGTAGCTCATCTGTCTGCTTCCACAGACTAGATCTCCCAGGGCGCAGCTTCTCCCTAGAGAAAATGATCTTTCACCTGAGAGTTAGTAGCCATAGTGGCTAGGAAAGGACTGTTTAACTCAAGGAAACCTCAAACATACCAGCTTTTCAGTTTCCGTGAAAACAGCGGATGTGGTTTGTGTCATCCATCAAGTTTTCTAAGAAAAATGGGAAGAAATTTGGCCGTGATAAAGAGGAAGTGCCCTGTGTGAAAACCACCTCCACTGTGGAGACCTGGAGCTGGAGGGTGCTGGGGCTGCCGACTCCAAGTCATGAGGACGATTGCACGATGGGTTTTTATTTTGTATTTTGTGCTCCTCTCCCCCTCATGGTTAAGCATTGGTTAATGGAAGAACAGTTACATTTGCTCTGTTACAGTGGTTTCCAATGGCAGCAGTAATTTAATCGGGTTAAAACAGTCCGGGGTGTGACTGCTGCAAAGGACGAACTCTGCACGGTCTGTCCTGAATGGATGTGGCGTTATAATATGTTGGATAAATATTCATTTTAGTGAAGAGATTGCTGGTGGTATTGGGTGTAAATGTCCAGGTTTTGGTAGCAGGAGGGTTGCAGGGGCGGCCTCTGTGAGGAGAGGCCAGGGCTGCCCCGAGCCAGACACAGCCGGTTCCAGCCGGTTCCAGCCGGTTCCAGCCGGCTCCAAGGGCCCCACCACAGGACGCAGCTGAGCCCCTCAGCGACGCTGGTGGTGCCTCTGGCAAAATATATATAAGAAAGGGCAAAACATGGCACGGCAGCGAGGAGTGAGGAAAAAAGTGTGGGAAACAACCCTATGGGGCATGAGTCGGGGATGGAGTGAAGCTGAGCCGGGGGGAAGGTTTTGTTTTAATTTGTCTTTGTTCCTCACTATCCAAACACATTTTGATTGGCAATAAATTAAACTAATTTTCCTCAAGATGAGTCTGGACTGCTCGTGGTGGTGCTTGGTAAGTGATCTCCCTGTGTTTTACCTTGACCCGTGAGGGCAACGGAGCTGGTGAGGGGTCTGGAGCCCAAGTCTGGTGAGGAGCGGCTGAGGGAGCTGGGGGTGTTCAGCCTGGAGACAAGGGGGCTGAGGGGAGACCTTCTCGCTCTCTACAGCTCCCTGAAAGGAGGGGGCAGCCAGGGGGGGTCGGGCTCTTCTCCCAAGGAACAGGCGATGGGGCAAGAGGGAACGGCCTCACATTGCTCCAGGGGAGGTTTGGGATGGATATGAGGAAAAATGTCTTCACAGAAAGGGTTATCAAGCATTGGAAGAGGCTGCCCAGGGCAGTGGTGGAGTCGCCATCCTTGGAGGTATTTAAAAGACAGGTAGACATGGCAGTGTTGTGTTGACAGTTGGACTCCATGATCTTAAAGGTCTCTTCCACCCAAAATGATTCTATGAAAATACGCGTTTTTCCATCTTGTTTTCTCCAGCTGTCCTGTTGACGAGGGGGGATGAGAGAGCGGCTGGGTGGGCATCTGGCAGCCAGCCAAGGTCAAAGCACCCCACTGGTGCAGAAAATACGCACAGTTCGTGCTTGGTCATATAAAAAAGCTTGTTGTTGAGCACCAACATATCCTAGCAGCAAAAGAGAATTATGATTTCCTTGCTTTTTCTGCTGGCATGCGGAGGTTGCTTTCAAGAGTATTCCACCTTTACGGCGATAGACTGTATATTGCTCTGTATGTGTCTGTCACGTTAGTACCAGCTGACTTGTCTTTAAGCACTAAACTGAAATGTATCTCTAGTTCATATCCTGGGACTTGTGGACAGTTGTTTTGAAAAATAGACTCAGAAAGTGTGAAGTTCCATATATTAGTGAAGTGTACGGGTCGGCTTTCAGAAATCAAACTTCGAGTTATGATAGAACTGTAAGAAATAAACAGTTGGTTTTATGCAAAGCATACATTCTGATACATTTTGGCTTTTTATTCTCCATCTAGATAAACACCACGTCAATGGAAACAGAATGGTAGAACCTTTCCCAGAGGGAACACAGATGGCTGTATTTGGTAAGACATCAGTTTTAAAATAAAAGCTCTAAGCTGTGTATCGTTACTGCATGCCAGATTTCTTAATTTCAGCCTGAATCCTTACAGTTTTAGAACGTGTGCTGCTATTGCCATTTTCTAATCACTACAGTCAGCTAAAGCTACTGGTCATTTTGGGAGATGTCCATGCCCCAAAAGAAGCATATGAGAAGTATTTTTCGGCGTTATACAAGCAGAAAATTTAAACCCTTATTTTGTTCCATAAAAATTCCAAAATAATAGTAGCTTTTTATGTGTGATAATTCCTGTAAGATCGTTCATTAGTTTAAGCAAAATTCTGAAGACGATCCGTGATTCTCCCGACCTTAAGTCATTCAAGGAACTCAAACTGTTGGGATCTACTGCACTTGCAGAGTTGTTAGCATTTACATGTCCCAGACCAAACCTGCTGGTTTGTACTTTACTTTGGGAATAGTCCTGTAGACTTCCTGCTGGGTGCCAATGGAAAGGTGGAAAGGTGGTAAAGGAGAAGATGTTTAATTTCATTGTATCTTATTTTCTATGAAAATGTCATTCTTTGTAAAACTTGAAAAAAAGTGTTTCTCTGGGAAAATTAATTACTTCTGGAAGAAAGAAACATCCTAAAATAGATCAGAATCATCATTTTTTTACCAAGATACGGACTTTACCCAAATGTGTGAATCATCAGAGCTGTCATTTCTGAATGTACTAATGTTAGTCCTTAAGGACAAGCTTATGGAATTTACTAGGGAAGAAAAAAGTGTATTTCTTTGACAATTATTTTTAAAACTTATTGTTAAAGAGAATGAAAAATTTCCTTACCCTGCTTTGAGCCATAAGGTTGGATTGTTTAGAAAGAATACAATTCTCTATTAACTTTTACAGGATGGTACAAAAGTGCCTTAGGCAATTTATTATATCCTATCAAATGTTTATCTATCTGGGATGTTGAAGTAAATATTAAATTACTACTTGATACACCTGCTATGTCATCTAGGCTGATGGAGTTCTAAATCATAATAAGTGCAGGTCAGGTATATGAAGCAGTCATCACTATTTTTGACCTGGGCCCATTCTAATAACATATATATCTAAACTTTGGCAATCGCGAGGCAATGTTTGTAACAAGAAATAGGTAAAAATGGAGGATGTACCCTTGAAAGCAGTGATTCTGAGAATCAGTGCTATATAAATGACCAGTATGACGTAACAAACAGAATAAATCAGAAGAGATCAGGGGTACGGTGAGTAGGCATTAGCAGGCAGTTTTACACCTGCACGCAGTGTTTCTGTGACAGATACTAAAATACATTCCACGTTCTATTGAGCAATTAGGCAGAATTTATTAACAACAGCAACAAGAAAGTGAAACACTGAAACAAACTATTGAAGCAACCAAGAGAATCTGCGTATCATTGTGTCTTCAGATACAGACTGGGGCAATTGGCGGGGTGGCTAACCGGAGGCTTCAGATGTCTTGGGCTCACCGGGCTGCCAGTTGCCAAACCAAGGGGGTGGAGGTCTCCTGCAGTCCTGCGGTGTGGATATCTCAGTAGTCCATGGGCACCCGGAATGAACCTAGACACTTGTGTCAGACACCCATTCACCCCAGATGCTTCCTGAGGTTATGCATCAATAGAAAACACATTATTGATCTCCATAAAGGCAAAAGTAGTAGACATTATCTTCCCTACATAATACAGTAGATGACATTTGATAATCTAATCATCCCTACGGATGTTAAAAACTATGGATCTGTATTTTACAGGAGAAAGTAGCCCATGTCAATATGGCATTTTCTCAGTCACTGAGCTTAGCGATGGTGATCTGATCTAATTTATAAAAAGAAAAGACATAGTGTAAATATTTCTAAAACCTGAGCAGTGTCTGAAAGTTCTTATGTAGTAACAGTTTACGTATCTGTCTGGAATGAATTGTTGATCTTAATCTATTTTCAAACAAACAGAGCTGTATTCATATCTGAAATATTTAGCAGTCCTACGTGGAATGTGAAGAGGTAATTTAACCATGGGCACTAATTTATTACTCCCAAAAATATCTTTTTAATTGATTATTGCAAAAAATCATAGAAAGCCTTAACTTTCCTGTGGAGCTCGTGTTTCTGTAGCTACCACGGTTGAACAGGAGAAATGGTTTGTGGGTGCCCACCTTCAGTTACAGTCATGATTTCTTCAAGTTCTCTTCAGAGTTCCTCTGATCTGGTATTGTCTTTCTGCCAATATTCCCTTGTCTGTGGATTTTGGGAACATCAAAAAATTCGGAGAGTGGTGGAATGAGAGATTGATTGGTAAAAGTTTTGGAGCGAGTGGAAAAAGATTGTATGTTAGCTTTTGAGTTTTAAGGTTAAGATGGATGTAAAGATTCTTCTTTGAATTTCTTACAGCAGGCAGGGACAGAGTGTTCTAGTACGATGCGATATTAATGCAGTCGTCACTGTTTATATTTTTTAAAGCTCCTCCTTTATTTGGTGTGTGATGGTTAAATCGGCTTTCCAGTGGTTGTGGTGGGTGGGTGCTGGTGTATATCACTGTTGATTGTACATGATTTGTAAAATTTCATAGAAAATAATATCCTACTTACAGAATTTCAGTGGAAGAGCACAAAATCTTATTGAACATCCTGCTTTGATTAATTTCTGAGGAACTCCGTGATATTCCTATCGAGGCTGGTAACTTTCATAATTTTTAAATTGCCCTAGATTTTCCACAAGCTTGTGATTGCAAATGTTGTGCTAGGTGGTGAAAACTCATGCTGCTGCCATCTGTGCTGCGAATAAATGGAAAACCTACATGTTCTTAGGTTTACTATTAGACCTGAAATATAGTGGTATACAAACATGACTCTGATGATAATTGTTGTTATTTGTTGTTGTTGGCATCCCGTTCTGATGTGTGGTATAGAAAAATGGAGCTACGGTTCAGTTTTGCTCCCTCCAAGGGCGCAGTGTTTGCTGGTCCCATGTGAATGGGAATGAAAGGAAGCGCTCAAAGAAGAAAATAATTATTAGAAATTCTTCTGCTCAGATTATTACTCATCCTGGCCATGTATGCTCCTGTTAGGAGCAAGTTCTTTGTATTTTAGGCCTCTGTAAGCTAGGGGGAAGAAACTGCGCTCGTCTGAGCTAGTGGACTTTCTGCCTCCACCTTAGCAAGAGAGGGCTTCTCACACCGCTTCTCCAGAAACATCCATTAATCCTTTAATTGGCCTTGCATGGCGACAAATCTCGAAGAGCAGTAGTTACTAAGAAGTAACCCCCTTTTTTAAGAAGGTCTGCAAAAAGCTAAAAAATGGTAAATAACTGTATGATTTTGTAGGTATAGCCTACTTGCAGTGAATTTTCCTGCTGCTTGGATAGTTTTAGATTCCTCACTAAAAATAACGGTATAAAATGTAATGCCGGGTTGTAAACACTAATCCTTTTACCTGCTTGCAAAATGCGGTTAGATTGCATTACATGGCTCCGTCTACTGCAAAACCTCTTTCAAGATGCTTTTACTAATGCTGCGTTATTTGCTTTATGATATGACTTCTTGTTTTGATCAAGATACAGGGTGAGTGTTCACAGGTCATTGTTCCTGCAGCTTTCCCATTTATAACAGAACCTCACAGTTTTCAAAAGACTATTTAAATGATCTTGAGATTCTCCAGTTGTCTGTTTAGCATCATTAGCTGCCTAAGATACACCGATTGTGCATTAGAATAAAGAAATGCGTCCTTGTTTCTACAGTGGTGAAAAAGCTATATTTCAAGGGTGAGGGTGACTTTTTAATGGAAATCTTTTCATGCCAACCATCCAGTGACCTCTTCATCCAGTTTCCAGCTAATATTGAAGCACTAAGAGCACAGGAGGTGCAGTGGGACTGCTCACAGCCTCACAGGAGGTGCTGGAGAATGCTATATCAAAAATCATTGTGTCCCTAGAAGTAAAGAGGGGGTGTATTTGCACTCTATGTGAGAGAGCGTTTGGAATGCATTGAGCTCCCACTAGGGGTGGATGAAGAGAGGGTCGAGAGCTTATGGGTAAGGATCAAGGGGCAGGCAAATATGAGGGACGCTGTTGTGGGTGTTTATTACAGGCCACCTGATCGGGATGGGGAAGCTGATGAGGCTTTCTACAGACAGCTGAAGGTAGCCTCGCACTCGCAGGCCTTGGTTCTCATGGGGGACTTCAATAACCCCGATATCTGCTGGGAAGACCACACAGCAACTTTTTGACGCAGGTGGTACAGGAGCCAACAA
>VXBH01009715.1:0-11958 GCA_013400035.1 Rynchops niger
ATTCCGTGATTCCGTGAAAAAAGCTTCATGTTTGTGTTTGGATTTCTACAGTTACAGAACATTCTTTAGATGTACTTATGAAACCTCTAGTTTCAGGAGGACATTTTTGCAGCCTGGAGAAATAGGCAACCAAAATAAATTTATGTCTTGAATTACCTATTTTGTTTTGCAGAAGACAAAAAATGAGAAGAAAAAAAGAACACTTACAAGGCAATACAAAATAGCTCCCACATGGCTGGACTGGAATTAAACTTGCAATAAACCAGATTTAACCAGGTTAAAAATTAAATACTATTACTGGCAAGCAGCATTTGCAAAAGATTGTAGAATTATGTACCAAAAAGGAAGGTCAACCCATTTTCAGTTTCATGGTTTGTGATACTGTCTTGATTTTTTAGGCATTCTCTAACATTACTCAATTCTATTATGATGCTTCAAAAAAATCCTTTGTTTATGGACTCTGTGTCTACTCTAATGCTAAAATTTTAAGCCTCTCTAACACTAAGGTCATTATCTGATCCCTCCAGTATATCCTCTCTGAAACCTTAAAGCTCTTATCTAGGGATCCCTCAGTGGGCCACACATCTGTTTAAAGACATGACAGCCTTGACTGAAAAAAAGTAACCCCTTTGCTGATAGTCCTCTTTATCACCTATGATGTTTATGCAACGTTATCCAACAACTTTTTTTTGGCAGTGGTGTACTGATTTTTGGTGGGCATTCCTTCTAAAGAAGATTGTCACAGGCACAATTACAGAGCAAAGCTGCAAGTCGGTCACCAAAAAAGAGGGAGAACAATTTGCTTCCATGCTATTGTACCTCGCCTGAGTCAGAGGACCACAAGCATGGGAACAGTGACTTTCCATTTGCGAACACTGAAATTGTAAGGGACTATATTCAGCTATGTTAAATGAATGTTCACAAGTCCGTGGGGCCGGATGGGATTCATCCCAGAGTGCTAAAGGAGCTAGCGGATGTTATGGCAGGACCCCTCTCAGTCATCTGCCAAAGGTCTTGGGAGTCTGGAGAGGTCCCTGCTGACTGGAAGCTAGCCAACATTATTGCAGTCCAGAAAGAGGGTGTGAGGGAAGACTGAGGGAACTACAGACCTGTTAGTCTAACCTCAGTTCCTGGAAAAATTATGGAGAAGATTATACTGGGTGCTATTGAAAGGCATTTAAGGAATAATGCAATCATCAGGCACAGTCAACATGGGTGTACCAAAGGAAAGCCCTATTTAACTAATTTGATATCCTTCTATGATAAGGTCACCCTCCCTAGTGGATGAAGTGAAAGTAGTGGATGTAGTTTTTCTGGATTTAGTAAGGCTTTTGATATTGTCCCTCATAGCATCCTTCTGGACAAGTTGTCCAACTGTGGGATGAGTGTAGTCCCAGTACACTGGGTGAAGAACTGGCTGAAGGGCAGAGCTCNTGAAGAACTGGCTGAAGGGCAGAGCTCAAAGTGTTGCAGTGAAGGGGGTAGACCTGGCGGGTGACCAGTCACCAGTGGCGTTCCTCAGGGTTCAATTCTAGGGCCTGTTCTGTTCAATATATTTATCAACAATCTGTATGCAGGAGTTGAATGCCCCATTTGCAAGTTTCCTGATGATACCAAACTGGGAGGTGCTGCTGACTCTCTGGAGGGACAGGAGGCCTTGCAGATGGATCTAGATAGATTGGAGCATTGGGCTATGATTAAGGGGATGAAATTTAACAAGTCGAAATGCTGGATTCTGAACATAGGATGGAGTAATTCTGAGCACAAGTATAAATTGGGAGAGGAGTGGAGAGCAACCCAGCAGAAAGAGATCTGGGTATGCTGGTCAACAGCAGGCCCAATATGAGTCAGCAGTGTGCCCTGGCAGCCAAGAGGGCAAACTGCGCTCTGGAGTGCATCAAACACAGCATAACCAGCCAGTCAAAAGCGGTGATCATCCCACCATATTTAGCATTGGCATGGCCTCACCTTGGCTCACTTGTGCGTAGTTCTGGGGTCCACAGTTTAAGAAGGATGTGAAGGTATTTGAATGCAACAAAGCTGGTGGAAGGGCTGGAAGGCATGTCCTGTGAGGAGTGGCTAAAGACTTTGGGCTTGTCTAGTTTGGAGAAAAGGAGGCTGAGGGGCGACCTCATTGCTCTCTACAGCTTCCTGAGGAAGGGAAGTGGAGGGGAAGGTGCTGAGTTCTCCTCCCTGCTATTCAGTGATAGAACACTTGGCAATGGTCCAAAGATGCATCAGGGAGGTTTAATCTGGACATTAGGAAACATTTCTTTACCAAGAGGGCGGTCAAACATTGAAACAGGCTTCCTAGAGAGGTGGTCGATGCTCCAAGTGCTTAAGAGGCATTTGGGAAATGCCCATAACAACATGCTTTAACTTTCAGTCAGCCTTGAAGTGGTGAGGCAGTTGGACTGGATGATCATTGTAGATCCCTTCCAGCTGAAGTAGCCTATTCTATTCTATTAAAGAATATATGAAAAGGAGATTAGCCAAGGCTTTAGGCACCCTAATATACCATAAATAATACAATTAAATCTCAGTAACATTAAAATAATCAATTCAAAAAGAAGCCAGTCAGCCATTAGAAACCAAATCTTTCCATGTTTGCATTATTATGAAACACATGCAGGTATCTTTCCCCAGTGTCCTAGCGGACAAGTATTTCTATAAGTATCCCAGTTATGGAATGACCCATTTTAAGACAGGATAAGAAGCCTATTCCAAAACTTCAAGTCATTTCCAGCTTTTGTGGTCTTTTTCAAAGTTCTTCAAATGACTGCATCATAAAAAAAAAAAAAAAAAAAAAAGAAACTATGTCACATGGACCTTCAAAACATGGTTACTTATGTTCTTCATGAGCGTGCTTGGCAATAACAAAGCACAAATGGATTTTCCACTGAAATGGCCTAATTTTGCATAGAGCAGTCTTCCTTTTCTCTTGTTTACTAAAGGACAAATAGTTTAACTAGCACTGCTTTCAAAATTGGTTCTTCAGGAAGAGGTACTTCACTGAAAATATTTCCTTTGGAAGGATGTGGTAAGGCCTGCTGGAGCACAGCGTGGGAGAAGACCAGCATCTGCACCCATTCACCTGCCTGTGCTCATCCCAGCCCCTCTGGAGTTTTTTGTTGTGTTGCTGATTCACACTGCAGTAACTGGCACTGGTTGTCTTGCCTCATGTAGGACACCTGCTCTGTATTCCCCTCCAAGGCAGTCTAAGCAACTGAAACAGCGCTGGCAACCATGGCTGCAAGCCGAGTAGCTACAGGTTACAGCTTCCTGTTGTGGACTATCCTCAATCTATTCATAACCAGTGTAGGTATCAAGCAAGCAGAAGAACACAAAAAATTGTGATGGAAGCTTGCACCAATGACTTCTCAGTTTTGGTGGTTATTTTGCTTCTCATACAAACTATTTTTAATGACTGAGACCTTAGGAGAAACAAGTATATCTGGGACACAGGTAAAGGCATGGCAAAGGTATCTCTTATTTCTCCCTAAAGGGCAACGTAACATCATAAGCAGGTTAGCGCAAATCTCTTGACCATTATTTTCTCCAGTCCAATGTCTCAAAATCGCATCCCCTCCACTCACATACACACCACAAATGCTCAGAAAGGCCTTGTGTAGGAGCAACAAGAAAGAGAATTCACTCTCCATCAGTTTTTCTTCATGCAGACTTCACTATCACTGTTCTTGTGTTGGTGGAAAAGGCCCTGTGAAACTACCAGCAGAGAAACAAGTGCCATGGCTGGGTCTCAGGAACTGGATATGCTTTCCTGACAGAGTAGATCCAGATAATTTCTGGATCATGTCTTGGTACATACACCTTTTAACATCTCCTGAGACAAAATAAATTTGAGACCAGACATTTCCAATCAGCTTGCTAAATAGCTCTTCAGTAAAAACGTCAGGTTCCAACTAAACAACATTTTAAAACAGAAATTGCTAACTTTCCATGGATTTATTTTTAACTCATTAAGAGATTTTCCCAGCAGAAATATACAGTTTTAATATCTCGTGGGGTCTATTTTTCTGCTTCTCAACATTTCCATTGTCTACAGAGGGCTTAGCTCCCATACACATATTTCCCACAATCCACTATAATCACCAACTCTTTATGAGGACTGACAGATAAGTACCACAGGAGACATAACCTAACTTAAGACCATAATAGACAATGGAATGGAAACACGATTGCTGAATTACAGCTGCAGAAAGCACCAAGGTAGCTTTACAAGGTGAAATATTTTGGGTCTAGATATTTCACAGATATTTTTCTTGGGGGAAGAATATCTGACAGTAGTATTTTAAAGATATGTAGGGCAAACCCCTGAAGGAGTGGCTTTAGCAGAGCTGAGAAAGGTAGATCTCCTTTTTTCCTGCCTTTTTTTTTTTTTTTTTTATGTACCTTTTGCCTGTATTTTTTCTGTCCATGAGAACCCTCTCTGGGCTTTTTCCGCCTCCTCCCTTCTGGAAGACAATTAACCAAAGCTAAACTCCCTATATTCTCTGGCCGGCTGATGAGTACTGATACGAACTTACTTTGAAACACCTCCAGTTGAGCATTACAATGGCACTGTTCTGCTTCCCATAGAGAGAGGCAACTGCTATTTAACACAAAACTTGCTTAACTTTGGCTTGCAGGCTTAAATGAAGGAAGCTAGGGCATAAAGCACTGCAGTGAATTCAGGAAAATATAATGCAGCATTAAAAAAAGGGAAGAAAAATCCTAAACATTCACCTGGAATTCCCATCAGGGCTCTTAAGGTAAATTTGTAAGCTGTAAATTCGTAAGCTGTAAATTTGTGTGCTAAAAATGCCAGCTTGGAGATAGTATGGAGCAGTCTATCATCATATCATCTAAAGCTTCAAAGCTCTCTTCCCCTATCTTGTTGAACTCTTGCCCAGTGTAGAAGATACTTATATTCAAGCAGAACAGAAGCTAATTTGAAGATTTAATGTATAACTGCTTTTAGAGAGTAATAAAATCCTTCTGAAAGCATTAAGTGTGCAACAGCATTGTAATAAATAAAAGAGCTTTCAGACTCACATCCCTGATTTCTTTGTACTTAAATCCCTATTGATGATGCCATAACTACCTCTATCTAATTAGACCTTGTTTTGGAAACTGTGTATACTGCTGCCACAGCTCTTAGCACTTCCAAATGAAGCCAGAGGTTACCACAGTGCTCAATAATTCAGACTGTCTTCTCCAACTGCCCTCATGTCCACAGTAGCAGGCAACAGGATTTTAGAGGTTGCGATTTGCATTCCTAATTTGGGCTAAAAAAAAATTGATATTTCTTCATCCAACAATATTTATGTTGTATTTATTCTGTATGTATTTCTCTACTTTTGAAAGGCAAACCTTAGTATTTCAGTTGTCAAGGTAAAGAAAAGAATATTTATAGGAAGCTTGAAATGGTAAATCGAAACAGCATATAGGGCTAATATAGGACTCAGAGCTAGTCAAATTTTCAGGGAAAATTGGACTGTGACCATGGGAAATGGGGACATTTTTATATTGCTTAGTAAGGAAAACAGAAAAATCTACAAACTTAATAGGAAAGAAATATGAAACAAAAGTGAACGTTTTCCTTCACTACCCTCCTATCATCATTTCTCAAGAACTAAAAGGATGCATCTCAGTACAGATTTCTTCCTACTTAAAATTTAAAATTTATGTCTGAATGCAGATATTGGAAAGTCAAAATCATATTCTATCAGGTTATACACTGATATTGTGTACTGTATTTCTTCAGCCATTTTGAGATTTGGTTACACTTAAACCTTTCCTTTTCTCACAAATGATACAAAACAATTACTCTGAATGCATTAACTTCTTGGGCACAACCAAAAGTATGTGAGATTTAGATCTTCCCCTTTGTCTGTTCTTAAAGTAATTCAAATATTTGTACTTCCAGGTCTCAGCAAAAGAAAATTATTTGGTTTTGTTAGTAGCTTTCCCCACAAACTTGTTCACTCTAATTGCTAGACCTTGAATTTTCAGACGAAAAGTTTGCTCGGTGGCTTAGAAATAAAGGCATTCATCCACACCACTGTTTAGAAAAGGACTTTCCTGGAGAAAGAAAAGTCAATATTCAAACTGGATAATTCATCAGAAAAAACTCCAAAGCTAGCATTTTCAAAACCACTGGATTACTTGTAGAATTATAAATTCCCTTCTAACCAATTGAATTCAGAAACTGATAATTTTTCAGTGCCCATAACTGAAATCTCGCAAAGAAAAGATACATATGGTGTTTCTGTCTCCACACAGATCACCTGATTGTGTTGGCTACTGTTAGTCTATTGGGACGAAATAAATTATAAAACAGAGCTCTTCCTAGTTAGCTACTTCCTAAAAAGAAAAAGATCTGGTTTTCCATTTAAAAGAAGTCTTATTTTTCTAAAGGTTTATTTATGTGTTGGGGATAGCAATTCTGCTGATGTGTGTGTGTCCTTTTTCTAAGCCTACCTCTCTTAAATCACCTGAAGTCTGACAAATTCATCCTTCCTGAGACAAGCATACACTGTGAATAAGAAAAGTTCAGCTAAAATCCTGCAATCCTCATTAAAGAGGGACACCACCTCCTTTCTTCATATCTAGTCCTCTACCCTATGCTTTTAACACATCCAATTTCATCAATCTGCTATGGGCAGAGATCTAAACCGGGACTGAAGGTTATTTAGTTGTGGTCAGCTTTTTGGAATTGTATGATTCCTGAAGTATAACAAAAATGACAATCCAAATGCAAATTTTCATTTAAATTTCACTTCATTTCATTTCACTTAAAATCAACAGTGATTAGTGGATTCTGGGAGGGTTATTCATAACCTTGGCTTGAACGTAATTATTCATACCTACCACACAGTTTATTCACATGCCAAATAGCTGCAAGAATTCTAGAGCATATAACATGCCATAATTTTAAAAGCATGGGAGCGCTGCGCTTTCTATTTTCCTGTTTTAAACTGTTTTATTTCCTTCCCTCCCCTCCTCCTTACTTAGTCCTGATGCCCTGCCCTATTAAGGGCTTCTTCCAGCTGTGTACTGGCGCAGACCGTCTGTGTAATGATGATTTCATACATGGACTACTCCCAGCATGGGACTGCTGCCCGTGATGGTCCCTCCCAGAACTCTCTTCTTCCTTTTATGCTTGTGTGCTTTATGTTTGTTTACATTGACCATACTAATGCTATTGGTGGTCACAAAGTATATAAAAACATTTTCCATCAACATTTATTAATCCATTGACAAATCATGTCAAACATGAAAGCAGTCTACAAAAACCACACGCTTTTCAAGCTCAACTATTATGCTAATATATAACGGTTGCTTACTTTTGTTTCTATTCTTCTTTTTCCCATGGGCAGCTGAGCCACTTAAGGAAATTCACTGCAATCTAAAAAAGAAAACACAAGAAATCTACCTGCTAGCAATACTTCATTAGTATTTATTCATTGATTTTCTTTGCTTTAGAGAACAATGAGCCAGAAATGTAATAGACCTTTTTTTGTATTTAAATTCCACTTTATTATAACTGGTGTATTGCTTATTGTGTTCCATCACCAATTTCAGTTACTGTTTGCCAGCAAAACAACTCTTTACTTGATGAGGCTTGTTCCAACTGTGACCTTGGATATATAAACCAAAGCTGAAAAATTACACTGCAAGGAATTTTCTTTCGCAATAACTTTTGAAAATTTGGACCCAGGCGATTTTTGAAACCTTTCTCAAAATAAGGTTTTAGGGTATGATAATTCAATTAACAGTTCTTAAGGGTTGAGAGTATGATAATTCAAGTATCAAAAGCTTGATTGTAAGTGTATAAGCAGTTTGGAAATGACCAAGATCATTTCAAGTGCTAGCAGGGGAAGACGCTGTTTTGCTGAAGCTTCGTGGCACCTCACACTCAGCCAATACAGAAAGGTTTTGTGAGCACTTTTTAAACAGCTTCTATACCCAAGCAGCTGACCTGAAAATACCTGTTTCACTGGTGGTTTAAATTCACAAAAATTGCAGACACCTTAGGTAGCTGTAAGCACATTGACACTACTTTAGCTGGCTGGGCTGTGAAGGCTCTGATAAGCAGCAGGAAGATGACATCTCCTCCTACTAGAGCCAGAACCAGAGGGCAGAGCAAGAGACCGCTCTGGTGGATTTTTCATGCCCCTTCCTCCTCTCCCACCTTCCGCATGCAAATGCAATTTGAATGTAGTTGTTTTGTTCTGGTATGGCATGGCATAACTCCCCTAATCCTAGCAAGGGTAGAGCATACCTGTATCACACCACTAAAAGCCAAGAAACAAAGGAGCTAAGATGCATTTTTTCCTCTGTTTCCCCTCTTGTTCCAGACGACAAGTCCAGCTGCTGGCTGGTACTCATCCAAGCTTGTCACCTTCACACAAACCAGATGCTCACCTCAGTCTGTGAAAAATTGAAAACAACACTATTGAATCTCACTCCTTTCACACGTAACAGGAGGAAGCCCAACAGAATTTGCTTTTCTACAGACCGATCAAGTTGGAAATTTTTTATATCTATCTTAAACACCTTTCTACCCCCAAACAGCTTCATAAAGCAAGTAGCTACATTAACCATTCTCATCAGACCCAAGCAATTAAGCACAAACAACTCAGCTCAAGAAACTCTGATGACTTGCAGTAGGAGTAATATGTTCCTTTACCAGAACTAGATTAACTGTTTAACCTCAATCTCCTGGTACGTATTTCTCATCTTTTCTCATTCAATTATTTTCAGACTCACAGACTGGTTTGGGTTGGAAGGGAACTTAAAGATCATCTAGTTCCAACCCCCCTGCCATGGGCAGGGACACCTCCCACTAGACCAGGCTGCTCAAAGCCCCATCCAGCCTGACCTTGAACACCTCCAGGGATGGGGCAGCCACAACTTCCCTGGGCAACCTGTTCCAGCGCCTCACCACACTCACAGTAAAGAATTTCTTTCTAATATCCAATCTAAATCTCCCCTCTTCCACTTTGAGGCTGTTACCCCTCATCCTATCACTACACTCCCTGATAAAGAGTCCCTCCCCGTCCTTCCTGTAGGCCCCCTTTAGGTACTGGAAGGTACTTCAGGTACTGTCAGACTTTGTCCTAAATGATACACATTTCCCAAATTCTCAACTTTATAAGTTACATTTAACCCCTTTTAATAAAAATTGAACGCATTCTCTGTATCTTCGCCGTAAGAACAACTGCAATGAGAATTTTTGCCCATAAAGAAAAAAAAAACACCACCACAAAAACAAATCCAGAAAGCTTTTTTAGCAGTTCCAATGCTGACTTTATCTTCTAGTGTCCTTTCACTGATTCTCTGTGCTTTCTGTGGGCTTCTCTCTTTTGTTTCCATCTGTAGTAGATAAAGACAATTTAAAAGATTTAGGTACCTCTTTCTCTTTTGTCACCTCCATCCCCTCTGGTAATTGCAGAGTTGTCTACTCTAAGTGTGCTTTTATTTTTTTTTTTTTAGAATAGGTTAATTATGCAGGTGCACGAGTTCATGTGAATTATCTTCTGGGTTTTTTTTTTTTCTGAATGATGAGATGTTCTGGCTGCATTAATTGCCCACATCACAGAAGAGAGCCCTACTGTTCCCTACTAAAAGAAGTGCACTAGTGAATAAGCTCAGAAGCCTCTTATGCTGTCAATGGAGAAAGTAAGACAAATGCATCCTCATTGCTTTGTAAAATGCTAAGTTTTCTCATGAATTTCTCTGCCAGAAGATGAAGCCAAACTTGCACCATTCTGTCATTTAGATTACGTGTAAAAGGCTTTTGGACCCTTTCTGTTGAAAGTGTCTGCAAAACAGCAAGTTACTGTTCTTGCCAATTTAGTTTAAATAAATCAATAAACATTGCATTTTCCTCTTTCTGCTTACAATTCCATTTTAATGCTGCCTGTTTTTTCCAGCTTTATACCAGTGACTTGCTGGATAACATACCTATATTGTAGGCTTTTCTCATTACAAAAATATATTTGCAACATATGCGTGCGTGTGCATAACTACATATTAGCATACAAAATTTGATTAAAGAACAGATTATTTGAAAGCACCTCGATAACAATGCCTGCAATTAGGAAGCCTGAGGTTACAGCAATTCCAAGATAATGGTGAGGTTTCTCCCTTTATCCTTATCAGACTTGCACGCACAGCATCGCTCCATAAGGTACTCCTCTTCCAGAAGAACAGATCCAATGCTATCCTGAAAGAGCCATATCCACCATTTTTGAACTGAAGGCCATTCAGTACGTTTAAGATAGAAAGAGTTCAGTTACGGGTCTCCATGGTTCTGCTCCGTTCTGGGACACAGGGAAACAACTGAGTATCAGGCCCCACATTAGTCAAGAGTAGCTCCTCTCCTTCCCCTTATTATTTTAGCCTAGAAGGCACAGTTTCAGACTGCAAGTATACAAGCAAATACAGAATCTGACCTGGTAAATTATCTCCCTTTGCATCGTATCAACACTCCACCAGTGCAGCTTTATGACTATTGTTACTATAGTGTCTTATTACTAGTGTAAAGACATTGACCATCAGACCAGGGTTAATGATTTTCTCGATGATGGCGATGTGCACTCAGACTCGATCCCTTTTTGCCTCATTGGCTCTGCAGAACTAACAGGAATAAAAAAGCTGAAATGTTTATTGCTCACCAAAATAATATGAGATTGCTTTGAATACAGCTAAGGACTATTACTTCAGAAGAAAGAGAAGAAAGAAAAAGAATTTTGCTGCTGTTTCTAACTTTCACTTTTTTTTTTTTTTTTCTTTGCAACACAGGCATGCACTTTAAACTTGCACAGGGTTTATAAGCCCAGCTTTCAGCTCCTTTTTTGCATTTGGAATTTTAATTGCCATAACAACATAATGCCTTTTTAAAATTGTTTTATAGTAGTTAGTCACAACTATTTCTCAAGCCTGTTTGGTTCTTTGATTTCACAGAAATATATTGAGCTGTGTTTTCCTCTGAAATGTACAATGGGTAAAATGTCAGTAAACTGATAAACAATCTGGAAAGAAGTAACAAAAAGTGTCATAAAATCCCACTGGAAGTCTTAGAATTGCACAACACAAAACTAGATGCAGCCATCTATTAAAACTCACGTAAACAATTGCATTGAAGTTCAGCAGCCCATGATCATAACAAAATCTTCCTATTTTTAACCCCTTAGGAGACAACGTCTAGGTATTACTAAAATTAAATCACATTTTATCTTCTGGGGAAAAAAAAAAATAAAATCACTCATAAGTGTGATCCACACATACATGTACTACTTCACCTCAAGGAACTCAATTTTGTAGACTACTAGAATTATGATCTTTCAAAGTAAAACAGACATCCATTGTATATGTTTTTTCAGAGGTTATAACGCTCCAGAATATGAATTTTTACTATTTCCTGAATACCCATTTTCAATGATTCCCAAATGCAGTTTATTCAGTCACAAATAGAAGGATAGGTTTTCCAGCTGCCAGCCAAGTGCTACAGTCAGAAAGCTGTGTAGGTATAGTCATGGCCAGATATATTCATAGAATCATAGAATTGTCAGGGTTGGAAGGGACTTAAAGACCATCCAGTCCCACCTCCCCTGCCATGGGCAGGGACATCTCCCACTAGATCAGGTTGCTCAGAGCCCTATCCAGCCTCATCTTGAATATTTCCAGGGATGGGTCTTGCACCACCTATCTGGGCAACTTGTTCCAGGGTGTCACCACCCTCATGGTGAAGAACTTCTTCCTAACCTCCAGTCTGAATTGACCCATCTCTAGGTTTAATCCATTCCCTCTAGTCCTACCATTACCCAACATCCTAAAAAGTCCCTCACCAGCTTTCTTGTAGGCCCCCTTAAGATACTGGTAGGCCACTATAAGGTGTCCTCAGAGCCTTCTTTTCTCCAGACTGAACAACCCCAACTCTCTCTGTCT
>VXBH01009715.1:12353-57130 GCA_013400035.1 Rynchops niger
GTTGCTCTCCCCTTGTCTATTGATGTTGTGACCTTCTCATAGAAGGCCACCAGGTTTGTCAGGCACGATTAGCCCTTGGTGAAGCCATGTTGATTGTACCCAATCACCTCTTCATTATTCTTCTGCCTCAGCAGTGCCTCCAGGAGGATCTGCTCCATAATCTTACCAGGCGTGGAGGTGAGACTGACTGCCTATAGTTCCCTGGTTCATCCTTCTTTCCCTTTTTGAAAACGAGGATTATGTTTCCCCTTTTCCAGCCAGTGAGGACTTCACCAGACTGCCATGACTTTTGGAATATAATAGAGAGCAGTTTAGCAATCTCATCCGCCACTTCCCTCAGTACCCATGGATGTATCCCATCAGGTCCCACAGACTTGTGCACTTTTATGTTCATCAGATGGTCACAAACCTGATCTTCACTTACAATGGGCAGTTCTTTCCAACCCCTGCCATTATCTTCTCTGATTCTGGGAGTCCCTTGAAATTACTATGCAACTCTCGTGCCATACAATCACCCTTTTTCACAAGCAACCCCAAGTATTTTCTTGCACTGACACCACAGAAACTATTAATTCCTGCTGTTCCTATTTGAATTATCTTTATTATGATTTTCTCCTCTTTTTACAGTGCAGCAAAATATTATTACTTGTACCCTGCCAAAGTACAAACTCTAAATATGATTCCCAAACATACTTTTATCTAAACTAGAAAGGGGAAACAAATACTGTTTTCAGTGTTTCAGCACATGCACTCATCAACTGATGGAACTGTAATTAGACTTTTGTTTCCCAGCATTTCTCTAAACAAAGAGTATTTACTCCTGGCCCTTGCCTCAAGCATCTGATCAGAATTCAAATTTTTCCTTATCAGCTTCCCCAGACAACAAAGTTTTTCATGAGAAATATCAGTCCTTTAAAGTAAAGCATATTGTCTTATAAACGTGCATTATAAATACTTCCCTAATCATTCTTACGGGGCACCGTTTATATTGGATGCATTCATAGAATTAAAATGCATCTTAAATAAGTGATTAAGTGCAGCTAAGATATATTTTGAAAGGCTACATTTGTGTCTACTTTACATATAGTAATTTCATCTAGACATTAACCTGTTAATACCACAGCATAATATTACTGGTGTTATGAGTGAGGTAATGAGTTGCATAATGTAACAGGAAATATTCCTGGTTTATACAGGGAAAATAATGGAAATTGCTAGATACATTTGTTAGTAGACATTTGTTAGTAATTCATCTAGAAAAATATCTGAGATTTTCTAGCTACTTTGCATGGAAAACTATGAAGAAATATGTTGTAGTCTTAGATTTTATGCAAGTTTGCTGTCCATGGAATAAAAGAGTTGTGTTGTGTTGACCATAACAGAAGATTTCTTTTTCTGAAGGCATCTACCACTTTTCTTGAAATCGGTTTCCTGCCTTTCAGTTTTCATTTATAGATTGGGAGAAGAAAGTCACGTATAGATGGATAAATGGATTCATTTCCATAAGAACTGAAGTGAATGTTAAATTGAATTATCTTCATTCAAGAGACAGGATAATATTAGATTTTCACAGTAAAACTCGGAAGTTTTAGAAAGGACACATCAGCATAGTACAGTTATGAATCCATGAAGATGTAACGCTTCTCTGAGTATGAGAGACTTTTTTGTTTGAAATCTTGCTTAAGTACAAGAGCCTCCAATTAACTTGAGCAGCTTTGGGATTGGAAAAGGATAAGAAATCCCAGTGAAGACTGAGAGAGTTGAAACGAGAAGGACATGCAGTGTGGTATGGACTGTGTGGGTTTTTAGTACTTTTAGCCTAATCCAGAAAGACTACCACAGAAACAGGGTGGCAGAGTAGGTTGAAAACAGTGCACATAGAAGAAAAAACAGGAAAGAAAAAAAAGATGTCCCAATTGTGTTATCTTGTAATGCCTATGTGGCATAACACACCAGCAATATGGAAAACAGGAGCCCATGCAAGGAAAATACGAGCAAGATGCTATGCTGATGACAGCAGTGCAAACTTTTCTTCCACATTTATGCACTGAGTTAGCACTGCAGGCTTTCCCCGTCCATTAAGGTCCAAACCAAGATAGTTCATTGTACATACATTAGCAAATGGCAACCACTTTCGTTCACTACAAGGTATCTGCATAATGACCAAATTCAAAACCTGGGCTTGCTGACAAGTAATTATATATTGACAAACTTTAAACTATTATAACTACTCAGTCTTCATAGATATACCATTTATTGCACAAGCAGCAGCATTCTCAAAACAATTATTTTCTCATGTGCAAAATGGAAATAGTGTAGACGATAATTATAGCATAACAACATAGAAAGAAAACAATTCCAGCTTTAAAAAAAACTACTGCTGAACTATTTATTATATACATTGTCATTTTCACCCTTCCTGGAAAAAAACAGAGAAGAAAAAATCAAGGATTGTTCCTCTTAACAAACAATATATTCATGTACATGGGAAGTGTTCTTCTGCAGAGTAAAAAAAATAGTCCCTTATACTACTTTGTAGTTTTCTATTTCTGTCCCTGAAATATAAAATAGATTGTTCATATTTGTCAGCATGGACCTTAATAGCACTACAGAAGCTTCACCCTCAGCAAAATATATTTATAGCAAAACTTTTTTTTTTAAATAATTTTTCCAAACATCTTGAATTTTAATGATCAGAAGTCAACAGCCTGCAAAGATAGATATGCGTTCCTCAGAGGTGCAATATCTTGCACCAATGAAAATGAGCATTCCTTTTTACACACAGAACAGGAATAAAATGGCTCTTGACATCCCTTGTTCCAAAGACATCGACTGTTCACTGTAGCAATGTTACACTATAAGCAGCTGCAAATAACAGCTGTATATTCATGTTTAATTTAGCAAGATTGTAATTAGTATGGTGTAAATCCAAACAGTAGGATCCAATGAAATGTGGCTAGTGGATTTCCAGCTCAGGTTTCCCTTGCAGGTCTCAAAATGAAACACTTATCGCTTGAGTTTCCAACTGGGTCCATTCCATAGATGAAATCTAACAATAGATACAAAAGGTATTATATTCTAGAAATTCATAGAATGGCTAGAGTTGGAAGGGACCTTAACCCCCCCTGCCCTGGGCTGGGACACCTCCCACTAGACCAGGCTGCTCAAAGCCCCATCCAGCCTGGCCTTGAACACCTCCAGGGATGGGGCATCCACAACATCCCTGGGCAATCTGGTTTTGAAACTCTGTATTTCTGGTTTCCAACTCTAATTTTAGGGCCATCTTTGAGTTAAATACACTATCATTTTACATATATCACTCTGATATATATTTTTAAAGTAATCCTATACTTTGGATGAGTAAAAGACATAAAGAGAATGTCAGCATCCTTCAATGGACAATTAAAAGATTTGATTCAAAAATTTCTGATAGTACAAATTAAAGACTTAGAACTGACTTTCACATGCAGGACCTCTCATCAGACCTTGAAGCCACTGCACATCAGGGATCTTTGCACTTGGGCCAGAGCATACCCTTCACCTCCTCTCCTTACAGAGCCTCTACCATCCCTCACAACACTTACAGGTCACGTAAGCTGCAAAACATGCACCATGCCACTGCAATCTCAGTGACAACACAACCAGCAGGTAAAACACAGGCTTTGAGTTCCTTTCATTTGTTTCCCTAGTGTACAGCAATGTGTGAACTAAGGAAAAAAAAAATCCAAACAAACAAAAAACCCAAAAGCACCACAACACAGCTAACAGTTTTTAAGATCAAGGGATCAAACAGGATTAAATATTTTTCTATTATAGACTACTTTTTGGTTTAGTTCTTAGTCCATTACTTTGTCCGCAGTTTTCAGAAACAGTGGTTTTCATTGCATTAATCCTCACAGTTTTCCTGAGTTACTTTATATAGAATTCAGTGTATACATGTAACAAATTAATTTTTCCCAGTGTGCCCCATATTTTTCCCAGCGTGTACTAATTTTTAAAACAGTAACTCCACCTGTCATGAGACTTCCCCCTGTGCCTGGCTCATATTTAAGATTCTCCCCCCAAACTTCCTTGAGGACATTTAGATTCTGATTATTCTGAATAATTTTGCTACTATAAGCATTCCCATCCATTCCCTCAGGACATTAAGGATCTAGCTACATACAGCACCCATTCTCCAAAGTGTTCTTTAAATAGCCGGGCATCTGAATATAGAAGGCTCAGATCCTAATTTAGCTCTTCATCTCTGACCTTCCAGGGACAATGGACCAGTGCACATGAGGAGCGACCCAGCTCCACACAGGGACATAGGATTGAACAAAATCACCAAGGTATACATGCAGAGTCATTGATTATAGGAAAATTGCACAGAAAATAGCTGCCGCTCAACCCCACCGCCAAGGTAATGGGCTTTCAAATGACATGTCTCCTACTCCACAGGGAGAAACATCTAACTCCAGGACAAGCACAGCCCTTGAGTGAACTTGCATGTAAATAGTACAATTTTACACTGAAATGAATACATGTTCTGCAATGAAAAGAAGACAGAAGAGGGAAAAGGAGAGGACTGTTAACACTTCATTGTCATTTTCCACCTGGCTGAATCTAACAAAGAAGGTTTTAACAGAAATCTGAAAGGCTAAATTTAGTCACTAAAAGACAAAATTGGAGACCACTCTGGGATTGCAACGTCACCCTTTAAATTGCTCACGACAGAAGAAATAAAATTCCTTTTTATTGTTCCAGATAAGGCAGTTAAAAATTATTCATTCATGGATTGCATAAAAATGTTTCCCTTTTTTGAAATAAAAAAAAAAAAAAGTAAAGTTATTTTATAAGAATAAAAGGGAAAGGAGAGGAAAGTTTTTAAGTGTACTTTTTAAACTTTTTTTCAGTTTGAACTTGTGGAGATGTTTTCTGCGTTCTGACAGTTTATGAGCTGGCAAAAAATGGTCTAAAGAGAAGGCAGCATAGGGAGAAAGAATAAGAAATTTTTCTCCAACATTTGACTGTAACATTATCAGAAAATACCAAAGTAAGGCTTAGAAAGAAGAGAACTGTCTGGATCATGTATATCTGTCCTCTTCTATTGCAAAAGATCATGCCAAATACTATTATTCATGAACTTGAAAAGATCCATCTTCAGCTATTTTGGTTTTTTGCTCTCTCTATTTTTCTTTTCAACACCTAACAGTTTAACTCTGGAAGTAACACTTCCACTTAAATGTTGACACCTTACGGCGTAGCTTTTAAAATGTGAAAAGTACAGTTTATCTAAATTTCCGTGTCATTTTAAGCAGAAAGATACTGAGAATTAACCTAAAGGTGTTGGAAGCTGGGGACTGGAGGCAGCATTTCTTCAAAGTTTGGGGTTTGCCATGAAAAAAAATGAGAATTTTTCAGCATCTATACTCTAAAGAGAGAGGGTTTTTTCCATCCCATTAAAAAAAAAAAAAAGAAGAGTTGGGATTAGGACTGTTCTAGTAATGAATTATTCTCTCTACTCTGCAAAAATTCAGGCAACTCACCAGAAGTGAGATGTTGGGAATTATGTGTCTAATGTATTGGAGCAAGATAACCAGGAGACGACTACAGAACACATTACTTTTAGCACTGCTGAAGATAGGCAATAGGTATTTCCCATCATTAAACAATAAAAGATGAATGAGTGATGGTGCCTGTTAATAGAATCATTAGTAATGACTTCAGGATACTAATGCATTCTCTGGAAATTAAAATTTGAAAATACCTATTTAGAGTCAAACTTTGCCACTCTTTAACTGGTATGAGGAAAGGCACATTCTAAATTGATCTTAACACCAAACAGGCATGTAAATACATACTTTAAAACAAATGTCCTTCATGGAGGAATACACACGGAACTGCACTACACACAAATAGTTAACAGGTAAGTGTAAACTCATATTACCAACCCCAACAAATTATAACATATCTGAAGTCCTGCACTTAAGCAAGATTTGTGATCAGATCATGTGAAAAGGTAAAAGTGGTTCACAAGCTGCCCAAATGTTAATATATACTCTAACCAATAGTGTTTTCTGCACAAAAATAAAACCTAAATCTTACTGGACTTTCCCAAGGAGCACTCTACAAATATATAATCAATCACTTATTGACTTCAATAGTACATGGAATAACCCATTAAGAGGAAAATTAGAGGAAGATCCTAAAGGGACAAAAGTGTTCCTTCTTTTTTCACAAGACTATCACAGCGGTACTAGGAAAAACTAAGTCAGTAACGGCTTTGAAGCAGACCTGTCTGGCGTTTTGAGAGAGCTTCCCAAAGAAAACCTGAGGCTTCTAAGATGACAAAACCCATGAGTTAATAGAACAGCCACGAAAATACTTTTTAAATAGAGATAAGTCAGAGCGATTAGAAAAAAAAGAGAGAACAGGAGAAAATACGGCTTATTCCTTCGCAGGCCCAGTTTCTTGCTCCCAAGCTTGGTTACAGTTCACTCACTGTCTCTGAGAGGCCGCAAGCCCTGCACAGGCCATCTGAAGCTTCTTCCTTGCCCCAGAAGGACAGCCTTGCTGCCTCCTTGATGGTCTCCTCAGTCTTCTCAGCCATGTCTACAGAGCAGATATTTTGGTTTACGTTTGCTGCACAGTGAAACCAACACAAGACCAACAGATAAACATGGGTCCTGCTTCAAAACAACTCCAGCTGTATAGCTAGCGTAGATACAGCTTTATTTTCTGTTTCTAAAAGGTTTTGGTTTTCTGTTTTGCAACTCTGTGCTGCAAGTCACACCTTCACCCCCCCAAGGTCTCTCAGGGCATCTCACTTTAGTGCCCACTCCCTCAATGGAATCGCCCCCTACCCTTTTTTCTTTAAATAACATAGCTCCATTGGGAACAAAGTCCAACTGAAAAGCAATGGCCTCTCAAGAAGGACCAGGTCTTTAATGGATACCCTCAAAAAAGTACTGGGAGTTTTGCAGTGCCCTTGTCTTTTCACTCTTTAGCACTAAGGTATAGGGTTTTATACTTATGACTCCTAAGTTATATCCATTATAAATTAAGGAGGTAGTTTTAAGATTGACAAGTATGGGGTTTTTTTCCTGTGAAGAAAAAAAGTATATGCATAAAAGCTCACATTCCATGTCTAAAGGAATTTTATTAAGGGTGAAAAAATGTCGTAATATAAGACTGGAGGAAAACATGCTTCAGCATAGAATTCACATGAAGGATTGCTTGGTTGTTTCATTTTCACCTCTTGTCTGTGTGATAAAGGTTATATTCATGTTTTTGATTTATAATTAATTGTGAAAGTAACACTTTTCCAGTAACCTCAATATCAATTTCTGTTTTAAAACCCTGCATTTACGTTCAAACTGTTCCACAAATATGGCAGATGCTTGACAAGCATTATGGAAAGTTAATGCTGTCACACCTTCTTTAATACTGTGATTTATGACTTCTGGGGTCTTCAATAAAAGGCACAATACTTCCATATCTTACAACTTACTTCATTACCAGCTTCTGAAAAAACCATAAACATTAAGCAATCAGCTTTTATTACCACTTTATATTAAAAAAAAAAAAAAAAGGCAGACAAAACAGACTATATATAGTATGGACATTACGGCCTGAAATTACATAGACATGAAAATAAGATGATGCTGCTTCAATGTGAATTTTTTTTTTGGTTGGTTGTCTTTTTTTTTTTTTACATCCGCAGCTACTTTTTTATTATTGTTATATATATAGGCGCCTTATCTGGGTCAAATAACAGTTGTTTGAAAACTGACCATGATCAATGAAATCAACTTTTGCCAAATTCTGCATAAGATGTGCTTTTAATACCAAAGGCTTAGGTATGAGAAATAGGTGTATGTAGTAAAGAAACCGTGTCCACGAACTACTGACAAAGCAGCACAAATGAAAGTCTCGGTTTGAATCAGCAAGAACTAGAAACAACTGTGTACATTAAGAATAGTCATTTTTAGCTCATACTTTTTTTTCTTTATTGTTGAGCACAAAGCTACTAAAGAAGTCGCTATGATTAAGGCATTTTCAAGCCGGAATTAGAGTGAAAATGGTGGTACAAAGAGAGGCTGTATGTCATACATACAGCTGTTTAAGGGAAGAATCAAACTGAAAATGTTGCAGAAATGCAGTCTTTCATTTTCTTCTGGGACAAGATCGCTGAAGAAAGAAAAGCTGCAGAATGTTTTATGTTAGCTTCAGTACTTAAAAAAGAAACAACCAACCACAGCCTACTGAACACAGTACCAGAAGACTGCTAGAAAGCATGCAAGTTCCTTTGACACTATATTGATTCCCTTAGCTTGTGAAGCATTTGTTATTTATGCAAATATTTCTGACAACCACTACAAGATAAAATATTAATAAATTCAACATTAATGCATGTCCACTAGGGGTAATTTGAACATGTCATAAGACAGTTTTCTAATATATTTTTGAATTTTAAAAGATGGTGCCATAATCAATATTTTATTGGCTTTTTCAGCTAAGAAAAAAGAAAGAAAATGTGAAACCTGGCTGTATTTCAAAAGGTTTCCAAGTGTATTCTTTGTATTTTTATTTTTGATCAACTATACTCTTAATGCATTTTACCTGGGGTCTATTGCAGCTTGACACAAAATTGCTGTTTATCAAAATAAAGATTCCATAAATCATTTATAAAAATACCAACACTAAGACCGAAAGTGTTTGGGCTAAATAGATTTGTCTCAAAAACATACATTCCATCTCTGATGGTTGTGTTTTATAGAGAGTCTAAGTGCCTGGAAAGGTGAAAGATTCCATGTGTCAAGTACAAAAAATTGCAGAAAAAAACTGAGAATGTAAACAGTTTTCTAATGCAAATATATTTTAATATCACTTTGTGCACATATAAATGAAGCAATTACTCAAATCATCGGGTTCTCCTGCATGAGAACTGCAATGCAAAATTGCATGTAATAGCTTGTATCTCCTATGTCAGGAAAAAAAAGTGTGTTTCCACATTAAAACAATGACAGCTAGACTTTTTATGTAATAACTGGATCAAAATTACTTAAATTTTTATTATAAAGGGGATATAGATAACGATAACAGTGGACTGTAGAGAGCTGACAGATATCCCAACGCCTATACGCAACACCATTGCCAGCCAGCTCCATCTGGACACTCTCCAGAGAGCAAGAGGAAGCTGGTTTAACATTGCACCCATTCAGACCAGGTCTGAATAGAAGTTCAGACAAAGCAAATCTGAGAGGCATCGGTCCTGAGGCCTTGCAAACTCAGTACAAAGTTTACTGCCTGACACTAGCAGCAGCAGCACTGTGTCGCTGGGTTACACGACGACAACAACAACATATTTTCTCAGATGGAAGTGTTTTCTGGGTATATTTTGTTCAGCACCAAGTCTTTCCACCGATACTAAAGCTTTCAAAATTTCTCCTTCAAATTACTACAAAAGGTGATCGTATGCCACAGTATATTTCAAAAATAGCCACGTTCTAGTTCACAGGGCTGTCCCAAAACCAGGCTCATTCTGCTGAATTCTGTTGTCTGCTCTCATACCTGAAAAAGCGTGCTAATAACATTTTCATTATAAACAGACACCAACACCTACCATGGAATTGAGCAAACAATAACTAAGGTCAAGTATCCTGTGTTATTCCAGAAATAATCAGAGCCATACAGGTTATAGCTCCTGCATCCAGAGACTACAGCAACCACTGTATACTGTGCTTAGGCACGAGTAAGAGTTGTGGTTTTAATTTTCACCCTTCCAAGAACTGTCTTTTGAAGCGCTTAGCCCCACAAACCAGGTAATGCAGACTACAGAAATTGCACCTACCTGGAAGTGCTAGGAGAGACTCTTACAGAGCTTCCCAATGACAGCGCACCTCTACATAAATTCAACCAAAATCTGTGCCTTCGAGGCACTAGTGATCCTGTCAGTAAGACAGGGAAAAAATTTAAACCCTGCTATAGCTGGAGTTCATAAAAGATGGCTGTAGAGAAGTAAATGGTGGGTTTTGCTGCTTAGTTGGGGATGAAAATCTGAAAGTGTTATGCAAATGAGTTTTGGAAGGTGTTGGGCAGCTTATGGAAGGTGTATTTACATAAAGGATGTTATTGCTAGTCTACAGTAGCAAGCAACAGGTGATGTTTCTTTAAGAGGTTTAAGGACTAAAAACGCCTAAAGTAGCATTAAAACTAAAGCTGTTTAATTGCTAGGTGTAGTGTGCTTAAGACAAAAAAAAAAGGAATACAAGAAGTCTTAGTTTTTACTAAACGTTTATGGAAATGAACAATTTAAATGACTACTAGTTGCAATCTGCTGATACAGAACTGGATGCAGAGTGCATTGGATCTTTCCTGTTAAGTTAATGGGCTTCAGGTAAGACCCATGAGGGATATGGGTAGCAATGTTGACATTTTCTACGCACTGAATGCCACAGGTATCTGCTGTATTTTTTGTTCTGTAAAACTGTATTTTACACACTTAGCTTCTTCTTTGCCTCTATAATGAGTATGTTTTGAATGTCTCCATACTAAGAACTGTAGTGAGAACCATACACCTTTCAGATACCCTGCCTAAACATCAGATTTATGGTAATAACAGCGTCTACTGACCTACAGAGTGTTTCACTGGATTGGCAAAAACCAGCTACTCATCCACCGAGTCAGACGCCCCCTGACAAAATTCAGAGCTTTACTGAAATTCTGTAAAGATTACTGGGCTTGTGTTTCATGACTTATAATGTAGTTTTAAGAGAAAAAGGGGTGTTTGCTTGCAGCAAAGTAGTCTTTTTCTAAAAGAGTAATAAAAGTTCAATTTTATGTGTATCCGTGTCCCTCCAGGGGCTCTGCAAATAACTGGTCTTTCAGTTTGTCAGCAAAACTGAAAAACTGTATCCACCCAGATATTGGGCAGCAGACTCTAGCCCTTAGCTCCAGGACTCCACCATAAAGGATATACTAAATGAAAGCCTTTTGTATGAACAGTCAAGATTTCTGCCGATTCCTATGTTTAGCATTGCAGAAGGAAAAGAAAATGTTAGTTTGCAGAATTCCTTTTAATAGGGACCACGTTTTTTTTCTGCTTGAACATCTTACTAGATCGGCCTTTCCCAGGAATCGCAAAATAATTTCCTCTGCATATCAACAGCATCCTGGAGAATTTCTGTAGCAGCTTCCAAGTTATGTTTCTGTGGAGTCTATCCAGTCTAATCACATATGAGATCTTAAGAGGCACGAATCCAAACAAGACTGTGGGTGCCTTTACCATTCACTCTGAGCGTGGGCATGGAGATGTTCACGATGTGGATGCCTGTGATTGGCTGACATTTGGGAAGTGCCTGTGGGTAGGACGGCTTTAGCATTAATCCTCTGTGGCATGGCTTAAAAGGGGTTTATATGAGTCAGTGCACTTTGATCTGTAAAAATCTGGGCCTTTGTTTTTAGGACAATCCTTTCTGAATTAATAAGTTGCCAACATTTTGATCTAAGAATTGTCTAAATTATCTTATGTAGTCACACAAAAAAACAAACATATGTTTAGTGATAATATAGAACTGTGCCATTTTACTATAGATAGAAAGCTGTAATTATATCTGCTAGACTAGTATGTAGTAGGGCAGAGCAAATCCTTACGCATCATCTTCATCCTTGCAATAAATTGGCTTTTGTTTGTTGGGTTTGGGGTGGGATTTTTTGGGGCGGGATGAGATTTGGTATGTTTGCCTTTTTTTTTTNAAGCAAAACAAGCCAATAATAACTTCTAGTTCTGAAAAGGCAATGCAACTCCAGAAGCCATAACAGATATCATCTCTACATACATGATCAATGAATGATTTTTACTGGTACCTCCATTGTCACCATATCTTTTTAGCATTATAAAGATCATTTACTCCAACATCTTTTCTGCTGTACCAGTCTGCTTTTATTGGCTCCACGTGGTTGCATACCTACCAAAATACTGAACAACAAAGTTAACTCCTCTTGTTTTATAAATCCCTGTAACCTAATGTAGAAAGTATTATTTCAATAAAAATAGGGGAAAAAAATTAAAAAAATATATTTCCTCATGAATGTGTCAATTTTGATGAAGCTTTAAACAGAAATTAGAATTTCTGGCTAAAATTACTGTTTCCATATCCTCTATGGGGTTCCTACATATCTGTTATCTTGGAGGATCCACTGGGTTTTTTTCCTCCACATTTTGAAAACTTCTATCCTGATGTAGAATAGCATAAATTACTAAATCTTCATATCATCAATGTGTATTACAGAGAATGGAGAGCACTCCCTGCCTTAACTTAGCATGTTTATGTAAATTCAAAGCACTTTGGCAAATTTAAATAGCAATATGTGAATTTATGCTAGTGTTGCATTACTCTTTAGCAATACAGTCAGAATTTCAGTAAGTAGTATTGGAAAGATGTAAAACATATATAATTTATTCAACTGTTTATGAGGAAAGCTTGATGGTAGAATAATTTTGTATAAATATTTTACTCATTGACTCAGCTAATTTATAAATAACAAACTTGACTTGTTAATATTTTATTCAGTGCAAAATGCCAAAATTCACTGGATAATTATATGCAACACAATTTATATATCTGTAATTGCATGTCACTACTCAAGGATTCAAAATAGTATTTTTTTTCTGTGCTGGTTTTGCATTAGTAATAAATTAATTTACCTAGGTTTACTTTGTTTTGTCTTATTTTTAACATTACTGTTTGCAATGGATAGGGGCTTTCACCTTTGTAGACAGTTCTTACAAAGACGCTTCCTATATAATGAGGAAGTCATGATTCCGTTATCAAAAGTAACAGCACCTTTGCCTAGACATTTGCCCTAACTCAGAGAACAGCAACTGGAAATGAAAAATTAACAGAAACTTAGCTAATAGTAAAAATGTACTCATTTGTATAAACTATGAGAAATGAAGCGTACAAATAAAAGAAAATAAAAATATCAAGAAAATACTTTGGGGTTTGGACAATAAAGGATTTAAGTATAGCATAAACACGACAATGATGTAAGCTTGCAACACAATGTGAATGATAAAACTGCCAACAATAACAGAGGAGAAAAATCTTGAGCAAATACTTTCTGTATTTTGATGTAGGTATGATATACCCCCATTCCACAAATTTATAATGTATTTTCAATTGAAGATAGCTGTAAAATTTATGATATGTATAAACATTAAAAAATCAAATGAGGAATACCTCCAACAATCATAAAAATGTAGCTGAGGATATCTGATGTTGTGAGGCTTTAAAAATAAATCTTGAGAAAGATGTATTTTGGGTTTCAAAACCCAAAACACTGAATGAGTGTTAATATTGTGACAATGTTCATGACAGACAAATGAGATAATCCAATTTATCAGTATTGGCTGATTAGTTCTCAAAATGAAATGTTTTCAGTAAAATAATTCTGATTTTATCCTCTGATGTTTGGAGAAAGTTACTTTTTAAAGCTTATATATANAAAATATATATGTGTAAAAATATACATATGACCATTTGATGTATTACCACCTAATATTCCAATGAAAAATACAGAAGGATGCAACATCAATAGAGTACACAGATTACAAGTCACCTAATAACAGACTAATTCTCAAATGTAGTTTCCAGTGGGAATGACAGGAGAGCTTCTACACAGATTTCACAGGTACTGACACAAGGTTTCTCACTATTTAATATTTTCATTGTTGTCCTGGACTATTAAACTTTGTCTGTGAGACAAATATAATTGTGCCATTCGCTTTATTTGGTATCTAACTTCTTTGATATCTTGAATGTATTCATCAATCTATGTTCAACTGTTTGTTAGCTCTGTGAGCTTTTCAAGATAAGTGTAGATTGTAAGAAGTGGTTTTGTGTTCACTATTGACAAGAAGTCTTGGAAAGAAGGTATCATGGCCATTAGCTATGTACTATTGAAGTTCCTACACAAAAGAGACATCAAAAGAGACAACGGACTTTACCAACCACTAAATATCTTTTTGTTTTGAGACAGACGTATTTTAACTGCTGCAGATGTATCTTGCCTTAATAGACGCCCTTGACCCTTTAGTCTATAACCACAATGTTGGATTCAGGCTTAGAAAGTGGAAAAAATAATAATCAAGTTCCCTTCTGTGGAATTAAAACCTAGTTTAAATCAGATGTAGAAGAAACTGAGCCTGGGGTTTACTCATCTCCTACCAATGTTGTCTCCTTTGCTGAAGTACTTCTGTGGAAAAGTTTATTTTAACTTAAAAATGTGGCACAGAAAAAAACTTCAGAAACACTGCAAGCTATTTGAAAATAAAATTGTCCTTCTACATTCATGTGTATCTCAATGGCATTATTCATTTCCTATTCACATTAAGTCTGCAGCCTAACGCATAAGCATTAAAGTCCCAACCATAGATTAAGCTCTGTTGTGCTAGGTGCTATATATAGATCATAAAGAAAGGTTCATGCCTGAAGGGAAGTGCAGTTCAAGACCTTCACCGTGCAAAGATTCGTTCGGAAGATTAGTTTTATTAACTGTGAGAAGTGACAACAACGTACAAGCCTGCCTAACTCATCTGTCTAAATTTTTTTGTTAAGGATGCGGTACCAGTGATCTCAGTGGAACTGCTTACAGAATATTATAAATTTAAATATCAGCATGTCTTCAAGAGATCAAGGTCATACACATGGCATTTCTTTCCTTCTACACCATACATGATTTATGCTTTTTCTAACAGTGTGTTGTCAGAGAAGAACTGCTGTAGGATGAATTATTGTTCAAAGTGTTAGTCTGATCCCCTCAGCTGTACGGTATATCATGAAATGTTGGCTTGGAATAGTTCAATAGTCCATCTTTTATTAACTTGCTTCTAATGTGACCCCAGTAGGCTATTGCCCGAAAAATAAGTTATCATTACTGTACACAGATACTGCCTTTATCCTTCCTATGATTGACTCTTTGGCACATCCTTGTTCTTTTGTACAGTAATGAACCAAATGGAAAGTAGAACACATACAAACCTCATAAGGAAGGTGAGGAAAAAGCTTCTCTTAAGGTGACAATTTTGAAAGTCTAGTATTACACATACCATGACAGTTTGAATAATGTGTCATTGAGGCATAAGTAAAGGCCTAAAAGAGGTTTGCATAAAACCTGATTTTTCTGGATATATTTCCCCACATATTGCTATATAAATGTGTTTCAATTTTTTTGTCTGCCTTAATACTTTACAACAAAAAAATATATTTTTGAATAAAATATCTTTTGATTACAAAAGTTCTAAAGTTCTATAGCCTCATTAAAGGCAGACACCGGAAATTAATATTTGACTTTTTTCTTAACCTAAAAATACCCTTACATTTCTCACATAAAGAGGTTGACAAACAGTTTTTTACCTAATTGGCAACATTGTCATTCACTGTAGAATTTTGTAATATAAGAAAAGTGCATGTGAAAAGTGCGAGAAAGGGCAAGACAACAAAATATTTAGTGTTGAGACCGAGGTTTCTGCTTGGTACTTACAACTTGGTACTTAATTTTTTCGCCTGTATCCAAACCAGAGCATTATTTCCTAGGGGACACAGTTTGTGTAGTAGATCCTCCAAAACAAAATAGGCAACTTGCTCTGCACAGTACTGATTCTCTTCCCGCTGGGGTATAAAGTCTTTGTCCCTGTCTCCACTTTAATCGTTACACACAGATTATACACCAACATTTGTTTATTAATATATCCTCATTATATTTAAGTTAAACTTAATTATAAAGTTGAAGGTAAAATAAAATAAAAAAAAAATAATCACAAAAAGTAGCAGTCTGCTTTTTTCCATAAATCTTGCTGTAATAAATAGTTGTATGTGAAGTGAGTAAAATCCATTTTGGGTTATGGCTGTAAATAATAAACTACAATGTTGGAATTTCTTAGCAAAAATATTTCAGGTGTGAAGTTCCACTTTTGGATTTATGAAAGTGAAACCTGAAACCATAAGTTCATATTATGCTATTTTAATACAAGTTTCTACATTGACTCCTACCTACTTGTGCTTCATGAAAGGTCCAAAAGAATGTAGCATTAAGATGAAGTCTGTAAGAACTGATGTGCAAATATCTACCCATATATATGAATCTTTGAAACAGTTATTAAATCTTATTTAGTAGCAGTGAACTGAAACATCTGTCAGTATCTGCTGTTACTTGGAGGCAAGAAAAACGAAAAGGAAGAAAACAAAATCCAAACTTTCTTTTGCAATTTCATCAGCCTATGAAACCTGTGAAATTTTTGATTAGCAATTATTCAGAGATAAATTACTCAAGTGCTACTTAAAATAAGCTGTCAACAGGAAAGGGATAGATATACTTGGCAGACTCATGAAATAGGGTTAAGACTTTAAATTAGCAATGCAATTTAGCATTCAGATTACTAAGGATGAAATAAACTCACAAAATGTGGTATGGAAAGAAAAGGAAAAATTCAGTTGTAGAAAAATCATACAAGTTATCCTATGATATTTAGTACTTGCCTAATTAAAGAAAAGGTAATTTCAGTCTTCTGCGATCTTATGTAAATACAAGAAAGATGGCAAATTAGATGCTCTACTTTTCTGGTACAGATACAACATAGTATTGCAGTGTTATGATTAAAAACACACCTTACTCCACTATACTGTTTATTCTATCACATATAGTTAAGGGCACCGCATATATATTACCTGGACCATTCTTCAGCACGTGTAAGAAAGCCAAATTCATTGCAGAATACCAGTTAATTTATAGGGCTATTAATTTGAGTAAAATCTCCAAACCATCCCTCCAAACAGTAAAACAACTTCCTTATTTGTAAAAACATTTTTCTCTCATCAACCTTTTCATAGCAAATATGACCATGGATTAGCACACCTTATTTCTACAGGATCATTTTTAGTGCAAGATGTTCCATCTTCATAAAAGTGTGACATTTTCTGTCTGCTGCTCAGATTTTGTTTCAGTTGTGATCATTACCATTCCTGTATTTTTGCAATTATACTGCAAGGATACCAGGGCTGGGAAATCACAGTATATCCATTCTGTAGCAGCACAGATCTTTTCTATATCCTTCAGCTGTTTACACTTAACTCAGTAGCTCACTAAGGCAAAGATATCAAGTCCGAAGTCTACCTAAAGCACAGCCACACACCTCTAGATGGCCTAACTCAACCAGCAAGATTAAGACATGCCACTTTCTATGCTGGGTAGCTCACAGCAGACAGTTAAGGGACATGACTACCACTGCTTTGCACAGCCTGGTGCACTAGTTGGATCAGCAGTAAGTGGTTTTCAGTATGAGATTCAATACAACAGTGAGAGAAAGTACTAGGGCCCACAACGCACAACCTGTTTAGACTTTAAACAAAAGGAGATTCTAGCTTCATTTCATCTTTACATTTTACAATTGCTCTAATAAGCAGCTCAAACTTTTACTTAAGTAAAACTAAAATCATACATCACCAGTCATTTTTCATAGTAACTTCAATGACAACCTTTTTTATGGTACAGAAAGAATTCATATACAGAAACACACCATGTTCCTTCAGTCTATTTCTAAAGATGTCATGGGAAACAGACAAGAATCATAGAATCATTTAGGTTGGAAAAGACCCTCGGGATCATCGAGTCCAACCATCGACTCCACTCCACAAAGTTCTCCCTTACACCATATCCCCTAACACCACATCTAAACGAGTCTTAAACACATTCAGGGATGGTGGCTCCACCACCTCCCTGGGCAGCCTATTCCAGTGTCTGACCACTCTTTCTGTGAGGAATTTTTTCCTAATATCCAGCCTAAACCTACCCTGCTGCAGCTTGAACCCATTCCCTCTTGTTCTATCACTAATTACCTGTGAGAAGAGACCAGCACCAACCTCTCTACAATGTCCTTTCAAGTAGCTGTAGAGAGTGATGAGGTCTCCCCTCAGCCTCCTCTTCCTCAAACTAAACAGTCCTCGCTCCATCAGTCACTCCTTATAAGATTTATTCTCCAGGCCCTTCACCAGCTTCGTTGCCCTCCTCTGCACTCGCTCCAGCACCTCAATATCTCTCTCGTATTGAGGTGCCCAGAACTGGACACAATACTCAAGGTGTGGCCTCACCAGTGCTGAGTACAGGGGGACAATCACCTCCCTACTTCTGCTGGTCACACTATTTCTAATACAAACCAGGATGCCATTGGCCCTCTTGGCCACCTGGGCACACTGCTGGCTCATGTTCAGCTGCTTGTCAATTAGAACTCCCAGGTCCTTTTCTGCCAGGCAGCTCTCCGGCCACGCTTCCCCAAGCCTGTAGCGATGCATGGGGTTGTTGTGACCCAAGCGCAGGACCCGGCACTTGGCCTTGTTGAAGCACATTCCGTTAGCATTGGTCCAGTCTATCCAAGTCTCTCTGTAGAGCCTCCCTATCCTCATGTAGATCAACACTCCCGCTTAGCTTCGTGTCATCTGCAAACTTGCTGATGATACACTCTATGTCCTTATCAAGGTCATCAATGAAGATGTTAAACAGAAATGGTCCCAACACTGAGCTCTGAGGGACATCACTTGTGACCGGCCGACAGCTGGATTTAACTCCATTGACCACCACTCTTTGGGAAGTTCAAAACCAAAATAAATCGCTCAATTTCAATGTCAGCACCAATGTTTACATCTATTGATAATCTTGTTCAGGATGCACAGGGAAAAAAATACTACCATCGTAGCAACAGAACTAAAGACAATTAAGATTTTTCTGACAGAAGTTTCTAACTGGAAGAGTGTCCGTTTTCTGAAATAAATGCATCACAAGAGCAAACCACTTACAACTAAGCATGTCTTTAAAGAGATTTTCTAGGCACAAGTGCAACTAACCATCAAAATGAGAGCTATCCAGAGCAGCAACAGTCTTGCACTCAGATTTCAGTTCAGGGAGACCCAAGAGCAGTAGACCAAGATTTCATCTGAGAAAATCAGTAAACTAATAAATTTTAATTGCTCTGGTCTCTCTTGATTTCCTCTTTGCTCCACTTTGTTTCCCTAACATTTTTCTTCCCTCCCATGCAAAAAAATAGGTAGATCAAAAATTGCTCTTGAAGATTGTTTTGTCCGGGTACATAAGAACACAGTGTGGGATGTGCAAAGAGTCTCTTGCCCAAGTCAAGATTTAGATTATTTTCTTTTTTTGCCAGAAAAACAGGAGGCAGTAGCTGCTGGCTCTATGAATATATATTTCTGTTCATTTCATGTCTTTTTTTCTGTCTCTAGTCATATTTTGAGTTGGTTTGGTTTTGTGGGTTTTTTTTTGTTGGTTGTTTTCTTTTTTTTAATAATATGCAACTTTATTGAAAGATATCTAGCTGCAAGCTGTGACTGCAACACTGGCAGAGTAGAGGGGGAGAATTGCCTCCCCCGACCTCTGGCCATGCTTCTTTTTTTGCAGCCCAGTATACAATTGGCTTTCTGGGCTGCAAGTGCACATTGCCACCTCACGTCCAATTTCTCATCCACCAGTATCTCCAAGTCCTTCTCTACAGGGTTGCTCTCAATCCATTCATCACCAGGGACCTTGCATTTGACCTTGAACTTCTTGATGTTCATATTGGCCAAGTTCTTAAGCCTGTCAAGGTCCCTTTGGGTGGCACCCCTTCCCTCAAGCAAATCAACTGCACCACTCAGCTTGGTGTCATCTGCAACTAAATAAGATTTCTAAAATTGCCTCTTGACCTTTGTGCTTTACAAGGATTAAAAAATTATTAATAACTCGTCAGAAACGTACCTCCTGGTAATATACTATTTAACATCACATGGCTAGATACATAGTGGCCTAGCAGATGAAAGTAAACTTAGGTCCAAAGACTGGACAAGACAAATACAAACCATCAGAGAACATTCTGTGTGCATCAGCTGAAGACACTTTGCTTACATCGTAAAAGGGGTGTTTATTAATATTGGTGTTTACTGACTGAAATGATTTTTTTAATTAATGTCAGTAATTTAAGTTTTTATTAAACAGCAAAACCAAAGGTCACTTTGTATAAAACAATTCACAACTAATTATGCTTTCTGATCAATGCAAACACTTAATGAACACTTTATCACTTTTAAGCCAGGAATTATATTTACTACAACTCAAAGAAAAGTTTCAGGATTGCAATGAAATAATGACCAGCCTGCCTCAGAACCTTACTTTGAAAATTGAGATGGTTCAAGTGTGAAACCATGTAGAGATTAATTTCAGTTTAGACTAGCAGGAAGATTTCCAGAGGCAGCGATGTGGAGTTTGCATCTGATAAGAACGAGGCCCATAAGTGTAAATGATTTGGTGATATTGTTTATCAGTCCCTTTTTCCGCAATTGAAAAATCACCTTGTTTACTTCTCTTTGCTTTTAAACCTCTTTATCCTGGTGCTGATACCAGTGCATCCTTTCCTCCTTTGGTATTCAGAATTGCACTTTATAATGAAAAAAAACCTCCAAGCTTCCTGATCACATATTCCATAATCACTTTTTACTTATTATTTTTATTTTTTTTTTCTTTATAGAGCTGTTGGTTGTCTTGTAATCATTGTTTTATGAGGTCTGCCAAAGTCAGAATAGCTTTCTGATTTCAAGGGACATTTTCTTTCCACGTTCAAGAGCTTCTAACAGGATCTTCTGCACTTTGATTCATGCAAGAGCAGATTGCAGATTCTAGTCAGATATTTAATGACATGTTTTGCCATACAACTTTTATTAGCTTTCTATTTAATAGTTTATGACCAGAAGCATCATTGATGAATACTTTAAGTACATTGCTATGTTTGTTGACAGCCACAGGAATATGATACAGACACACTCTCAATTGCTGCAATCTAAAAAAAATTGCATGGGTAACTACAAGACTAGTGTGAATGTGCATGTACACACATATATATGAAGCAATGAGAAGTTTCCTTATGAGAATGTACTATAACTTTATGAAAAATAGCACAGACTTAACATTAATGTGTAAAGTTTTTAACTGGAAATGCAGATGTATTGCTGAATTCAGTGTAGACAGAACAAATAAAATGGCTAATATTAAGACTGTCTAACCCTTTCAATCAATGTAAATTATTCATATTAGTTGCGGTTTTGGCATGCTTTCATGACTCAAGAAGAAATTTTGCTAAGACAGCTAGTCAATTTGTCATCAAGAAATATGTGTTCTTTCACAAAGCTAAAGAATCAAGAAAATCTAGCACTCTGCTTTGAAATATAACAGGGAGTGTCCTAATTTCACATGAGCCTTGTGTCAGTAATCAATTACCAACAAAATGTTACACAATAAGAAGGACTCACACTAAACAAATCATACAGCCCCGGACAGTTTTGGCTCTGTTTCCCTCTTGTTTTTAATGGAGATACTGAAACAACTTTATAGATTTCTGAAAAAGATGAAATGTTTACAAAAACCTCAAAATTTCAATGACAGTAAATATTAAAACCAGAAAAAGTTAGTTGTTCACTATTTGGACTTAGGTACAAGGAGTAATGTACTAAACCACAGGAACAAATACTGAATAAACATACCATGCTACACATCTCTCCAGTTGTATAAGGAATCCCAGTCATTTTCAGCTTAAATGAATCACTAGGGCAACTGCTCTTGCACAACAATCCATCCCAGAAACAGCCTGAAGACTGAGGATTTTTCTGCTTCTCTTTGAAGATCTTTTATTTCTGGATGGTTCCACATTCTTGGGTATTTGCTTTTGCTGAGATAATCTACTTGCCCAAAACACTAACTACTGAAACAAACACCATATGCTTTGCAATTCTATTCTCAACTCAAATCCTCTCGTGCTCTTTCTGTAAAAGAAAGACTCTTCCTGTACCTTCCAAATAATTCCTCATGTGTCTCACACTGGGGAAATGTTTCTTCTTTCATTAAGCCAAGATGTTTATATGGAAAATATAGGAATAACAATACAGAGATCATTCCCCTGGGAGAAATTCCTCTCAGGAAGGGGTTGGAGAACTCGAGAGTTCCATGAACATGACAGTCTAGTCCAGCTGCTTAAGGAGATGAACACATTTCAGTAGGCAAATCTATGTATCAAATAATCAAAAACAGAAATGTATTTCAGAATTCACCACCTATAAAGTAATATTTTTAAAGTATGTGAGACAGGAAGAACAACTCAATAACTTACTATAGCTTTAAGTTGCTGGCCTAATGGTCATGAGATAAACTATTGCTCCGTGCCTCTTTAGAAGCTCCTAAGTTGAGGCTTAACATCCTGAATGATAACTAACAAGACTTTTGTTTTGGTCAAGCAATTCTTACTGCAATAAAGGTTAGGGTCATTATTTACTCTTTAAAAATCTAAAACAGAAATGGGAGAGTTTTGGACTAAGTCACACCGGAACAGAAACAGAAATAGGACCCAGATCTGCTGTGTCCAAGCCCATTAGATTGTACTACATGGCAAATGACTATAATTTCTATGCTATAAGAAAGTTTCCACTACAAACTGAGATTAGCTTGTTATGCTATTCAAAGAGAGTTATAGGCTTGGCGTTTTCAAAAGAGAAATTCCTCTTAAGGCTCTCTACTCCATTTATTTACCAAAGACACATAGCAGAAGACCCCAGCTTCTATGATTATTCGCATAAGTAAAAGGCCGTAAGAAGAGAGTCCACTTCTTGAAGACAATGGATGTGAATGAATGCAAAACCATTATAGGCATCAACAATAAAGCTGTACATCCTTTGTTTTCAAATTACAGACGAACTCAAAAGTGTGATAAATGCACAAAGTATTTTTGTAGCGTGGTGTCCTAAAAAGAAACAATAGTGTGACAGTCAGAAACAAAATTAATTTCCTTCTCAATGGACCAGGATTTATATAGGAAGAACAAGGTAACACTCCTAAGTGTCTGATAAATCTCATGTTTAGACTTCAAGATCATCAGAGCAACAGGCACAAGAATATGATGTTGAGTAATCTTTTATTTATCATTGAAATTCCACTTAAGCAATTTCAGACTAGCCAGCTGCACAGAGAACTTGGCCAGCTGGTACCTCTGGAAACAAAAATCTCACGTACCGTTCCTTCTGATTACCATCAAAAAAACCCTCCCCTTTCAGAAACACAAGCTCTTCTACTTCTGGCTCCCTTTTATATGGGAGATTTTACAGCCTTCCCCAATGCCTTTAAAAAACTCTCAATTTATGCAGAAAGGTAGTTTGACAGATATTCTTTAAAAAGGATTTTAGAAAATTGTAAAACATACTAAGTAGCCACACAGTCTACAAACTGATATAGCTGGTCATAAACCAATGCATTTTCAAGCCCGCTTAGAAAACAAACTTTAAAGACTATTCAGTAAGATTTTGTTGTCTCCAAAAATCTATGCACAGACAATAGTAAACATTTGAGTAGATTTATTTAGCTGCACTATAAGATCTTACCAGGTTTATTTCTTTCCTTCCTTATGTTGTTTCCTTCATAATGAATTGTCTGAGAACATCAGATTGACTAAATCACAAAAGGTCAAAAGTCGTTTTGTAATCCTATTTTATCATATCATATGCCATGATTATATTACAACATAGCAGAGAAGATTTTTTTTTTTTATATTTAATATTCAAGCTGTTTTATCTCTTGCTGACAGACTGAAATATTTTTATCCTATTCAGGAAGACTTCCATTTGTGCAGAAAACTCTTTTGTAAAATGACTATCTGATGTTCTCCTGGATCATGCTTTAAACTTTCAAAGGCAAATACCTAGAAGTTGGAAGTTTCTTCTCTATTCTCTATTACTTTTTCCAGGAAACAGTTTTACTAGTATTAGAGTCACTATTTCTTTCAGTCAGTGTGAAGCTATGTAGCAGCTGATCAACAGTTATTTTACTAATCACCATTTCAACAGAGTTGAAACATGCCCCCACTCTGATAAGTAGTATACTAAAATTCGGTGTGCTTTTGATTTAAACTTCCTTCCACAGCTACAATGAGAAATCTTAGTAAACTTGGACTTTTCCGGAACAAAATATGACAGCAAACAATAGCGTAAAAAAGCCATCCCTGGAACAAATGTTTTTATGATGTACTTTGACTCCCCTATCTTTCCTTTCCAGACCACTGCCATATAGGCAACAGCCCTTTTAAGCAAGCGTAGCATCACATTCATCTCCCTAGGTTCCCACGTACTCTTCAAGATACAATCTGACCTCACACAACCAGGCTCTTGTAACAAATTGAGCCTTGGTGACCACAGATAAATTTTGAAGAGTATTCCTCACAGCATTACTCTAACCATCAGGCATAAGCCCTAAGCATTATTCTTGAAAGAGTACTGCAGTGGAACCAAATTATCGTTTATGTCCTGGGGCTTGTGGAGCAACAAGACAGGCCATTCCACAAGGAGGGACATGAACCAGAAGCCAAGGTGAAACCACCACCACCCCTGGGTCGTGGGGAAGGCTATGCATTTACAGACCTACGGCACCTGAGCAGAATTAGTGAGAACAACAGGTCCAAACATCCAGGGATGACAAGGCAAGATGAGGTCCAAAGCCAACTCAGAAAAATCAAATAGCAACTCAGACTCACCAAAGAACCAGACTGAAGACAACTATAACTGCAGCATCACCCAGGGAAGGGACAATTACCCCAGGCAGAGCTTAAATGGAACCCTGGGCACAGGGGAAGGGGTGGCGGGCATACCCAGTTGAGGCTGGTCAGGACCATTAAAGCCTAATGGTGCCCCGAGGGCCCTGACCTTGAGCAAGCTCTTGCTAAGGAGTAAACGTCACCTCAGAGGAGGCAAACAAATGGTTTAGAGATGAAGTTTAGGGAGGAAACTGCCTAGAGCTTAGGTAAGATGTGATTGAATCCTGGACTTCAGCTGATCTGAAATCAGTCATAATAACAGTGAGACTCTTGCTGCAGAAGATGCCACTTTTGTATTTCCTCCTTCCTCTAGAGGTGACCCTCCTGTGATCCGGAGTCAGCCAATGATTCTGTTTTATAGTACCCACAGAAAATGCAGCATAGCTTCTCTACAGTGTGTTGACTGTTCTTCCCAGATTTCAGTTGAAAGGATTTGGCAAAGAATGATTAATTCAAGTGTGTCTTATTTTAAGTGAAAATGTTATTGCAAAAATTGTGAGAGCCTCAAAGGCGTGCGTGATTCAAGGAGAGCTATTTTGGTGTGCATGCTACGTGAATTTAACATGCATCTCCTGAGCATGCTAGAAGTGAGAGAAATGCCTTGACTGCAGGCCCTGTGGGAATTTCTGTGCAGTTTTGAAGTCCTAGAAGGCCATTGCAGATTGAAAGTCCCCTAGGATTTCTCTGATTTACAACCTAGGCTACAGTCACTGCCTCGCAGCCCTGAAGAAAAAACACACAGAGTTGCTCTGGCCTTCCCTTCCTGTCGGGCAAGCTCCCATCACCCAAAAAAACCATAGAGAGGAGCTAGTTTGTTAAAGGATTGATTTTGTTTTCAATAGAATTAGTGGCAACAGAAATGAAACAGAAATTAAAAAATCTATCAGCTAACTACCACTCAAAGCTACAGGTTACCTGAGCTAAGTTTTCATTTTATAATTAAATTGCTTACACCTTTCTCTGGTGATATCAGAGGAATTAATTTTTTTTCCTTATTCAAAAGGAACCCTGCAGAGAAAATTTGTATAAGTTATATGTTTTTTCCCCATTTTATCCTGTCACTCCGTCCTAGCAAAACTCTAAACCGTGATCCTGTTCAGCTGGTATTGGAAATCTTTGAGCGAAATTACCAGCGCTGCAAGTATCTCTGCAGTCAAGTATTAAAAAAACTAATCATGGGGAGAGACAACACTGCCCCTATAAACACACAGTATTTTAAGACCCTGCAAGAGCCATCCCACAGGTCAAAATCACCGATAATCGTCAACAGGGGAACACTGGGGTTTTCCTGTGATCTTCCCACTTGAGGAAGGCTTACTTTTGGGATGCCGGCCACAGCTCTCAGTTCTCCCACTCGCTCCCCAGGCTGTCTTTCTAAGTGGCAGCATTTCAGTCACTGAAGGTTGTGAGCTGCTGCGCACAGTGTAACCTTAGGTCAGCAGTTGCCTCTATTTTTTAAAAAAACCCTTTCCCTTATGTAATTAAATCCAGGCGTTTGGACTGAGCGGCGAGTTTCTGGTGCTTATGCTTGTGTGATGGTGTCCGGGCGCTGCATGGGCCGGGGGCTCCCAGGGGTGGGAGGGCAGGACCTGGCAGCCAGGATGGGTGAGGGGACAGGCCTCTCTGGGGACAGGCAGAGGCCAGGTTGGGATGGCAAGCTGGCGTGAGGAGGTCAGTGGCCAGTCTTGGCCAAATGGCTGCTGCTGGAAGCATCTCCCCAGGACAGAGGTCGTCCCTGGCTGCGGCTGCCCTGTGGGTCTCCATGGAGCATGAGGCCCAGGTCGCAGAGGGGGATGCTCCCAGGGCCTTATGGGGAGGCCAACACCAGCAGTATTGCACAACGTATCTTCAGCAGAAAGGCACTAATTGTATCATATACAGGTCAGAGCCGTGAAAAAAAAAAAAATCCACCAGCAAAGTCTAAACAGTTTCCAGCGTGGATTCTTCTGCTAGATACCCACTGCAAAGTGAGCAGAAGTTATAAAGAAAATTAATGTTTTGGAGCAGGCACAGTTATCCACAGCTGTACAAATAGCATAGTTAAGATAATGGACTTAACATTGCATGCATTTGGCAATGCCAACTAATAATTTCTTTAAGTAAGCACCCTACTTGCTTTCCCTCTTTCAGCCATTCCTTTAACGGCAGAGACATTAACCCATGGAAATCTCTTCTAGCACAATATGTTAAGTAATACATTTCTGGAAAACTGAGAAGTTCAAAAGAGCAGGTCCAGGGCAGGATAAGCCAGTGATGACTGACTTTTGCCAAAAGCCATTGTACTTTTGATGGTACAAAATCCAGATAAGGCTGTGTTTTACTAGTTAAAATATTTTATACAATGTAAAGTCTGTTAAATAAATACCCTGATACATCTCAGCTGCTTCAGCTCACGCAGTCAAATAAATTGTAGAAAAATTACATTCAGCTGTTTTCTGACCTATTCCCCTGTAACACATCTTAGCAGGAGTTAGAGAAACTGTCAAAATATGCTAAAGGGTAGAATGGAACACCTAAGTCCTACCAAATCCACAAGTTTGTTGAATGAACCAAATATGACCTATAACAGTTTAATCTGAGAAAGAGTGTGAGGAATTTTGGAGTGGCCTGAAAAAATAACTTGATGCTCCGTGACATTCAGTATTGATAAATCGAAAGTGCTGCGCACTCAAGGCAAAAATATGAACATATAGTTTCTGGGTGCTAAATAACAGGTTTTTTTGAGGCTAAAGTGTTTAAATGAAAATTTCTGCTTAGAAAAATGTTTTGGCCCAGTAAGTATACCAGAAACATCTACAGTTGTCTATAGAAAATGTACTATACAAGTTTGCTTTTAGCTGAGATACTGTGGAGTATGCTTCACTGTATCTCAAAAAAATAAAAGGAAGCTGTGAAAAAGGATCAGTGACTGTCAATAACAATAATTATCAGCCTTGGAAAATTCATATTCGAAAGAATGACTTAAAGGATTGGGATTACTTGCCTTAGAAAGGTAAGGAGTAAGAATGTTCATGGCAAAAACATAGAAAACGATAATTAGTAAAGAGATGATAAGAGAGGAACTCTAGTTCTTTTTTCAACAAAGGAACAAGGAATCACTCGATGAACCTGAAAAATGGCAAGTCAGGATGAAAGGAAATACTCCTTTTCACAGAGTGTGATTTTAGGCTATAGAATTTACTGCAACAGGATGCCTCTGAGGCCAAGAGTTTAGCAAGATGTCATGAAGATCTTATTTTCTACTTGGTAAGAAGTGGGTTTAGAGCTCAATAGCGAATGATCAAATAAGTTTTTGAAAAGTTAAACACATTCTCTAGGTAGAAGTCTAAATAGGGGATATGTCCTATTCCATGTTCTTGTGTTTCTATCAAAGATTTGGATTAATATTTTGCAATAACCCCTCAATAAGTTTTAAAGTCATTGAAGTGTTGTATTTTTGGCTATTTGCATGAGGATCTGTGTTTCTGAGAAGAAAATAGGGATAGAGGCATGATAGAAATGGTAAAGTACTGACTAAACATCAGCTCCATTTTCAAGTACTTCAGAAGGATATTTTTTCAGTGCAAAACCCGATCACCTAGAGATCAAATGGTTTTGTATGAATAGAGAAATTTTTAGGGTACTTTGCCAGGTGCAGTATGCTTCTGGAGCTTTATAGGCTCTCACATCTTGCTATTTTGATTAATATAAAAAAGCTTCCTTCTTTTTTTTAACAAAAGCATGGACTTCACCACTTCTTGTGATCATATACCACTGTAACTTGTAGCACATTCTTTCTATTTCTGCCTAACATTGAAGTATGCAGAAATCACTCCGAGAAGTTCCTTCAGAATTTCTTACAAGTGTTTCCAGATTTATCCTAAAGGCTTTCTTTATTGATTATTATTGAACATTTCTGTAAGAAAACATTTCATATATCTTTCCTAAAATGTTCCTAAATTTCAACACTGATTTGTGATAAAATACATTAATGCATTGAAACACCGAGTCAGTTCTAATGTATCAACTATCCTGGCATTCTGCTTTTTACTTATATTTATCAATTAATTTATGAGAGCTTTTGGCTCTCATCAAAGTTCACAGATGCTTCGACTTCTCAGCATAGTTGAAAAATATCAGGTACCTACTGCAACAGCACATTTTGGGAGCTAGAAAGGAAAAGAAAATCTATTCCTCTTTCTAAATATGCATGGCTGACTGCAACCGAGTATTCATGCTATGCATTGGCTTCAGTGACTGAAAATGCCTAGGATGAGTGCTATATGGCACTTTCACCGATTAAAACTGTAATAGGCTTCATTCTCCTCCACTCAAATGAAGATGAGTTTGCTTTTGATGTCAGTGAGATATGAGGAAGGACTCTCTGAGAACACAGGGAAAAAAACACTCAGCATATGGCTGGCTCTTTTTGTTCCCTTTTACAATATATTCTACAATATAATAATGTTAAAATCTAGTTTCGGTAGTTTTCGTCAGTTCTCATGTACCTGAGAAGATGTTGCAAGACCCCAACACTGTGGAGAATTAGGAAGCATATGAGAAATATTTAAGAACTGCAGATGACCTGCTTTTCTTGACAACTAACAAAGTAAAATGCCTGTAAAGAGAGTATGATCAAAACAGAGTAATCATATATTTTTAAACAAAACGAAATAATCTAGTGTGATTTCTATTGTGACTGATGTTTTCATGGTTGATTTATAAGGTTGTATGCCTTATTAATCATTAAAATCTACCTCAACATAGATGCATAAAATATAATTCAATGGAAAAATAAAATCTGATCAAATACTAAATTGAATTTAAATTAATCCCATTGAGATGCTGATTTAATTTTGTATTTAATCTATGTATTCAATAAATTGACTAGAACTAAAATTCATTTGAATGCTGAGTCATCTGATTAAAATGGTGAACCAATTTAACCCTAAGCGATCCAAATTAATGGGCAGTTATATAAAGAACACAGGGCTTGGTCAAAATACTGCTGTAGTATTTTCAGTAGATCAGGTGTTTAATTATTTTTCTTGTAACAGCTAGAATCACAAGAAATATGAAAACAGAGCCATAGGTAGAATATTTATTATGCTTAAATATTTTTTCATGACATGTGTATTAGGATCATTTTGGAACGGGTTTTTTGGCACAGCTTTATTGTGGAGTTGCTCACTGGGAATTTTCCAGTGTTATTAACTTTTTTGACAGAAATTTATGCATCATATACATGGGTGTTTTATGATAGGTGTGGTACTGGCACTTTGGAATTGCATGTCTAGAAATGGTTTAATGAAGAAGCAACCATTTGTTATCAAAATCTAACAAATAAGTGGTCCCTAAATCACTGATTATATGACTTAGGAAATGGCTTTGATGGCAATTTTACACAACGTTTGCCCTGGGTTCCATATCTCAGTGCTTGTTTTATGGCTGGTGAATTATCACTTAAGCAGGGTGCAAGAATGGAAGAAAAATGAAGACAACCTTGAACAATGAAAGATAAGGTTTACTGGCCAAAATGAATATGAACATCAGAAACAAATGGGTTTATAGTACTATCATTTTAATATGAAGACAAACTGTTTTCCATGGATCTTTCCCTACTTACAGTCTACATGCAATTTTGAATCACCAAGCACACAAAATCTATATGAAGTTAAACAACAACTATAAGCTATATTTGAAGTTTATGTATGTAGTTCTGTATTTGATTCAGAACAAATTGTCTCTGACGGAATTACACAACTAAATTTGAAAAAGGATGATTTAATAATAAAAGCTAGGAAACAGCACTTTTAAAAAAATACTGATATGGTCAACAAAGATATTTTCTTACCTAAGCACATTACATAGGGTATCACATTCTCCAGTGTGGACAGCCAGCAACAAAGTTCAGACTAAACTATGTTTCAAATCTTTTGAGCAGTTTTGAACTCAGCATAAAAGGTTTTCCCTTGCAACCGAAATTAGTCTTCAGATCACAGCTAAATCCGAGCTTCAAATACAGCTTTATTAATTGCAGTAATTAATATTGCAGAATACTTTTTTTCCACTGAGTAATAGTGTTCATGCTGAATCTTAAAAAAGATACGGATTGAGCCACGTAAGGAAAGCCTGGGAATATCACCAGGTTTCATGAGCAAACCACCTCAATTTACTGAGTCCTTAAATCTTTCCTTCTAGAAATGTCTGAGAGATGTACCATGCAAACAAGCTCTTGTATAAAGAGATTTAGTCCACTTGAGATGGATGGAGTCATTCTCTATGAAATTAGGATTCTAGTACAAGCTATTAATGATTAACCAACTGATGATAAATTTGAAGGAGGAGGACTCTCTCTCTAGAATTAAACTGGAAAATATCAGTTAGCCAGGTGCATTATGAACAGTTATAATCTAGTGGTAATGAGGGGGTATTCACTTTGGAGGGGGCGTTAGCAGAAACACAGTAGGATTTCTAATTCTGCGGGAAAGAAGTCCATTAACTCCTCTTTATAAATCGCCTCCAATTAAGCTTTATTCATAATACCATAAATTATATGTAAGTACATTCACTAACAGCACAAAAACTGTATCAAAACTGCAATTTAATGAGATATCTTAAATATTTGAATAATCTTACTGAGTTCCCTGAGTCTACAGGCATTCTCAAATTTAAGCCTATGGGCAAAAATGTACACATCTCTTCCCATATAAGCACTTCTATTCTCTTTTGTGTTTCCAGGTATCAACTTTATTTTTTTCGTTTCGTTCTTCTCCCGCAGACAGTTTGTGTTCCTTAAAAAAGATTCCAATCCCTTCTTAATTCTACTCCTTTGTCACAGCCATCCTAAAGGAGGATGCTGACTTTTCCTCTTTATTTCCAGAAGTATTTCTCAGCTCTTTAAACAGCTGGAAAGAAGCAGGAATAGCACACTACCCTTGAGCCCTCCTCAGCCAACCACTAACTGCTCTACAAGTCTTCACAGAATCACAAAAATAGCAAAGAACTATGAAAATTAAGTTAAATAGTTTTTGAGTGACCTAGAAGATATGCATCTGTTTTGAATGGCAAATGCTCCAGTGCTGCAGCTTAAAAAATAAAATAATAAATAAATAAATAACACCAAAAACCCCAAAGCTCCCAAAGTTGTGTCCCTTTACTGAGTAAGCTGTCAGTGTTTTATTGTGTTTTTCATCCGGATTCAAAATCCTAAAGAAGTGAAAAGTCCATGCCTATTGGTTCTTAAAGTGTAAAAGAAGACATATATACTGTCTTCCAATCAAATGACCTATCCACTGCATGATACACTGCAATCAGAATTCAAGTCACATGATTATACTGTTTTTCTTTATTTAAAGAAAAGTAAAATTAAATAAATAACAATATAAATATTTAATTTATAGATTCCTTGGTATAAAATATTAAATATAATAAAAATTAAAGAAAAAATAGTAAGTACTTGAAAACCAGTGTTTATAATAAAAATATTTCCTTGTCTATGATAACAGCTTGGCTAAGCAGAGAAATAGTCATTATGAAATGATTCCTTTGGCTCACTAACCATTTTTTCTATTCCCATTGATTAGAAGCAAAAAGTTACAGGTGATCTGTAACCAAATTTAGCTAGCTGGATACTTTAAATTTGTTTTTATACACAGAAGAAATACACGCACCATAATTACAGACAAATAAGTAGATTAAATGGAATCTTGTTTAAAAGGATTATGTATCAGAAATCTAGAGTGAATCCCATGTTCTTCAGTGGAAGAGAGAGGCCCAGAGTCTCTATTCCTGGGAAGCAGATAAGTTTTTACAACTTTGAACGAGGAAGTTACTATGCTTCTGCAGAGTTTCCACCCAGGACCCAGAATTATAGGAGTAAGTCAGGGAAAGGAGGTACGGGGCGTGATGTAGCATGAAAGAGCTATGGACCCTGCTGGGGAATTTAGCTACAACTTTAGACACGCAGTTTTTTCTCCTTGGCTTTTTTCTTCATCTGACAGAAATGCCTGAACCAAGTGGTTTTGTCATTGTGAAAAGGAGCTCCTTGTGCAGTTTCTTCTGTTAACAGTGTTGCCTTGAGCTTAAAATGCTTGTAAAACTGCAGTTTTACATGAATGTCCCTTATCTCTGTGGTCTCTGAATATTTGATAAAACTGATTTTCATAGGTTCCTTCTCACCTCTCTTTCTTCTAAATAACTGAGGAGAGGGAGGAAACAATGGTTCCTATAGCTCTATTTGATTGTTGATGTGGATATTAGCTTCCTAGATCATGTATTTTCTGTACAGTCTATAGAAAAAGACAACACGTTCCAAGGAAGCCAATCAAGAGGCTGGATGTGTCCCGGAGAACACAGCACATCAGACCTTTCATGCTGCTCTCTTTTACTGAATGTCTTCACTGATCTGTCCTGACAGCTCTGGACTCCATGGAACAGTCTCACGCAATTCCCACCCTCTGTTAGCTGGGTATGAAAGAGGCAATACTATTAAATGATAATGTTATCAAATCATGATGCAGTCTATTACAATGGATACCTGGGGTAATACCTGGGGCCATGTCTTACATTTAGTCACTGTATTTTGCTGTTATATTGCCATGCAACAAAATTTATTTTCTCCCATATGAGAGTCAGCAAGTCAGATTCAGTTTATCCACCTGCTTTCCTGTGGAAATATGAATAGGAGTTGATTTATATGTTAGTTATTCTGATCTTGTACTGAGATATTATCTGCACATATTCTTCGCTTTTCTGAAAAACTCTCCTCATCCTTCAACTTGCAAACCATTTCAGTAATCTATAGCAGCTACGGTGTCTCCAGCAAAAATAGTTAAAGCTCTATCGTTGTTTTCCCATTCAGGCCAGAAATGAGGTAAGGCCATTCAAATCTGACTCAAGTTCTTTCCCTTGGCTGAGCAAGCAACTGCATGGCAGCTCACTTCCAAAGACTTTTCACAATGAAGTTGTCGGGCAAGAATTTTTAATATATAGTTAATGACTTTGCAATTCCCATGCTTTTTCATTTTCCCTTTCACAAGCGAAGATCATTCTTGACATGAGAAATTTTTTTTGTCCCCAGATGGTTTCATGAGAACTAAGCTGCAGTGGTAGAATGGACAAACCTTTTCCTGATCAAGTTATATTCCAGTACCTGCATATGTGGGACTGTCTTTCCTATGCATCACCCTTTGCGTACTTCAGGATATGAAAGTCTTCTTCCCTTCCTCACATATCTTCACTGATTCCATCACTCTTTATCCCACCTTCTCTCTTCAAACTTGTCACAAGCCTCCTGTAGAGTACTGTCCCAATAAGCTGCACTAAGTTAGTTGTACCTGCACATCATGTGCAGGAACGTCCATGCTCTCTTCCCTTAGCCACAGCTCTGATATTCAGAGCAATTCCATGTATCACAACAAAGTAGCAACACTTTCTTCCACACTGATCCGTCTGCTTGCTGGGAATGTCATAACTGAAGCAGTAATCACAGACACATAGTTAGCATAGACTGCAGGTACCACTAAGGGTCTGTCCTCTGCTGGGTGCCTCCAGGGAGATTCTCACTTCTGCAGCAAAGTCTCTGCAACCATTTCGTTTCCCTAGTCATTCCACATCATCTGGCAAAGACCGGAGACAAATAGATATCTGGCTCTTTCATAGTTGCGGCTTAATTTTTTGTTTCTGTGTTTAGTGGAAGAAAAAATTTTTCAACAAATAATTGAAGTAGTCCAAAACTTTTTTTTTTTTTCCAGAATATTTTACAAACATTTCACTTCATGCTATATAGAAATTTGCATAAAGACTGAAGGTAATTTTCCATCTTGCATTTTCAGTACATGTGCATAATGTGCCCAGAGGGATCAGACCAAAGGTCCATCTAAGTCCACTACTGTACCTCAACCAGAGTCCATACAGACCTGGCTAGGAACAGGTGGGTAGGTAAAGCTGGTGAGGCATGCCATATATATGGAGCCTAGTCCATACATGGATGCAGTCTAGGAAAAAGGCAAAGATATATGACACTGTTCTCCCAGGGTCTAGTAGCCACTTTCATTTAAGGGTTCTCCTACTCTGGATACAGTTTCAATGTGTTAAGGATTTTTCCGCAGATTTCTCTTGCATGGGCTCATGCACTCTTCACTTAAACCTATAAAAAAGGTGTCTGAAACTGTAACAGTCCACAATCACAGACGTAAAACGATGTTGTACCTCCCCATGATGTTTTCACCACTAGATTAAGTTTATATTCTCTATGATTTATGTGGGCTGAGCAGTTGTTTAATGTACATGTTAGTATTCCCAAGTGAACGAGCAAGCAGATGCCAGAAACCATTACCCAGAAACAGGTAATAGCTTAGGCTATGTTGCCCACCTCAGAAGCACCTGCAATTCGAGTCTCTTTTCTGAATCTGACACATTAAATGGGCATTTTCCTGAAGCATCATGGTGGGTGTGCTGGTTATTCAATACAAAGGTGTAGAAATCGCATTTTACTTCGAAGTAATTTACTTCTGAACTTCTAAAATTATTTGCTTTGATATTCTAGAAACTCATTCACAATATTTTTAGTTGATCAAAAAACTGGATAGTAATACGAACACAACCTGTGTTTTCTGAAATACTTTAAAAAAAAAAAAGCCCCAAATGTATTATGGTCTACTGTTTATCATAGCATTGGACTGTGTCTCACCATTACTGCTTAATGACTTATTTGTCCCTTTCTTTTCCCATTTGTTAGCCTGTCCTTCCTTTATCAGTCATTGTCCATGATAACTTTCTGGCTGTTAAAGGGATGAGTCTTCCATTTCAATGAATCTTCTCTACTTTTCCAACTTTTGTGCATTCCTCTTTCAGGTAGCATTTTTTTTTGACTGGGTTATCAATCACTGATTACTGATTTTTTTTTCCAAGGCTTCATTGTCTTTTACCTAATAAAATTTGAAATATTTTTTTAAAAGGTAGTTTTTTGTTAAATCTTCAATGTGTTAAATCCGAGTGCAATCAGCAGGGGCAATCTGCAACACCATCTGCCACAGAAAGGGCGAACTGTTCTCTCTAGTACAGGGCAAAATGGCCTTTGTAATGCATTTTAGCGAAGTCTTTACTCCTAATGCACTAGCTTACTGAGGCATGCAAAAGTCATTTCCACATTAATCTACACCCGAAAAGGCTTCTCTGATAAGACTTGGCCTCAGTCAGTAAATCCTTCTCAGCTCGTCTTAGTACTACTGCAAGGCTAATTGCACAAGCAACAATCACATATCTAACCAGCGGATTGACTTAATTTTAAGCTCCTGTTGGAGCTATACTGTTGCACAATTCAGTGCTGATTTTCTCTATCTAGAGTATTACTCCTGTGCTCCGTTTTCGCTGACTTTATTTCTAATAAAAATGATGCATTTCCCCCCCTTCCACATACATACGCATGCACCTCCAATTATTAATGTTAAACCTTTGTCCATCTGTCTGTGTTAGCAAAGTTAAATTCTTTCTGGCGATTCCCTTCTAAATCACTTCACCACAATCACTCTGTGCATGAGAGGAGCAGCAGATTAAAATGGCTTCTCAACCTGATGTTAGACATGAATGCAAAAGCTTTGACTAAAGTTAATCCACATCTTTAGATAGAGTTCACTGCAGTGAAGATTTGTAATGTTTCTGCAGATGACTTGTATTTACGACACAGAGTGCAGCAAGTTCTGTGTTACAGGAAGAGACTCAAAACGAGATGCATTTTATTCTGAAACAAGTTGTTCGTCGGAAGAAATGACTTTGTGTGTAATATACAGAGCGCTGGGTTAAAAACCACAATAACCAAAACATTGTGACCACATTGCGTCCCCCGTGCAGTGCACTTTTTCCCCTCCACAGAACACTGCAGTCTTCTAGTATCATAAAATTCAACCATTTAACATGATGGTTCTCCCAAAATACTGTGTTTAGTATCATAAACTCAGTAAGCTTTTTTTCTCTCTCTTTTTTTTTTTTTTTTTCTTTAAACATATTTTCAATTTGCCTTCCAGATATCTTTAGGTCATGCCTTCAATCTTTTCCCCACAAGCATGAAGACTTATTTTTTATAAACAGTGGAAATTTACTGATAATCATTCAAGTCCTCTGGAGGGGATCAAGGCAAAGCACAATTTATCAAGATCAAGATAAAATTGCAAAGGCTGGCAACAATGATTCCTCTTCAGCTTGCCAGCTCTACCAGTTGGTGTGTGGGTGGGAGCCAGTGGCCCCCACCCTCCTATGCTGGAGGATGTGCCTGCAGGGACTACAATCACGGCTAGGACGAAACACAACTTCTTACATCCCTGGAGTCCATGTGCAAATAGAAAGCTATCATCATGTCCTCAGAGCCTACAATATTCTAACCAAGGAATAAACAAAATACAAACGGTGCCTGCTATACATTCAGATGAGAAACCACTTGATCTTTGCCATCACAACATTTTCCATCAGTCTGGAGGGCTGTCTGACTTGCTTATCGGACCTGAGCTCCCCCTTTAAATCTTGTCTAAGAAGAGTGATAGCAAGCCATCACAAGCATTTTATTATTCCTGTGTACTTTCACAGTATCTGATGCAAAAGGTTTAGACAAGAATACTACAAAAGAGAGCGTAGTTTGGCATAGCTTCACAGTTGAGGCCGTACAAGAATTGGGTGGACAAGGCACACCTTGAACTGCAGGAGGGAGAGTCTCAAACACTAATATGGATGTACAAGGAACCTGCCAGGCTAGGCTGGATCTAAATAACAGTGCCGTCGGTTTGCAGGATAGAAAACATTCCTCATCACTACAATTTTATACATAATGTAGTTACCAAATGGTTGATGCTTGTGAACAATTACCCAGCTAAATGTGATTTATACCTAACATTATTACATTGTCTAATGAATACTATGGAAGCAGGAAGGAAAGAACACACAAAGTAAGCAACTGTTGCCTACTGCAGTCATTTCAGAACAAAAATTGTTAGTCTGCCATTTTCCTGTAGTTCTATAGTGGGTCTGTGGCTGGAATTGAAATACAGCTTTGAAACAAACAGATGTACAGAACTCAGAACGGATAGTAAATTAATGTGATTAACATAAATATAGAATAAATATTAATAGAAGCAAATATCAGGGCATAAGATTTCATGCTATATAGCCTTGGGAGATGAAATATTTAACTGGTTTAGTTTCTCCAAAATAAATAATATTTTCTCATCCACTGCTCACAGGAGTTGTGAGAATTAATTGTCTGCTTTGACCTATAGATTGCTATAAAATGCCAAGTTTTATGAATGGTTCTGGATTATGGATTTTTCATAGGGCCTTCATTGTTTTCCGTTCCTATACGTACAGAATATTTTGCAGTTTTTGCTTTTTTAAATGTTTCACAGGTTGCATGTAGCTACAACTACTGTAGATGCTCATATAAATATATCTCTTCTGAAAAAAAAAGGAGTTTTTCTCTGCAAGAAAAGTGATTTGTCTTTTACTTCAGGTTAAAGCACACATGCCATACATACCTGCCCATTCTGTGTCGACCATGTTTCACAAGGTAACCTGAATTTATGCAAAAGAATGTGCATCTCCGCAATACCAAATCTTGAACTCAAGTTCTACCCTCCACAGAGCATGCATGGAGAAAAAGTAATTCGCAGACGCACAGAGCATTCCCATGCATTTTTAGGTACATCAGGCTCACTGAACATGTCATGGAGAAACAACTTGCACACCTAGGTCTCATATATTAAGACTGGGTATTGCTGTACCCACCAATTGCAGATGTTTTGCTTTGACATGGGATGCAGAATCTCACAGAATGACAGACTGATTAAGACTGGAAGGGAACCCTGAAGGTTACCTTGTCCAACCCCAGCTCAAGCAGGGCCACATAAACAGGCTGCCCAGGACCATGTCCAGATGGCTTTTGAATATCTCCTACATTGAAGATTCCACAACCTCTCTGGGAAAGCTGTGCCAGTGGTTAGTCACTCTCACAGTAAAAAGATGTTTTCTGATGTTCACAAGGAACCTCTTGTGTTTCAGTTTGCGCCTATTGCCCTTGCTCCTGTTGCTGGGCACCAATGACAAGAGCCTGGCTCTGACCTCTATGCACCCTCCCTTCATGTATTTATATACATTAATAAGATCCTCCCTGAGCCTTCTCTTCTCTAGGCTAAACAGTCCCAGCTCTCTCAGCCTTTCTTCAGAGGAGAGATGCTCTAGAGCCTTCATCATCTTTGTGGCCCTTGTTGGACTCTTCCCCAGTAGGTCCACATCTCTCTTGTACTGATGAGCTTAGATTTGGCACGGTATTCCAGGTGGAGCCTCACCAGTACTGAGTAGAGGTGAAGGATCATGTCCCTCATGTCTCGTATTCTTCTGGGGAAAATTTTTTAAAATAATAGCAAGAAGTAAGAATAATAGTAAAGATGCAAATGTGCAGTTCAAATGTGCAGTTGTAAATTCAAAGGCTTGAGCTATTTCCTTTTCTTTTGCCACTATCTGATAAGCTGAGAAAAAAAGCTCCCAAGCTAAACTAAGACTCAATAGAGCCCTTGTAACTGAAGGCAGAATTTTAAGGCAAAATAAGAGGAAAGTAGCAAACTCCCAGTAAATATGAGCTGAGGTGATATTTTCTATTCTGTTGTTGAGAAATGCACCTTGCAAATGGAACTGAGTTACTAGTTGAGCTGAAATGTATTCTAATAGGGTAGAAGAAATACTTGCTACACAGCACACACTGTTCCAATCCACAAGAAAGCTAGGAGCCTGGCTAAAATAAGAAAAGATTCATACCAAGCATCTGACTAGATAAACAAACATTGTAGAGTGCTGCAGAACAGCGTAACCATATTAAAATATAGATATACTCAATAAAAATTGCATGGTGGAACTCCACTTCCATCTCCCATCACTTTGTGTATAAAGTGTTCCCTTACAGAGCACAGCTGGTGGTAACAAAGGAAGACCTGATCCTTTCAAATGTCACTCCGTGTAGTAGAGGAGAAGCTTTCTGTGTTTCTAAAACCAGTAGTACAAATATTCTCACCCGCTACCCTTTTCCCCAGGATCTCCGTCCTTTCTCAGCCTTTTGTTTCTTTCCTCTTCTAATCTGCTCTCTCAGTCTTGATGCTCAGCAATGAGACCCTAAACAGACACTGAAAACATCCAATAGAGGAAGCTGGAAGGAGACAGAGGCACGTGCAGTGGTGGCAATTTAGACTGGGGGGACCTGGGAAGGGTATGAAGTCTTCTTATGTTTGCACAGCCCCTTAATTAATACTTTATACAGTGTGTAACAAAATTACATTGATGCCACTGCCTACATATTAGTGACTTTAACGTTGCACTTCAGAACAGTTGTATTTTTCAGTGTTTTGTTTTGGTTTTTAAAATGGAACAGACTAGCAAGTATCTGCACAGAAAGTTGGAGTGTTTTCAGGAGGTCTGGAAAGCCCTATGAGAAAAAATTGCTACAATTTTAGCATTTTTCTTTGTGTTCAGTTAAATTCCAGTCTTAGGAGTTATCTTCAACAACCTCTTTCTCCTTTGCCATGTTTATCCCATGGACAAACAGTATCCAGTTGTGATGTTTCATATGTTCTCCTTTCTAGTTAAAATAACTCTTTGTATTGCCGTGATGATTAACCCCCAGGAGTCTTCTCACCGACCTCAGCAACGCTGGGTTTACTTTGCATTGTCTTGGCAATCAAAGTAATTCCGTTTAGGAAACTCAATATAGCTTTAAGACCTTGGCTTCAGACACTCAGGTTTGAAATCTATTAAAATGCACACAAAATAATTTTTGCTCCCATTTCACTGATGCCTGGCAAGTCTGTTCTATTATCCAATTGCTGGAGGATGTTTGTTTTGAACATGTGTTTCAATAACAGAATAGAATCATAGAATCATAGAATGGTTTGGGTTCCCAGGGACGTTAAAGATCATAAGATCATCTAGTTCCAACCCCAACCACCAGACCAAGTCGCTCAAAGCCCCATCCAGCCTGGCCTTGAACACCTCCAGGGATGGGACATCCACAGCTTCTCTGGGCAACCTGTTGCAGTGTCTCACCACGCTCAGAGTAAAGAATTTCTTCCTAATATCTAACCTAAATCTACCCTCCATTTATTTTTGAGAAATCTACATAAGCCTAAGAGTTTTATATGTTTTATTAGTGTCTCTCATTTTTTAAAACTTACATTCAAAACATCTTGTAAAAAAGAACTTAGATCCCGATTCCCACTCATTCCAATATAGCTAGCTACACATTCAGAAACAGGCTGAATAGGAAGCCCAACTGCAAATTAGCAGTATAAAAAGCAGTGGGGTTTGTACCTCCTTAAAGTATCTCTACTTAGATCTCCAAAAGCATATCAGCACCTACTCTGAATTACTTCTGCCCAGCAAAAAATATGCTCATATGAACCGTCTATTGATGTCTTTCTGGTAAATCTAATTCCAGAACAAGAGCCCTGAGATGCCATCACTGATGGCATGAGTTCTTCAGTCCATTTCAGTGAAAAATCAAACACGTTAGCTTAAAGCAACTACAGTGGATTATGAGCCTTCATACAGTTACCAAATTTTAGTGTGAGACACCTCAGAAGCCATGTTAGAAATCACGCCTTATACCACTCAGCTAGATTTGCAAGATCATTATCTGTCAAAGTGCTGAGTTTCTTTTTATGTAGAAGTAGTGAACAGGGCTTTGGGGAATGATCATTACTAAACACTGTTTTAGGAAAAGCTGCCTCTAGTGAATGGGGTTTGCCTAGCACAGGTAACTGGCTAGTTGTCATACGCTATACAAACATTGTGAAAACCATCCTGGTATTTTGAAATTATATTTGTGACAAACTTGAAAGCAGAAGGTCTCTGCTTGTTCATGTTGGGTCTCCTGCTATTGTTATACACCATAGTTTGGTTAAAGTTCCTCATTAGAAAAAACAGGCAAAGTATAGATTTCTAATCCTTATCTACTGTATATATTTATGGGCATGCACATGCAGCGAGATGTGCCAGCTCTACAGTCAAAACTTCTTACAACCAGGAAGAAATACTTGATTGATGCCTATCGACTCCAGTGTAACTATTTGAAAGAACTTACTACCATGAACTGCAGTCTTATCAGCTGGAAGTGTTTTTCATCCTGTTAATAAAGACTGAAACTGAGATATGTGGAGATGGCCATTCTGTGATTACACTGCTGTTGGCACTACAAAGGAAAGCACTACTTGACAGATTAAATACATAACTGCCTCTAGAAGCTAATACAAAGTATATTATTATTTAATATTTCTCTCTGGTATTGTTTTGAGGCTCTGACCAGGACTGCAAGGGTCTTTAAAATAATTTTTTGAAAAAGTGCGTGCATTAACACTACAACCAAAATAGATAGAATATGCAAAAAGAACCTGAAGAAAGCAAGAGTTGTGCAACGTTACATAGCAGATCAGTTTTAAATTTCAAAACAGCATCAACAGATTTGGAGTATTTGCAGAGTTCCAGTTCAGGAGAGTTAACTTTCCAAAGTTTGAAACATCCACTCGGCATTGCTTTAATATCAAACACATTTGATTGGCCCAGAGATACAGATATAGTTCTGTGCCACCTATTTATTTTTCTAGAGATGATCACAGTATGTACAGTATGTGTGCTATATAAGACACCTCAAGCAGCAGACAGCATAGGTATGGGAAAAAATTTATTTGGTGCCATCCCAGAACTACACAATAGTTGTATTATATCCCCAGATATATGAATTGGGGTTTTTTGTAACAAAGCTATTTAGAATAGATGCTATCCTTCTCCTCAGGTATGACCATGTGGAGTAAAAGTCTTAGTTAGGATTTTGATGGCTTTATATGTACAGTACATACAGACTAGTACTTTCCTTTTTCTTTCCTGCCTTTCACAACTAGGTTGTGTATAGCCTGTGGCATACACACAGTCTGTCTGTTTCTGTTGCAGGTGGCACTGAGGCTTAGAACCTCTTAGGATGTGAAGTCATGCCTATGCCATTACAAAGTAACACGGTTATATCTATGTATATCTCAGAAGCCTCTGTCCCTTAATCTCTGGATAGACATAATAATGGTGAAATAACGTGGTCAAATGTCAGTAGTTAACACTCATGTCCCGACCACTGATTAGTCCTCCTGGAAGGCTCCAGATACTTCACTCTGCCAAATGTTCTCAGAACATTCTTCACAGCTGCTGTAGTCTAAACCGGAGCACAAAAATTCAGGTGAGAGGAGAGTAAATAGAAAATAAATTTCTTCTCCTCCTGCTTGTGCACTTTGCATGACCCCAGACCATTTTCATAACCTACTTTGACCTAGATCAGGATGATAAAAATAAAACTTGTTGCAGCAGACTGAAGAGTCAATAGCAGTAAATCTTCCCTTATATATTATTTTCGGTTTTTACCTGGGTCACGCTCTTAATCAGCAAAAAATTCATGATGTGTCTTAACTATTACTATCACATAACAATGAAGCCAAAACCAGGAGATCAATTTTTATGACTGAGTTACAGGAAATTTTATTGACTTCTGTGTCGTGTTTTAATTTTTGTAACATAAGAAAAAAATCTGTGGATGTCAATGAGGAATACAGGAGCTCCATTACAAAAATGAAAAGAAAATTATGATGTGAATCACCACCAAATTAATGTCACATTATCAGTAAGTTCATAGGTATCAAGAAAGCAAACTACTTACACTGAACCAAGTAAGCAGACACACATTTGTTGTGGGTGTTTATTTGTGGAAATGTTTGATAGTTATTCTATTACCATTGTATTTTTGGTGTTAATCTGCATCTCTGCCTTCTTCGTCTCTGATTACAGAAGGTTGAGAGGATTGCTCATGACTGAACACAAAATAACATTGAATCTATTTATTAAAATTTTCATAAGATTTTATACCTCTGTTCTCCTGTGCAATATTAAGGAAGGAGAAGAGGGTTGAAAAGCCTGTTCAAGATTAAGTGCCGTTTTAGTTTCTTTATCGCAGTAATGAATCTTTGCAAACTTCATGTGGTAAAACAGGAATAGGAACAACCATATGCACTTTTTCACTCTTTCTAAATGTATACCTGTACACACTACATATATAATACATCCTGTAACATATATTTATTGTGAGTATAGATGGATGCATGTGAGTGTGTGTGTGTGTGTAGGAATTAGCATTAATTAAGAATGAAATATTAAGTTCCTCACACGTCAAAAGTTAAGATAGTTCCTCAGTTTTTGACTAAATCACAATGTACATTTTGACTATGATTTTCAAATGTTCTTGGTATCAGATTAAACCTGTTCCTAATGAAAGGTAATGGAGAAATTTCCAAAAACTGTCATAAGCCCCTGTATATTTTTTACATATGAGGTAGTATGCAGTAGTAATGTTCAATATTGATTGAGAGCTATTTTTTTTTCCTTAAAAGGTTAAAAAACTTCACACCACCAGAATGGCCATAAGATTAAAACAGGCAAAAAAACCCAAGCAAAACCCAACTCCCCCCAGCCCCAAGCTCCCACAAAAATGTGGGTTCTGTGTGACAGAACCCAGAGGGTCGTGATCAGTGGCTCAGAGTCTAGTTGGAGGCCAGTAACCAGCAGTGTCCACCAGGGGTCAATACTTGGTCCAATTTTGTTCAATATATTCATTAATGACCTGGATGAGGGGACAGAGTGTATCCTCAGCAAATTTGCTGATGATACCAAATTGGGAGGGGTGGCCGACACTCCAGAGGGCCATGCCGCCATCCAGTGTGACCTGGACAGGCTGGAGAGCTGGGCAGAGAAGAACCAAATGAGGTTCAACAAGGACAAGTGTAGGGTCCTGCACCTGGGGAGGAAGAATGCTAAGCACCAGTATAGGTTAGGGGTGGACCTGCTGGGAAGTAGTTCTGAGGAGAAGGATCTGGGGGTCCTAGTAGACAGTAAATTATCCATGAGCAAGCAATGTGCCCTTGTTGCCAAAAAGGCCAATGGAATCCTGGGCTGCATAGGGAAGAGTGTGGCCAGTAGGTCAAAGGAGGTCATTCTCCCCCTCTACTCTGCACTGGTGAGGCCACAACCGGAATACTGTGTCCAGTTTTGGGCTCCCCAGTTCAAGAGGGACAGGGAACTGCTGGAG
>VXBH01009715.1:57186-88004 GCA_013400035.1 Rynchops niger
GGCAATCCTGCTTTAGCAGGGGAGTTGGACTAGATGATCTCTAGAGGTCCCTTCCAACTCTAAGGATTCCGTGATTCCGTGATTCCATGAAATACTCTAAATGTTCATGGCTAGATAAATCTTTGACTAACTCTTAGCAATGAGTCTGACTTCAGTTAGGTTGGTTGCAAACTCTAAACGTTTTATTAATGCTGTAATTTCTATGGAACATGTTTGGGTTGTTTTAAAACTGAAAGGAAGTAAACTGAAGCTACTTGGTTTTCAAATTTGCAAGCCATTCTCACCATCAGCCTCAATAAAATGAACAAACCTGGCATGTACAACAGGAAAAGACAACCTTTTGTGTGCCTAGCTGAACCTAGTCAATCTAACCAACATCCTCTCACCCAAATATCCATATTTTCAAAAGCGTTTTAATTGTCCCAGGTTCTGGGTGCTGAATTAGAAGAACAGACACACAGTGGAGGTAGGACTGCAAGAGGCAGCTGTGATCCAGCACACTCAAGGGCCACCAGTAGGGGAGATGCGCCATCATAGGCAACATCAGCAAGAGGCTTCTCTCAGGTGCAAAAAGACCTCAGTATTTTTCTGCCTTAATGACATAGGAGAAATTCCATCATTGTTCATGTTGCTACCTCATGCGTAGCATCAATGAACTGAATAAAAGGAATTACAAAAGTATAAGTAAACCCCAAAAGTGTAAGAGCAGAATCCCAGTAATGTTTTCTTTTTTATATAAAGATCCACTTGAGGCCATTGAGCTAGTTTCAAAGTACAATATTAAGAATCTCTTAATCTGTCATGCAGTTCTTCAGAGTGGAAAAGAAAAGGTTGGTTCAATAATCAAGTCCCAAGCTAGTTGCTGTGATTACTGTGATTCCCTTTTTGCTTTTGATAAAATAGACCCTTTCCCTTTGGGGGTTGTACAAGTCCAAATCAATGAACCAAAATTGGTTCCAACACACCAATTTTGATTCATTGATTTCCAGGCCAACATTCCTTTTATTTACTAGACAAAAATCTCACAATCTGTCAGTAATATCTGTAGCCTTTTTTGTTCGAACTTATTTCAAATATTTTGTCTTCTTTTCATTCTTCTTCTAGCATCAGTAATTGTTTCAGGTTACGGTTACATTTTATAGAAGCCCACTTCTCACAGCTGAACACTCACATAAGGTGTATTTTGGGGCTACAATACTGCAAGCCATAAACTATATTGAACCTGAACTTGTGTGACAAGCAAGAGCTTTTACTGCTTAGGAAAGAAAAAAAAAAAAAAAAGAAAATATTCTAAATAGGTAGTCATGGTAGGTTTTGTCTTTTATGAACAAAATGGAACAAAGTTACACGTACAGCCAATAAAGATTAAACTTATTATTCCAAGACTATTATTGGAAAAGATAGATACAGTTTTAACTTTGGTATGTTCTAGATTTGCAGGAGCGCATGTAGCTCTATATTGCTTTAACTGAAAGACTTAATTGGACCTAAGTCATACAGCTCAAATATGTATTTTGCTGAACTTACACCTTATAAATGTCATGCCAAAGTAAATGAAAAATAATGCCTTTTTTTCTCAGAACACACAATGGATTCCTTTTTTCCCATTACAATGGTACATATGAGTTTTTCACAATGTTAAAGATGAAAAGTCGCAATTACTTGACCCATGTGAATTTTAGTATGATTTTAGTTTTTCTCCTTTAAAAAAATTTAGTGTTCCCTTGCATTATCACGGCAAATGTAATAGTTATTTGAAAAAATTTTTGTACGTTGTATACGAAAATATGTGACTGATATCAGAAATATCTTTCATTTGGTGGCCTGAATGTTCTTTTTTAAGACCTAAAAGTCTATAAAAAACTAAGGCAGGCAACAGAAATGATCTCAAATTCCATTTTAAATTACTATGTGAAGCTGAATTTACTTCCTACATTTTGTCTGTTTTGAAATATCTTTTTATTGTGTTTCAAAAGAACTTCAGAAGAAATGCATATTCTTGTTCAGTTATTGCTTTTAAGAGAATATGGAACTAACAAAAGGCAAGTGATCATACATTGATGAACTTGAAAATACATATTTCAAAGGATAACTGAAGGATAGGCATCTGATATTTTTAACGTATTCGTCTTTCTAAGAAGAACTAAAAAGCTCAATTCATTGTACATTACTTTGGTAAGCCAGGAATGCTACACAAAATGGAAGAATTCCTTTTCTGATTTTTGTTTCTCTGTGTTTAATAAGTTTTTTTTCACATCCTGGCTTTAGTCCTAATCAGAGAGAGAATATTGCATATGTACATTGCATTTGTGGGGTTTTTTTGCGTGCATATTAAAAGGGTGCTTTAAGAGAGGCAATAAATGAGCATCTCCCATATATTTCATTGGACCTATTTTTCCTTTTTTCCGTTCCATTCATCCTTCTACCTTGCTTTTTCATTTTCTCACCCCGGCCTGATTCAAAGGTAACAGAAGTGAACGGAGTGACTTCCATGGTTTCTGTAAACTCCAGGATGGGACCCTTAAGTAAGTGTTAATGAAGATGTATGTCTGCTTTTACTTCATGCACAGCCTCTGGGCTCTACATTGTATATATGACTTAATTTCAGTGATTCTGACTGTTGATTTTGTTTAGCACGCCTGGCTAAGGCACTCTAAACTTACTTTTAAATAGTACAGTAAAATGAGTTACAAAAATAAGCACAATGAAAGAAGTAAGAAAGGAGAGAGAACAAACAGCGTTTATGAAAGGACAGGTGAAACAGAAATAATAATAGGAGAGAAGAGACGACCATTTGGTTAACGAGTTGCTGAGAATAAATGAGCTTTTGGGAGAGATTTGAAAGAGCACATTGATGTAAGAGAATGAATTGAAAATGGGAGCTTATTCCACAACAGACAGGCAAGAAAAGAACGAGTGTGTGAAGTCAGTAAGGATGAGAGAATTAAAATTGCCTTTATGTTCTTGCTTTTTGCGTCTCAACAAACAACATTCAGCAACCAAAGGTTAATAACAAGCAACTTGTCATAACTGCATAGCTCTCCTCCCAAAATGGCACAGCAGCAGCAAGGCAAAACATTCACGCTTGCCAGCTATGACATGCCTTGATAATTCCAAAGTAGTACTGAGAAAGCCAGAATAGATTAATAGAGAGCATACCAAATGGAAGGAATGATAAACAAGCAGACCACATACTATAACCAAAACCTGCCCAGGAAGAGTGACAAAAAAGGAAAGGTTCACTGCTGTCACATGAACCCTGACAGCATATTTAAAGGGCTGTTAATATGTGTGAGACAGTGGCTACAAACATTGAATTTCTTTAGAGAATTTGTTTACTTACTGCAAGTTCCTCAAAACGGTATCAGCCTGGTTTCCTGACGATAGGACATTTTCCATGGTGGTCTTTGTAGCAGAGCAAGGATGAGGGCAATTCCAGTGTTTCATGCATCATCAACAGAAGTGCCACGCACTTGTTGATTACAGAATAATTATTAATGACAGTAAAATCTGAAACAGAAAGAACACAGCTTCATGCTTCTGATATAGACCTTGTTACAAATAGGACAACAAATATTAGATATATCTTATATGAAAGCTACATACATCTTCTATGAAAATCAATAATGGAGCATAAATGTTATTATCAGGATTTTATTTTTTTTAGTGTTGCTCTTCTCATCTTAGTTTTATGCTTGATATCTAGGTGAAAAAATCAAGTAAACATGGCAGGCAAAGACAACTGAACTGATAAAGAGCCAGTGTGCAAACAACCATCCGTGCAGCACACTGCACCAAACACAAGATATATAAGATGCAGATCATGTAGTTTGTGCAGAGGGAGAAAAATAACCTAAGCATCAGTGTGCTTCAGCTCTCCTTCCCAAGATAAATGTAGCCCAAAGATTTCTGGGTAGATGTTGGAGTGTTTAGGGCAAGGTAAAATCTACATAATATTCATAAATAGTGCAAACAAGTCATAAAAGTCTTAGTTTGACATTGTGTCCTGTTAGAAAGATGTACTGCTTTTAAAAGTTGTTAAATACATGAATTTTTGTAAGTCACTTCTTTTAATATGGTAAATGGGTTTCCAAATAGCTGTATGTGGTATTTCAATTTCCCCTAGCAAGAGTATTTTTATTTTCCTTCCTGATATTAAACTCTGATTTTCTTGATGCAGTGATAAATTCTCTGGATTGTTGCCTTACGAATATTTAAAAGAGAACAGAGAGAATAAGCAGATCTTTATAGCAGAATTATTATTTTCTAGGCCAGAGGTATTATTTCCTGGGCCCCATTAAGACATCAATAGGGGCACAGTAGCCCAAGAATCAAACCCTGACAGCGCAATAAAGCAAACTGATGGGTTTTTTCCTTCTCTCTTCTTAAAACAAGGATGTTATAAAATACCAAATATTGCAGGAATTCCCCAGACTGGTCCTGCCTGGAGAAAGGAGAGAAGCTGTGCAGCGTGAGTCATTCTTAACCAATCCCCCTTCATAACATCCTCTCCCGTTTGTGCCCCACCAGAACAGGTCTGTCATTTCAGATGACTTCTCTCAGGGTCTAGCAGACACAACAGTGTCAAGAGCTCCTTGCCTGTGGAGCTGGAGGGTAAGCATTAAGAATCCTCCTCCTTTTCCCTTTGGGAACTAGTCAGTCATTTGCAGAAGACTTCATACCCTGCCACTGCTAAGGCCAAGAGCTGGATTTTTTTGGAACAGAAGCAAGAATTGGCTATCCCTTAGCACCAAAAAACACACAACAAAGTCCTTGCTCCACTGGGTCATGGGTAAAACTGACATTGACTTAAACAGAGCCAGGCTTTCACTCCTTGGCCCATTGTAACAGAAAATCCCAAAAAGGCACAGTGTCAACCACTGACAACCCAAGTCGACCCAAAAGAAAGTAGGACCAGTTTTTCATGTAACCAGCATAGACAGGCAGGTATATTGATCCTGCAGAGGTTCAATTTTAATGCTGAGTTTCATCCAGAGCAAAGAAAACTCAGACTGTATATGCTTATATATTTTTCATAAGGACCATAATATTTCATCATGAAATTTTCCTCTAGAATGTAGCAGACCGTGCTAATTCATTAGAGAATGATAAATGCTTTTCTTTATTTTTATGTGATTCTGTGCACCGATGTCACAGTATCAGCATGGAAATAGAAGAGTGGCATCATGCAGACTCATTTCAAAATTCCCTAGGAAGTCTATCTTCTTCCTTTTTATTATGATTTACGAATAAATACAATTAATCATAATATTCTACTAATTTAACTGATGTTCTTTTATTTAGTTTCTAGCATGATATTTCACTCGACATACAGCTTACATGATTTTTCACGAAACAGGGGTGGGAAAATGGTGATTTTCAGACCTATACATTGTCTAAATGTCTCTTTCTGCTCAAATGAAAGATACGTAATAGAATACAAACTCTATACAGTTAGGTAACTGGATAAGAATATCTGGTTTCATGATTTGCTTTCTGGGTTTTGGTGCCACCCCCCAAACAGCTTTTTCCTCAATATATAGAGAAAGACCTTAAAAATGTTGATTACAGAACTCAGCATATTTGTGTATCACAATTAGGAAACAGTGACCTGATCCATTGTCTTTTCCAGCTAAACAAGAAAGGATATCAGATATTCCATGATGTAGGACAATACAGTGCTATACCATGTCATATTGATGTGTTTTGTCCATAGAATGTGCTGAAAACAGTTTTCAGTTCAAAAGAAAATCCGACGATCGTTTGAAACAACCATGGGTGGAGTATGTGAACTAAATAGCATACAAAGGTCAAAATGTATTGCTCCCCATTTGCATGATCTCTCCCTAATGCTTCAGAGAGAGCTCTTATGCTGCTCAACCTTCCTTCTCTAAAACATGCTTTTAGAAGTTATGTGAAACTCTGAATAAAGGAATTACATCATTAATTTGAAAAAATGTCCTGCTCCGCGTGTGATATAATGTCAGGATATAAGGCACCAGCGTGTATGTACAGCACTGGGCTTACCTAGAGTTTATATCAGTACAAGTAACTTCAAACAGTAAAATAAGGCCTTGAAATTTAGAAAGTCATCTGTGTGGTTCCTGGCTAAAGTCACTCACTCTAGAAAAACTTAAGGCTCAGCAACAAAAGGAGAAGCCCTTCAGGCCAGCTGGTGGCAGGGCTCCCCTGCAGCCCCCCACCCTTGCACCGGGGAGACTTGAGCCCAGTGCAGGAAAGGCAAAGTGGTGCTCACACAGGATCCCTCTGCATAAAGAATGCCTCACTGTTTAAGTGAACAGGATTTAAAAGTACTTCATTTTGCAGAGGCAGCTGTAACTGGCCTTGGGCTTTGGTCCAAGATATCCATTTTGTATCAAATACAGAGTGAATGAGCGGTGTTTAAGGAGTTTGTGGTCTCTTAAGGTAATGTTTTGCCAAGAAGAAATGGAATAAATAGGTTTTCCAGTCCAGTTAGTGCGGGCACTTTAGTAATCCCCTTTCCCAGTTTTCACAGATACATATAGAAAAATAAAGGCCTGAGGGTGACTTGCAATAAAATGGTTCAGACCAAGGAATGCCGCTGAGAAACAGCTCAGCAGGGGGACAGGGGCAAAGGTGTAGCGGTGGGGGGGGAGGGATAAGCTTACATGTAATTAGTTATTATTGATTATATCTCATTTAATGAATGGAAACTCTAGACAGATAATATAAAGTGTAGACAACATTCCCAGATCTGGTTAGGGACAATAAGCTTCTCAAAAGAGATATTGAATAAAAATAATTATTTCTTGACATTTCCTCCCCTTCTTCAAAGGTCAAGTTAATTTTTTCCAGGTTTTTACTTATTAATGTGGCAGATCCTATCCATCACGTCGTGCTTACTCTTGTTTTGTCAGCAATTCAAGCCAGAGATATAACTCAAAGTAATCGCATTAAATGGTCAAAAGCAGGATAGCTTTTAAAATATCTTGGTTGTAAAACTATAATTTTCTCAAATTTTTTGAAAACCTTTTTATTTTATTGCAGGATTTTTTTAGGGACACAATTACTTATCTGATGAGCTTTAGACATATCATGATCTTTTCAAGAGTGATTTTCATGTCAGGAATTAAACACACAAATGATCCATGAAAAAGTAAATTTCAGTAAAACATTGTCTAGTTATTCTTGTGTATCTCAATTATTTATATTTGTTCATGTGATATCTATGTGTGTTAATCGCAATTAATCATAAGGTTTTACTTCTACCTATAGCTAATGCTTCTGCGTACCTTTTTTTTTATGGAGACTGAGCACTCTTCTCATGAAACTGCTGTATGATGTAACTTCATGTCACAGTGCATGTCCTTTACCAAATATTCAGTTTTGCTTTTTTGGATTGAATTTGAGAATAAAAGTGAGTAACTAGATTTTCTTATCCTCACTTTCTCACTTGGATCCATTGGTGGCAATGGGAAAGTCGTTAAAGTTGTATGTATCTTGCTGCTTCTGTTTCTAAATCAGGAAGCCAGCACATATTAGAAGAATTATTTGCTGCACAGGGCTAACTGAGAAATTAGCTGTAGTACGTTAGAACTGTAAGAGACCTAATCTAACAGTTTAGTTCATCATGACATTTGTTAGCAGCTAGTTTTAGCTGTACTTTTGGATTTTCTTCTGAATCCGATTTCTAGCTATACAACTAGGATGGAATAATTTTAACAGTGAAGCTGCATTTAGAAAAGGAAGATAGATTTATAGAGCAATCTTTCAAAGCTATGTTTTACTCCGTATAAAAAAGGGTACTGGCCTAGACGTACTGACTACACAGATTGATGCATCTTACGACGTGAGTCTGGGGCACTTTTCACATGCCAGGTCTGTACAGAAGATGACTAAGCAATTCAATCACATTTTAACATGGCAAGTAAAATGTGTGGACTGCTGCATTTTCTTGAATTTCTGGCAAAATCAAAGTGAAAAGTGTTATGGAGCTGTTTGTTCACCTTTCACACTCTACCTTATAGGCACCTTTCTAGCTTCATAGCAGCCTAAGGGAAGGGCTTAAGCCTATGTATGGAAGAAATAAAAAAATGCAGTTAGCAGTTAGAGTTTGGAGAAAGTCCAGGTGATGTTTGAGAGTCTGTTAGACCACTTATTTGAGGTATGCAGGCAGAAAGAATCCTTGACTAACAAAAAAAATCACTGTATCTGCCCTTACAGAAACTAAAGCAGAATAAAAGAAAAATTACCCTCATGTAAAAGCAATGTAATGCCACATAGTTAAATCATGGACTGCTGACATGCCATCTTACGCAAATTATATATATATATTATATATATGACAATGAATGTGCAAGAGATTTATATAGACCAAAAATAGCACTCAGACACCCAAATTTGGATTTGCCTGTGTAAAATCCAGCACTTTGCAATATAAAATTAAAGATGAGAATAACTAGCTCAGACACATAAATCAGAATCTCAACAGAACAGTCAATTCCAATTCAGTCCAGCTTGCTACAGCAATTCCTTTACCCCCAGCAAGACAATGTCTTGTAAGCTACAGTTATCTTAGTCCTCAACCAGCTCTTCTATGGGTTTGGAAAAATGCTGGGAAAAGAGAGCGGGTGGTGTCAGCAGAAATGCAGAAACATGGATCTGAGTACTGGTAGTATAATTCAGACAGGTCAGGAATGTCACTTTTGGAATTTGGAAAACAGCTATTTAAGAAAAAGAAGAAGAAAGGGTTCCTTGTCCATTTGATGATTGTGTATTAGTTGCATTTGGTTTTATTTACAGTGATATTTATGTTTGGGCAACAGCATTAATCATAAACGTCTACAGGACACAATACCTTTATCTTACTACAATATCCAGAGCCTTTTGAATAAAACTGAATTTAATGCATTTGTGTAGGAGAAACTATGAGACACTTATGTATTTCAGATTATATAGTTCTCTGTAACAAGCGTTCTCAAAATGAGTATGGGTTTCTTTGTGCAGCTGTTTCTGAAAGCTAAGTCATGAACATGAAGAATTAAGAATTCCAGAACTTTTCAAATGTGTCTGCTGTTCAGACTTATTTTTTAATTTCTTCAGTGAATGACTCTTGATTGACAAGGAGTTCATCATCATATAGTGATCTGTGAATAACAGCAGTTTCTATTTGGTTTTTGCTAGTCAATTAGGTAGAGAACTGACATGCAACTATGCAAATAAAATTATATTATTCCTGCATCCTGGTTGGACACTGAATTCAATAACTAAGAGACTATATAGTGATTTTTTTTTCTTTTGGTAATTCATTAAATTGGAGCTTTCATAATGAAAGTTCACCTTTCACAAGTCTCCATGTGAAGAAGGCTCAAAGTTTTGAACATCCATGGAAAGCAAGTGTATATGAGTAATAGGCATGTGAACATTAACTCGTAATTTACTGCATGGAATAGGAGGAGTATTGATTAATACATTGATCTACACTTAAATCTGCAGGCCGTGTACACTGGAAGAGGTACGGCAAGTCTCAGAACTTGGCTATGTTATGAAGTATACGCACCGTGTTGTTTGTTTTTTCCTGCTAGAGACTGACGACAGGGCAGATAACGACACTTCAATGAAAAACCCGGAGTGACAGAGAAGGGGAGGCAACGTGAAGGGCACATGGCACCTGGGCAGCAGCACCTTCTTTAAACGTGCATCCTGAAAATAGGGCATGTCTGGACAGTTTTCACACCAGAAGGCATCGAAGTGCCATTGCAGATACAGGGGAGTCCCACGAGGGGGCAGATTGGGACGAAGGGTAAAAGGACCAAGCCTGGGCCCCTGTCCTACTATGCTGTCCGGCTGACAACATGCAGGCAGGGGCCGGAGTCCCTGTCACTCAAGATGTGACAGTTACGCATACTGCCTGAATAACTCAAGATCGCAGTTTGAAACTATGGTGCCAGCCTGATTCTCAGATCTTGTAATGCTTTGCTCTTCCCCATGATTTCTGCTATAGGCAGCTGTTAACACCAAAAAACTACGCCAAAAAAAAAATATTCTGCATACACTGCCTACCAAAAGTGGGACATTTAGGTACTTTATACTAAAAAAAAAAAAAAAGGTTATATAACTAATCATGCTTATGGTCCCAGCTTTGTCAGGGGTCTGTTGGCATGGAGTAGTCATCCACCCCTTTTTCCGCATTGCCCAGCATCATTAATTGCTACCTCCTATTTACTACACTTTTACAAACCAGTAAATTTTATCTTAAATGCATTTGTGCCACTAAAACTGAAAGAAAACCAGTTCAAATTTACAATATACTTTGTTTATTCTGTGCTTTTGCAATATATCTGGTTTGTGGAGCAGCTCTTTCTCAAAGTTGATCAAAGCCTAGGGCAGCCCGTTTTCCTTTCTTTTGCTACTATGAGGGCACTTTTGTACCAAGAAGCCTTCTTCCCAGAATGTCACAATTGCCGCAACCAGTTTCCTTTTATTATGCAGCATTTCCCCTCTGTGAATATATCGCTTCAATGAATTCACAAACCAGCTCTGTCTGGTTCAAATCCATGAGCCTACACTTATGATAAGATAATGAATGCACACTCATCAAGCAGAACCATATTGAAAGTGCTGTGGGCAAATATGTAGTACAATAAATTTTGTTAAATGAAGATGATGTATATTTAGAGGCATATCACTTCTTGGAGGGGTTTCTTCACTGATCCGGCCTCAGTGCACACCACTGAAGGAGGCTTTTGGTCACTGTGCATTCAAGGGGATAAAGTAAAACAGAAAATGTAAATAAAGGCAGCATTAATGAATATATATATATTGGCATAGCATTTAATTACTGACAGTTGGGAAAGGGCACGACAACATACAAAACTGATTGGAGTTGCTTCTTATGTTATCATAAAAATTTAACCAGTAAGTCATATAAAGCCAGGCTAAAAATTTAGATGGTTGAAACAGCAGCACAAAACGTTAGTTTTATACAAGTAGTAAAGGAACATATCTGCAAGTTTCAGCATCTTAAACCACAGAAGCCAGGAGGCTTTTTTCCCTGTTAGTAAAAAAAGGAGGAAACTAGAACTCCCTACTCCTCTTTAGACTGGTGGATGAAAAGTGCTTTATGTAGAAGAGCTGCTGTATTATTGCCACTAATTCTGAACAGCAGTGAGAACCCCAAGCAGCTTTATGAAATATGTAGTGCTTCATATATATGGTAGGTTTAGATTGGATATTAGGAAGAAATTTTTTACGATGAGGATGGTGATACATCAGGTTGCCCAGGGAGGCTGTGGCTGCCCCATCCCTGGAGGTGTTCAAGGTCAGGCTGGATGGGGCTTTGGGCAGCCTGGTCTGGTGGGAGGTGTCCCTGCCCAGGGCAGGGGGGTTGGAACGAGGTGATCTTTAAGGTCCCTTCCAACCCGAACCATTCTGTGATTTTATGTGATTATTATCTTAAGAAAATGTCATGGTTTAGCAAGGGTTATATTTAGGAAAGGGATCATCTCACTTTCCAAGTCAACTTCACTCGCATTCAGAGTCACCTTCAGCTCTAGTTTGATTACTAAGGATACTCTCAGATATACAGACTCAGGATCTGGGCATAATGACTGTAGAAAGGTATGTTAAGATCAAAAAAGACTGAATGTCCACAGTCTGTCTTTCTGAGAACTTAAAGACAACTCAAAAATGTGCATTCCTCTGTAGATATACAAGATATTTAGCATCTCTAGGATCCAGTGAAAAAAAAAAAAATCCCTTGACTTTTCTCAGCCTCTTGGCATATCCATGAGTTCTATTTCAAAATGCCGTTAAGACTTCCATAACACAAGTTTTACAATCCAAGATGTATGATGGACATTTCCCATACAATTCATAAAGCATAAAATTTGCTCTATGATGTACCACGCCCGGAAAAGTTTGTAGCAAGGGTTGCCACGTCTCACAGAAGGACAGTGCTCTGCTTTTTCTCTAACTGAAAATTTGTCCTGAGCAGGAGTGTCAGCAAATTGCGGGCACTATGATATATTGTCTAACAGAGGAGAATTCATTTGGGAGCAAACAATAAACTGAGTTCAAAACTCCATTGTGCTGCACAAATCAGATCTGTTCTATAAGGCTATCTCTCTTAACAATAACAAGCCTGGACCAGCTGCTAAACTGCTCAGTTTAGACACACAGAAAATCTACTTAGTTTTTTAAATCTCATTGATGCTAATGAACGAACAAGAACACTTGTTCATATTTATAATGTACAGAGAATGTTAAGTTGTTATGGTTTGAGGAACCCACAACAACTTATTGTCATTTAGACAACTATTCTATCACCCGATGACCCCTCCCCACCTGGGAAGGCAAATTGGGAAAAACCAAGGAAACCCGAGGGTTGAAATGTAAACAGATTTAATAGAATAATACTAAATAATTAACATGAATAATACTAAAGATACAGTATTGATCCTGATACCAATATAAAATATACAAGGATTATACTCAGCCAATTCTATCACTAGCAATTTTTAAGTCAAAATGATGAGCAACTTTTCCAAATGTTCCTAAGGAGAAAAGCTCTGGATAATTGTTTCTATTTTGAAGCAAACCCAGTATGAATTGATCTTTTATAATAATACAAAATAATAACTAATCTTGAATTACCTATAACTCAGGAGAGTGACCTTGAATTATTACTCAGGTTGGGATAAATATCCAACAGCCATTGTTCTCCCAGCAAAGAGCAAAGAACAGAAAAAACAACATGAACATTTTTAGATCAGCAAATGATTTCCACACGACCGTGTCAAAAGCTTTCTCTGCATACAGAGACTTGATGCATATTGTCAGTTGTCAAGTCCATTGTTTTTAACTTACATTAATCAAGAGCAAAAACTGCAATGAGCTACCAAGAAGATTTTTAGGAGCTTAGCTAACAGTCAGGCTAGAAAGATTCAGGTTTCTGTGGATGATGTTTCAATTTAAAATATGAAGAAAATATGAAAGGCAGCAAAAGCAGGGCTGGAGGACCAGGGGGACAGGAGGTTTCAGTTCTAAGAGCTGTGCTCTGTAACAAGTGTTTCTGGAATCGCAGAGAACAGCAGAACTACATATCTATTAGCCCGGCCAGCCATTCGGCAGTTGCTTGAGACCATTTGTTGTAATAGCCAACACAGCTTTTAGGAACAGTTGTTTAGCAAGGCAGGTAATGACATTAATTGCAATGAGAGCAAACATTGATCATTACAGCTCTTGCTATTTTCTGCCCATGTAATACCTTGTGAGGACATTTAATGGTCAGCAAACATGAAGTGCCTGTGAAAACTGTAATTCCCCGTTCATTCAAATACCCATTGAGCTACCTTCAATGCAGCCTCAGGAGAGAAAATTCCTACTTTCTTATGGTCCACTCCTACCTTCATCGCATGCTGCCATTGACTTTGATGAAAACATAAATAAGTCCAGTGATTTGCAGCCTTTTACAACTGAGTTGCAGTCTTGAGACTGTCTTTATTTCTATTCATAACACCAGGCACTTTCTATTGCTTCTTTTCATGAAAAATGAGTTAATGAATTGATTAATGAAACTTGTGTTCTGGTTTCTTTACATGTGATTTTGTGTACCTGTTGCTAATTACAGTGTAATTTGTTAACTCAGAAACTGCATTCAGCTCCTCAAAGCAGGAAGGTTATAAAAGGCCAAATACTCTCAGCCTTCCAAAAGAGAAGCTCACCTGCTACATGTGCTCAAGCTAGTCTTAACATACATGCAGAATAACAACAGCTAAAATACGTTGCATCTTTACGTTATCGTTTGAACTAGGGGTGAGGTGTTTCGTGAAATTTTTAAGTCTTGTTTAATTCCATTTTACCCCTGGTAATTTGTATATTCAGTATATTTGGGTGGAGAAAGCAATGCTCTTGACCTATTCACGTACTTTTATAAAGTCAGAAATAAACTCAGTTTGCTCACAGTGACTATGCTCAGCTATTTATTATTTTAACTTCCCTGACATGGACTTCCACACTATGGGAACTGCAGAAAGTTCCTACTAACATTATATATATTTATCTGGAAATAACGTACAGGATACCACTTGCCATAATCAGTGCTTTGGTATTGATTTCAGCACGACACTCCATTTGACTGAAGTTATTTATGCTTAAATGATTCTCCTTCAAAATTGTGTTGATGAAAAAAACTTAGTGCGTGTATTTTAGGCAGCAAAAGAGACAAAATAGCGCTACTGCACTAATACAATATATTCACTTAAATCATTAGCCAGTAAGAGAAAGTAATAACATAAGCGACACAAAAGCCTAGAAATAATAACTCTTATAGTACCAAGCATGCCTTATTATATAATAGTAGCAATGCAATTAGACTTCTAATCAATGTGTTTGAAGAAGCATTTGTCAAAAAAACCTTTAATATACATTTAATGCAGCATGCGCATACCAGTGCCCTCTGCTGGATAGAGTGAGGTCCAAACTGGTATTTACAATCAGGTCTTCCCCCAACAGCTAGTTTGTAAGAAGTTATAAAGTTAATGTTATTCAGTACAGAAGGTGAAGGAAATTCATACCTGGGTGGCATAATGGAAAAAAATGGTTTGGGATCTGAAGTTCCTAGACTTTGCCCCCAAGGCTCGTTGCAAGTTGTTTAGGTAAGCAGCTGTGATTTTTCTATCTTTCGTCAAAGGAGTCTGCAAGTATACATGAATTTGTCTCCTTCTTTATCCATGAGCAAGTGTACACCACTACCCAAAGGATTTCACTGTGCAGAATTTTATCGTGGAATTTTATTTTCCTTTCTTCCTTAGATAAAGCCTTCTATTTTAACACTGTATTTTACACTAAGCCCCTAAAAGTGGCATTCAGAAATATTTATTAGCTATTTAACAGAACGTGCTTTATTGCTGCTGAACTAAATTTTACAGAGAAGACATAAATGCTGCCCCTACTTTACCTGCTCTGAGGATAAACAGCATACTTTAACTTCAGGGCTTTTAATCTAACCAGTTCTAAATTCGTTAAAAGCTACATCCCAGTCTCAGCTTTATTCCAGATGAGATGTTGCCTTCAGGGTAATTCATAGAGGCCACCTGTGAAAAAGGTTTCACTCTACCATTCCCGATAGGTTGGACTGGGGAAACCGAACAGGTCAAAGGCAATACCAAGGAGCAAAAGCATTAAGCAGCCACATGCTTGAGGTAAGGTACTGATTTGGTATTGCTATACAGCTCCTTTTTCCTCTGAATAATAAGTTATTCTTTTTTTTTTTTTCTTAAAGGAAATATGCTCCATTCTGGATGCCCCGTCCACTTTGTTAGTAGTACTCAGCTTTTTCTACTTTGCATGGGTACAAATAACCATTTATCAGCTGCTTGTCAGTAATTAGCCATAGTACAAGGCAGCATCTACCTCAGAGCCCCAAAATTAATCAAAAGCTGGGAGCTGGCTGCCTTGTCAGAGCTTTGCTGCATCCACAGGGGCTGCAGCTCATAATTTCAGATGGCTCCAACACTCCACTCAGCCTTGTTCCGTTTCACTCAGTGAAGCATACTTATGGCCAAAAAATGGCCAAAAAAAAAAAAAAAAGAAATTTCACATCAGGACCAGGAGGACCATACCAACAGCATTAGTCTTAGGAGCAGAGGTATACTGTGCCAGTGCAGCGTCCCTGCTCTCTGTCAGGCTTACGGCTGGTTTAGCATTTGCTTTGCAGAACACAGTATCTGTCCACACTCAAGTCGACGACAAATTATAACTTTGAGATGAACTAAGCAAGTATGGCCTCCACCCCTCTCAGGACGAAAATGCCGTGAAATGAAGGACTAACAGGGACACAACTTCCTTGGACCTCAACCAGGTCCAAACATTGCTTCATTCCTCTTCCTCATGCTAAGCTACACATGGAGAGTAAGCTGAATGGACAGGGGTGAATGTCTGCAAGTAAATATGTGATAAGTGTTGTGTTTTCTCAGGGAGGTGTGCTTGGTCAGTCAGGATGCTGTACTGAGGCTGCCCAAAGGTTGCTCGCTATATGAACTGATCCTTTGCTTGCACCCCATGTATGTAGTGAAGCAACACCTTTTTTGACTTCAGCAACAAGAAGTTAAAAACTGAAGGATCATGCACTTTTAAAGTGTCTATAACCAGATGCTACCTGATAAAATTGAGGGTTTTGACTCAGTAATTAATTATTATTCCTAAAGCTACATTGTAAAAAACGGCTTTTATGTTTTGGGTTTTTTTAATATTTATTATTCTCATCTTTCTTTTAGCCATAGTAGTTATAAACATTACGGTTAATTTTTGGGGACAGCAACATGCATTTCAGTTGGCCAAATAATCAATAAAACTTCTGCCTTTTTTTGTGGGCGAAACTGCACTTTTCTTTCTGTCAAATGTCGCTTGGGATAAGTGAATCTAGTCACTCTGGAAATCTTTGGCAGCCAGATATGCCTCAACTGGTGATGATCAGCCATGAAAGTATTTGCGATTGAGCCTAATTAGTCTTTGAACTTTAATCTTATTAAGCATCAGATTTGCCAAGCATCTGCAGCCAAGCTTCCCACTGAAATCAGCAGGACTATCAGAAAAATAGTTTGTCTGACCCAAAAGGACTTGGGGTGGCTTTTAACTTTCTGACATGCGGCAGTTTACATTCTGGAGACCATTGCCACGATTTCCCATGTCACAGTGACACACATACTATAAATGACCGGACTGACTATCAGCTGTTCGAAAATAAAAGGCATTGGAAAAGACAGAAAATGATCAGAAATCAGTGAGAAGTATGCAACTTTCTTTACCTGAACTCTGGCATGTCATCAAAAGCAGGGTTGTCTAGGCTCTTCTGTCAGAGGACCAGTCCAGTTCTGGGCTCCCTCGTTCAAGAAGGACAGGGAACTGCTGGAGAGGGTGCAGCAGAGAGCTACCAAGATGATTAGGGGACTGGGAACATCTCTCTTATGAGGAAAGGCTGAGGGATTTGGGTCTATTCAGCCTGGAAAAAAGACGACTGAGGGGGGATCTTATCAACACTTATAAATACTTACAGGGTGGGTGTCAGGAGCAGGGCCAGGCTCTTTTCAGTGGTGCCCAGTAGCAGGACAAGAGGTAATGTGCACACACTTGAACATAGGAAGTTCCACCTAAACACGAGGAGGAACTTCTTTACCCTGAGGGTGGCAGAGCACTGGAACAGGCTGCCCAGAGAGGTGGTGGAGTCTCCAACGCTGGAGACATTCAAAACCCGCCTGGACGCGTTCCTGTGCAACCTGCTCTGGGTGACCCTGCTCTGGCAGGGGGGTTGGACTTGATGATCTCCAGAGGTCCCCTCCAACCCTGACCATTCTGTGATTCTATGAGAACAAAACTTTAGGAGATATCCTTTGTCTGGGAGGAGTGTGCCAGTATAAACATGTGTGGGTACCAGACTGAAATGATGGCATATGTAGCCAATTACCTTTACATGGCACTATGTTTCCATATTTGTCATTACTTGTATACTTATTACTTAATTATTAAACAGGGTAGTAATCTGAGTACAACTCAGGTATAAATATAGCAACAAATTAAAGCTCCTATAAACTATTTGAAAGAACCCCACTGAACAGTAAGTAATCATCTCTAAAATAAAATACCAATTGATAATATAAAGAACATTTGCAGCATCACGTAAAATGATAACCTGTTTTCTACATCTTGTGGAAAGTTAACGAAAATTAAAGGTTTACACTGATAAATAAATAATCTATAAGTATTGCTTTTATTAATCCATATGTTAATAAAGCCTCATTTATAAAATATTTGAAATATGAAATGTGTCAGCAACTTAATATTTCAATTAGTTCATTAATGCAAATCTTATTAGAAACATAGTGTTATTAGAAACCTGACACTAAAACTAGTTTCTGCAACTTTACCAAATGAAAAGCAATGTTTATGGTATATTTCTTTGAATGCCATACACGTACCAATAAAAAGCATTTAAAATCAGCAATAAGATACATATACTCAGAAAATGAACAGAGTAACCTCATTCTTTAGTACTGTGAGAATATTATTTTTATTAGCTATTACATATAAATGAAAAATTTGCATGACTATGCAGAAGAAACATAATATTAATGAACAGGCCTCAAACAGTAGTTTCAACAGTAGTGCTTAGAGTTTTATTCCTAAATTAACTAAACATTTTGGAAATCTCTAGTTTATCAATAAATATATTTTTAAATTTCGGATGTTTCATGAACTTCATCCCCATGGGGTGATTTCTTTTTAGAAATGCATTGTCTTTACTCACTAATCATTATTTGATAATTGTCTATCATTTATTCTTTAATTTCCCAGATAAGTATGTTCAATAACCTCCTTCATCAGCAGACCAGGCAGTATGACATACACATACAAAATTTCTTAAACAACCAATTCAGTCAGGCACGAGGTTGTTTGTACACTCTGCTTGAGGCTCACACTGAAAAATAGAAGCTGAATATCAGCATGAACTGACTTCCTAATGTCATTATGCTGGGAAATGAATTGAATCAGAAATGAACAATTCATAAACACAACTTGGTTTGACATTTGTTCACAGTGAAAATGATCTCTGAGCAAATGGCCTGAATAAAGCCTGTGGATCTCCTAATTTCCACCCAGATCCTCAGTATCCGTGATGCAGTGATTACAGAGCGCAGCTGGGATCAGCATGCTGCATCTCTGAATCCAAATTCTTGATCTTCTCCATTGGGCTATAGCACCTTCTGAATTGCAAGATTGCATTTGATTTTTCAAATGAGACTGTCATCCATAGTGACTAAATGTGATGATAATCCGAGAGATGACTGGCAGGTCTTGTGACATCATTGTTACCTCACTCCATAACGTTCATAATGGATAACTGTCCACGTCACAAAATGGCTCTGGCCCTACCCATATCGTGGTGAAAGTGCCTGCCGAAAGGCTGGTGGCCCCGGGGAAAGTTCCCAGCCCGCAGCTTCTCTGTGCACAGCTTCTGGAGCTGTCTGTCTGACACACTTTACAAGCACTACATTGACTTAATTTTTTTTTTTAATTTAAATACATTAATTTAGTTTATATAACAGTATTACTGCAGTTTTCTACAGCCATAAATAAAACATTTTAATTATACAATTTTATACACCGTGAATACAGAAATAACTGGAAGTCAAGGAATACACTTTATATCATCTGAAAGCCAATTCATTAGTATTGTTTTAGACTGGTTGCTATAAATTGCCTTCTAGACATCCTGCTTTCAGTCTTCTACGTTCTGTCAGTGCATATGGAGCAAAGGATAAAATCTGAACTATATGCTCGATACATCTAAAGTGGGTGGAATCTGCACCTGCTATGCAAGAATTTGCATTGTTTTAATGAGTCAACATGCATACATTGTAAATTAATGGTATGTTACTTAGCCATAATAGTTGTGTTTGTAGCACGTGTTTTTAAGAAACATTCCTAGACATTTTCCAGAGGAAGAATATTGGTCACACACTGCAATTGTATCTAAAAGTATCACTCAGAACTTAAAGCTAATATTGTTAGGCACTGTACAATCTTGTAAGGTGTCCAAAATATAAGAATTGGTTGAATTTGGTCCAGTGTGGATACATGACCAGGTCCAAACTAGAGAAAGATAATTACTGTATTCCTGAACAGGTTTTCCAGCCAATCTGAAAACAGTTCCTTTCTTTTTTTCTTTTTTGAAAATAAATCACAAAGTGTGCAACAACATCTCAGTGAAGTCCTCCGGACTTACAAGATGAGGTACTGCACGTGTGCTGCAGACCCATTAACATACAGTCAGGTAAAGTGCCAGGTTCCAAAGAAAGATGGTCTAATGCTGCGTGTTATATGGCATAAAGGATGCAGGCAAAATCGCAACAACTGCTCAGGCTCCTCCATCAGGATCATCCTCACAGCTGGAAAGATTCATAGACTACAGCCCACTTAGAGGAAGGCTGAATGATGGAACATAAAAGGGCTGCCGCTCTTCGCAACAACCAGACATAGCCTTGCCGGAAAGTCATTCTGTGGAAACCAGTCGTTTCGGTATGACAATTCGTAGAGCATCGCTGTCACAAGTATTTCTCTTTCTGGTAAACAATACTCAGCAGCAAAAGCTAGAGAAAGATCTGCAAGTGGAAGTTAGGGTCTACCATGCACATATACAAAACAGAAAAGTGGTTTGTTTTGCGTCTCTTTCAGACGACTCGAGCTGAGAGGTTTTTGTTTTAATTGTTATTTTTAAATCTGTAAAATGTTTCAGTGTTCAGCCTAGTACTGGGATTTTATTGGTACTTTATACGTTTGGCTCACAGACTCTGGAAGCACTGTCAAAAGCATGGTTTTATTCCATCACAGCTCTGAAGCTTTTACAGCTGCTTCCTCTACTAGGCACTTTATGTTTTGTATACAGTTCAATTTGACAAAGTAACTAGAAAGGAAATAATAAACAAATATGCAAAATTGGCAAAATTTGTCAATAGATGTAAAAGTTTGGTTTGGAGCAAAAACAGATCTAAAATTTTCTTTACGTATTCAGCAAACTGTAGTGATCGTAAAAGCCACGAGCATTGGCAAAAACTGAGAAAGCTTGTCAGACATGCAGACTTCAACCTTGACAGCGCATCAGGATCCAGACTTGCAGGCCAGATACAAGTGCATAAAGAGACTCCCAAGAGTACAAAAGCCAGCAGTTCTTAATATTAATGAGGATTTTTTGATGTAGGATTAAGTGTTCTTCCTTTTTATTGTAGAATTTACAATAGAAACACAAAAAGTCACCTAATATATTATTGAAAAATAAAGGGGAAAAAAATACATTATATCCTCAAAATGCTAACACTTCATATAGGATTTACTTTATTTATGTAAAATCCATGTGTCTAGTTCAAGCTGCTCATCCTTTCTCCTTTACCCTTACCAACACAGACAGTTACCTGCTGAATGACTGTTCCATCATACCAGTCTTGGATATTTGTCCGTGGGATGGGGTGAACTGCACTCTGGAGCCATTTATCTCCACAGATTACTGGGAGACCCAAACCAAGTAGCTTAAACCAGTTGCCTGACTTTTAGATTACATTATTGGCACTGTAGTCTAATTGTATACTTTGATTGACCTCGATATTTAATTTAAACAAATGGAAAATAATGAAGTTTTGTCATTCTAGATTGACTGACCTTTCGGTCTTCTAAGAGGAATACTTCCAAAGGGTAGGAACGGGAAGTAAAACCTCCATCGCAAAAATTTCTGTACATTAAGTCTTTCATTGACTGCATACAAATTCTACATGTAGACACATGGATAACTCCAGTAAAGATAACTAGGATGCTCTGATCTACTCACACTTTGCTACTCTATTAGACAATAATATTATAAAGAACTTACAGCCAGCTACCATCTGCTTTCACAACACTGACTTGTCTAGAAGCAATCTATAAGCAAAGCTTTGTACTGCCTTTAGTTGGCTGAAAACCTTCTCTGATAGTTGAGCCTCCAATTTACAAACAAGAGCCCAAGTCATCAAGAGAATTCGCAGCAGAGCATGTTGGTCTCCATAACTTTTAGGAGATAAAGATTGTCTCCCACACTCAGAATGAGCTGGTGGCTTCCCGCAAAATAATGAGTTAAAGTCAAGATTGTGATTTTTCCGCTGACTTTCCTTAAGATTTCCTGAACCCCTGTGGTACTGGTATGGATGGCAATGCTGCTGCGCTGCCACAGGGGTGTGCCTGCCATAAGGATAGAGGTCATTTGTCCAGGAAACTGAACTTTATCAGGTGCTGTGGTGTTGCTAGCAGAGCCGGAAAGAAATAAAATTGACCTGAGCAGATAGTTACTAAATTACTTGGAAGCACTTGCCATAACTGATAAGAACATACCTTTTCTTTACAGTTTTTAACTTAAAACTTATTATTAATGTACAATAGCCTAGTTTTCAGCATTTGCTATAGTATGTGCAATGCTCAGCTTATTAAAATGAATGACCCCATGAAAAAGCATTAGCATTTGGCAATTTGGGATATGTAATGAAGCATAATTAAAATGACTAAGAAATAAATTGAAAGAAAATAGTTAAATGGTCTACATGTGAAATCCAGCAGTGCCACAGGAAGCCTGCAGAAGGTCTCAGCTATCATGTTATTCCAGACATTTCCGCAGACCCCCAAAAGCTGGGGAATAGTGACTGATATTCTGCTAAACAATATCAATTTTTCAGCTGCTGCCCATCAGAAGGCTGGGGTTGAGCTGTAATGGTACCTCTTACCTTGTTGCAAGTAATGTTAGCTGCTATGGGGCATACACTGCCTAAAGAAAATTAGGGTGCCTGGGTTTCACCAATATTTTTACTCGAGTCAACAACATAAATCTATATGTATGTAATCTGAGCAGCTCAGCGTTCTAGCTAGTGTCTCCCTGTTTGGAATTATTTCCTAATACATTGATGTGTTAGGTCCTGATTTATCAAACCACCATCTACTCTACTCAAGCTGAGGACTTGCTCTCCCTTTCATGCTTTCTATAAAAGCTCTGCAGATAAGCAGTGCAGGAACTGTACAGGCAGCATATAAATAACAACTGCAGTAAACAGTCACTTGTGTAAATCTGAAGGTCCATCAAATGTGAATACAGACAGAAAAATGTCCATTATTGCTTGGCAATTGCAAAATGTAAGCAGAAATTTTCAGAAGCAGACCAGTGTGGGGACAAATGCTTCATGAGGTATTCCCAGCTTATCCCAAATTACTTGCATCATGAAGAGGAGAAGAAAGAAGTATGAAATCTAAAGTGTTTGCTCCAGCTTATTTCTAGTCTGTACATAAGAACATATATGGCAGAAATGAATGAAGCAAAGATTTTAAACTCGGCAACATACATCATTAAAGGCAAAAGGAGGATAGGAAATGCGTATATGGACCTGTTTGGTTCAGAAAGGCTTATCTAAGAATGCATTTATTTCAACCATCTCACCAAAACAGAGAAGCAATACTGCCATACACCTATACTCACAAGTTGTCAAGTCATTCTTTACACTTAAAATTGTTCGTGGTAAAACCTCTAATGACTCTCTAAATAACATTTGGTGAAGAAAAATGCTGTCATTCAAGCATAACTATAGACATCTGTGTTCATTTATAACAAATGACCTCATTTAATTTTATATATAGATGTATTAGGAGAATTCCATGTAGCTGGAAAATACAGAGAAATAATAGCCTGACATCAGAGTCAAACCTTTCTGCAGTATCATCAGCTGAGAATGCAAAGGTCATTCTCTTCTGGTATTGAGGCAGGTTTCTTATTGATTGTTTCTATGCCGGAAAAAAAAAAATCAGATTAAAATAAAAAGAGTTTCTTAGTCTCAGGAAGAAATGAAAAATAGCTCTTGGGGGAACAAAAGAAAGGCAATCAAAATTACTGTATTGTGCCAAATGCAGGCAGTTTGAGCTCATTTTGAAAGATCCATTCACGTAATCATAAAAGAAGACTTCATAGCAGAGGTACAATAATAAGCATTTTGTCTAAAAATAGGTCATTAATATGAATATTAAATGAGATTAACATTGACACATAATTGTTTTGTTCTACTTTGGATTATTTTGTGCAAATGTCTGTTTCCAAAAAAAAATTCAAACAACAAAGAACAACCCTGAACACACAGAAAATCATCAGAAGGAAGCCAAAACTCTCTCTCCCTGAATTTAGATAACATGTGGGCTCTCTACCTGGAGTGCTACTCTGCTCTTCAGTCGACAAAGTGCATTGAAAGGAAATCTCTGCCAACAATAAGGGAATAATAATTTGCAGGGTATCTTTACTCCTGGTAAAGAGCCACCTTTCAAGAGTATTATTCTTCTGGAAATAGGAGCAATATAGCACTATAAACTATGCCATATGACTGTTTTTTCCCCTGCCACAATCCCCATTTTCATCCTAATGGTATGAAAAGAGCCTTCCTTTGTTCTTAACACATTTTAACCTGTATTCATACCTCTGTTTAAGGTCTAAATGATACAACTATCGTAGGCAATTGGCAATGCTTAAAATGACCTGCCTCTTTCGAGTGAGATAAACCAAACCCCACTTTTAAATACATTTTCGAAGCAAACATTACTTTAATAATTAGTACGACTTACAGGATAAAAGAATTTTACTGAAGTCTGATTTCATAATTAACAAGGCATATCCGGTATGTATGAGTTCACCCCTATTCAGAGGATACCCACAAAGCCTGTGAAGCGTTACCTACAATTCTGAAAATAGCATATAAGTGAGAATTAAGTGCTGCACTGATTTAAAGCTGTCTGTCCGCCCAGAGATAAACAAACACCCTTGCACAGAAATTCATCTTTTCAGACGTCTACCAAAATTTAGCCCAGGATGGATAGAGTAATATTTTCTCTTTATTAGCTTGGGCTCTCACGAGTAATACCCAAGCTGTGTGTAAAAATATTGTCAATGGGAAGTTCACTTAAATCCTTTTTTGTCACAGGCAAAGATTTTTCAGGTATAATTAGCTTTCAAAAATTAGTTCATTAAAAACACAACATCCTCAGGATTCCAAATCATAGCTATAACGGATGTCCTGAATTTTAAATTGTTTGAAATTCCAAATAGGCAGCTAGTGGATTTTTCAAAGTATTAATTACCTCACCCAACTCTATGAGAATTACATAGCCAGTGCCTTTCTGTGTTGCCTATTTTTCAGTGTCACAGGTTAAATTTTTGCTCAGTCAAAATTTTTCAAATTATTTCAGGACTACAAGTCCCGCCAGCAAACCTGCTTCAGTGTGGGTTCCTCTCTCCGTGGGGCCACAGGTCCTGCCAGGCACCTGCTCCGGTGTGGGCTTCCCATGGGGTCACAACCTCCTTTGGGCACATCCACCTTCTTTGACATGGGTTCCTCTGCGGGCTGCCAGGTGGATATCTGCTCCACCGTTAACCTCCATGTGCTGCAGGGAGCCAGCCTCACCACGGTCTTCACCACAGGCTGCAGGGGAATCTCTGCTGTGGTGCCTGGAACACCTCCTCCCCCCTCCTTCTTCACTGACCTGGGTGTCTGTAGGGTTGCTGCTCCTGCATATTCTCACTCCTCTCTTCATCTGCAGTTGCTGTGTTGCGCAGTAACTTTTTCCCCGTCTTAGATATGTTATCACAGCAGCACTACCAGCATTGCTGATGGGCTTGGCCTTGGCCAGCAGTGGGTGCATCTTGAAGCTGGCTGTCATTGGCTTTATCGGACATGGGGGAAGCTTCTAGCAAATTCTCACAGAAGCCATCCCTGCAGACCCCTGCTACGAAAACCTTGCCATGCAAACCCAATACACTCGTTAACCATGGATTATTCATACTGCACAACATGTGCCATGGTTTTTTGTGTTCAAAGTGATGTAACATGAATTAGCTGAATAAAGAGCACATAAACACAGCTACTACATCTCCTCATTAATGCGCATTATTCACAAGCACTGTTAGTGAAAATTCTGTGCTCAGTAATCATGTTTTCAAAGGGACTATCTCAACAAATGTTCAGCTGCCACACTGTGTAACCCTGCACAGAAACAACCATCTGAAAGGAGTACAAAACTATTTTGTAATCAAAATATTAATGCTGGAGCACTTGGATGTCAACTGCAAAGCCTGTTCCTGCTAGGTGATGGCAGTATGGAGATTGCAATCCCTGCCACAAAGCCTTGAAACCAAAAATTTGTCACCTGCAACTGGGGAGGGAGGGGTAAAAATACACTGGAAGGGGCACCGTTCCTGGACAGCCTAAGTCAATACTTACAAATTGCCTCCTTCTAACTTGTTAACAAACTGCTAGCGTGTTCAAATATTAGAAGAGGAGGGACTGGAGAACTGGTTTACCTATATTTATAAAGAACATGTCTATTTTCTTTGTGAAAGCCCTTCAGCAGTTTTTTGGAGAATGTAGATAGGAAAATTGTTGAAAAGGGGGTAACTCAGCAATGTCCCTAAGCAAGCTGCTTAGGAGTGCTCTGCAAGCTTTACAGGCCACTGCTCAAAAACCCCTGTTCCTTAGCTTTAAATAATAATGTAATAATCCATAATGTCTAATTAAATGCCATGATAAATTTAGCTGAGCAGAAAAATTCCATTTTATGGAGCATCTAGAAATTTCTGAACTTGGTTTACTTACAATTTGATTTTCTCTGAATCAAAAGGGTTATGGGCTTTCAAACTCTTGGCTTCTGACCTTTGAAGAAATTGCCAGATGGAGAATAGAACAGAAACCACACAGGTCCCATCAGAGTCTTGCATGGGTCCCATCATAAATTTACCACAATCCAAGGACCAGAATGAAACCTGCCACTTCTCTAAATGGCAAATTCTACAGAAAACATTTTTTCTGACTATGTTTTACAATATTATGCACATAATTTTTGAGGGCTGAAATGTTGCTTCGTATACTTCAGTCTGATAATGTTTGTTGGTATTATAAACACCTGATAAACCATCTTCTGTGATACTTGTGGACATCACTACTGTAATTAAGCACTTATATCTGCCAAAGATGGGTAACAAGCTGGAACGGTAGCTGAACAAATTAGTGTTCTAGTGTGTTTATCCTGCCGCATTCAAATGACTGCAGGTTTTTTTTGCCTGACAGCACCAGCTGGGTTGGGAATCATAACCATTGTTTATATTGCAACTTAGAATTTCTAAGCTTCAATGTGCCTGATGAAACCGTCACTCTTTTGGGAGGAGCAGAGAGGCTGCCTTCCCTTACCGAGCTGACACAAACTCCTATGCTTTCGCAGACCCCAGCTAATGATCCCTTGGAATTTTGTATTGAAGCTGTCTGGGATTAAGAAGTGTCATGTTAGGATAAGCACTGCCAGCATGAAGTCAGGTGAAATTGTCTCTTGCAATGGGTTGTTCTTACCTTATGAATCAATGCATTATAATTAAATGGATCTTTTCTGATGAAGCGTCTAGAAGTTTAACACTAGCAGCGTTGCTCTCCACAATGTATATCATTATTCACACCTGTGAAAAAGAGTATAAAATGCTGACATTCCTTGTTCAACTACCTCCAACTATGCCAGGTTTTATTCACTGTAGTGAACTCAATGAAGAACGAGCCTTTCTTCTATGGGAATGTCAGATACCACTAAGTCCTATGTATTCTTTACAAGTTGATCCATGTACAGTCCTTTGAAGATTTTTTTTTGTTGTTGTTGTTTTTAAAAAAGAGTATAATTCTAAGGGGAAAAAAAAAAAGCAAGGATCTGTTTGTGAAGCCACTGATGCTGAGGAAGGCTGGCTGTGAAGCTGGCATCTGCTTCAGAACAAGGACCAACAAAATGCAGGCTTGTGTTTTTTCATACTCCAAGATTAAAGGACAGCAACTACAGCCTTTTATATCACCAGTAGCAAAGCCTGGCCAGGAAATGGAGGAAATTGTTGTTATAAAGACTTTGTTTTCTAAGATAAGACCTGCCCCAGAAGATGCACTGAAGAGATGGAGCTCCTCTCTGTCTCGCTGAAAACCCAATGTTTTTCTAGTGTGCCTTCCATCTCCCCCTTGGCGTGGTAACTAAGGAGTCATAATTCAACAGTAAACCTAGATGGTTGGCTTCAACAGGAGCTGATTAAGACATGGCTAAAAATCCCCACGCTGATTAAGATATGGCTAAAAAGCAGCATTTTAAAGTCTAGGTAAATCTACTGAACTTAATACGGTCATGAGAACATAAACCCACACAAATAACATCAGAGTTAAGCCTTGAACCCAGAATGAGGTAATAAATTTGAGTTTCTGCAAGTGACTTCTTAGACAGACTCTTTTTGCACTCTATAGTATTTTTTTTTGCAAACAGACAAAAGGAGAAAATGTTTATCAGTCCAGCTTTTTAAGTTAGGTGTAGAAATTATAGTTCATTTCCTTATGAAAATAATGTCTTTCTTTCAAATGAACAAATGTAAAACCTGGATTTAAAACTTTTATATGCGTGTGCGTGTTGGAGATAAAATAGCCAAAGTTCAAATAAATCAGGGCCATAATAAACTAATTTTCTTGACTGACTAGACATTCAGGCTGCTGAGGCAAGAGACAGTCATCCCTACTATTGCTGTAGCCATCTGTTTCCCTGTGTCTCAGAGCAAGAATGATGCCTGATTAATGCACTTCATGCAAAAGCATAGACTTTACAAGAAGTGACCTGTAATTATTTATGAATAATCGTGTAATGAAGAAATTAGTCAGCCTATTAATGTGGAGAAAGTATCACTAACAACACTGGTCAGATCAAAAGTGAAGCCTAGGTGCAGCTTTTCTAACCCTTAGGACTTAGGGCAGCATGTAACGTCTATGCTCCAGTGGGCTTAACATTACTTGTGAACCACTGTCACTATCTCAGAGAGTACTTTCCAGACCATGATTATAGGCAGTGTTATATCAATAGTGAACTTCCTTTTTTCGTGGACAAATGTGTTTTAAATCTTTTAACTTCCCAGTGCAAAACAATACGCAGATCCATGCACAGAGACCAGCACTGATGCAGAAAAGAGCAATGAAAAACATCCCTTTTCTTCCTGCAGCATAAGCAGTGGCCATTGCCCATACTACCCTGCATTAAACACAGTCTTGGATTTATTCCTATTTTGTTCTTCGAGTGAAACAGTGTACCAGTGGGCTTATGGAGAAGTAAGGAAACAGAACAGGATATATCTGTATTTGTGCAAAGATTCATCTTTGGAGTTGTAGAACGTTCTCTCAGCGACTAGGTTATTCAAGGAGAAGGTCAGCAGATGCAGGGTCAGCAAAAGAGGTGAGAGAGGGAAATAGGATAAAAGAAAAGGAAAGGAAATGTGATGTTGTGTTCATACAGTAATTTCAACAGCTGCTAAAAACTCTCTCAACCAAACCAATACCTGCAGTTATTGTGGTAAACTATCACAGTATTTGTGGCATTACCCAATTAATTGTTCACGAGTCATTAATACAGCTGATCAATGGTGGTAGATTTCGCTTGTTCCTGAGACTGTTTATGTGTCAGGGTGGCTTACATCAATTCTGTTGTACTCTACCCAGGCCTGCCTAGCCATGGTAGTTAAGAACGGTCCAACCTGTCCAACAATGATTGCCAAAGTGTGCAGACCAACCTGGAATATCATGCAACTGTCTCAAAGCCAAAATAGCCGTGCATCCTTACTAATACATATTAGGAGACTCCTTAGGGATTCTATTTGAAGGGGAAAGTCAAGGTTACCCTCCAGGAGACATTGCTCTGGCCAGGAAGTACAAATGGAGCTGTCAGACACTCTATCATTTCTTGTGTGGTGGTACCAAATAGGGAAAGAAACCTGGGAGGATAACTTGGAAGGATGGAAACTGAGTCCTTTCCTAAGAGAGATTCAGCATGGCACAGACAGTCAGAATTGATGGCATTTGGAGAGAAAATATATGCTTCCCAACTGGAAGCATGATAAAATGAGGATAAAAGCTAATAGATTTTTTTACCATAATACAAATATATGACAAAATAATAATCTCATTCCTTATTTATCCTTCTTGCCCTACCAGCAATCTGCCATTAGGTGACAACTGGGCTTTTTCTAATTTCTAAGTTTATTGAATAGTTTATTTTCTTCACAACTTTGACTAGCCTGCCAAAACTTCCAATTAATTCCAAACATAGCATTCTCTTGTGTAGCATGAAAGCACCTTATAGGGGCTTGAGTATATTAAGTTTCTGCATACAAGTCAAAGAGTCTGCAGACAGAAATATCTTTCAAATGCAATCAAGCTGGGTGAGAAATGAATCAGAAACTAGAATTCAGGCGGTCCGTATCCTCCCATCACAGACCCACTGAGCTATCATTTTCTCTACTAACTGTTCCTTGAAGTCAGAATTTCAGTGAAGTTTTGCAGTTGCTGACTAAAAATGCTACAAAGTGTAATGAAGCTAAACCCAACACAGTAAGTAAGAGTTAAGTAGGACTCTACAAAAATAATATAAGCCTCCAAAATTGAACAGATGACATTTGCCACCTGTTTTCAAAGGATAATCTAGAGTGTAAGTCTCTGTTACATCCATTTGAACACTGGCATAAGATTCTTCACGCAAGATGAGCTAAAAATGCTCATAAATTATTGGGTAGGATGAAAAATGGATTCCCCAAACACCCCAAACTCTGGGGATAGCCGATCCAGGGAATTTTGATAGGCATCACAAGTAATACATTATCATCTAGACATTCCAAGGCACGTATTTCTTTCATAGAATCATAGAATCTTCATGGTTGGAAAGGACCTTTGAGATCATCAAGTCCAATCAAACAACCTACAATCTCTGCCACTAAAGTGCCACATCTAGACGTTTCTTAAACACCTCTAGGGATGGTGACTCAACCACCTCCCTGGGCAGGCTGTGCCAGTGCCTGACCACTCTTTCAGTAAAGTAATTCTTCCTAATATCTAACCTAAACCTCCCCTGCCGCAGCTTCAGACCATTTCCTCTGGCCCTGTCATTGTTCACTTGGGAGAAGAGGCCAACACCCACCTCTCTCCACCCTCCTTTCAGGGAGGTGTAGAGGGCAATGAGGTCTCCCCTCAGTCTCCTCTTCTCTAAGCTAAACATGCCCAGCTCCCTCAGCCTCTCCTCATATGACCTGGTCTCCAGACCCCTCATCAGCCTGGTGGCTCTCCTCTGGACACGCTCCAACACTTCAATGTCCCTCTTGTACAGAGGGGCCCAGAACTGAACACAGCACTCGAGGTGAGGCCTCACCAGTGCCGAGTACAGAGGCACCATCACTTCCCTGCTCCTGCTGGCCA
>VXBH01009715.1:88406-129395 GCA_013400035.1 Rynchops niger
TGACTATTGAAGATGGAGGCAAAGAAGGCATTCAGTATCAGCCTTCTCCTCGTCATCAGTTGCAACTTTCCCCCCTGCATCCAGAAAGGGATGGAGATTCTCCCTGGCTCTCTTTTTGTTGATGTATTTATAAAAACGTTTTTTGTTGTCCTTAATGTTAGTGGCCAAGTTGAGCTCCAGCTGGCCTTTTGCCCTCCTAATTTTCTCTCTGTATAACCTAACGAGATCTCTGTACTCCTCCTGAGTTGCCTGTCCCTTCTTCCAAAGGTGGTAAACCTTCCTTTTTTTCCTAAGTCCCATCAGAAGTTCCTTATTCATCCAGACTGGCCATTTTCCCCGCCCTTTAGACTTGCGACACTTGGGGACAGCCTGCTCCTGGGCCTTTAAGATTTCCTACTTGAAGAGCATCCAGCCTTCCTGGACCCCTTTGCCCTTCAGGACTGTCTCCCCAGGGACTCTTTCTTTAATGCAACTTTCAGCATTTGTTGCAATTTCTTGCAACTATGGGTTTGGGTTTTTTTTGCTCCTTCTACAATTCATATCAGTAAATCATTGTTTTATCAGACTATAAAAGTGACAATTTTTCTTTTACTGTCAGATATAGAAAAAATTATATGCAAAATAATGCTTTTCCAATTCACTCGTATTTTTTCCACTGTATTATCTCAATTCTTCTGCTTTTATGCTTTATGAAAATTGCAAAAAGAAATCAACATATACTGCAAGCTTTGCAGTGCTAACCTTTTATTGTGCTGCGTTGCTTTAGTGAATTTCAGCAAGGAAACGTTAAAGTCCTTCTATCAAGTGATGGTCCTTATGCTTAATTTCAAGTTGGGTACAAGGTCAATAGAGTTGCAGAGTTGTTTCAAAGCCTTTCCCTGTAAAAACCAGGGAATAGCTCTTCCACAATGGCCCAGCTAAAATATTATCCAACAATCATATAAAACTCAGAGGATTAATTTACTTCTAGATGTCATGGGCCCTGAAGGACTCATTTGCTAACTAGCTCATGGAAATAATTAATGCTAGAGGTCATGTGATCTTTACATTAAAATGTCAGGAAAATAATTTCCTGGGAATCTCATTAGCACAAAGCAACATAGTACACAATATAACCACCCACATTTTTCAGTCCAGACTTTAATTATTTTTTTAAATTTATTTATTTAAATTGGATAGTTTGAGTATATAAAAAAGGTGAATTAATATTTAATTTTACAAGGTATTTTATTACCATACTCGCAGACTATTTAATAGAAAAACAAGTAGATAATTCAAACGGTTGCTAATCAGCTAGATCTTGTTGACCTGCTCAAAAGACGAGGAAGAAAACATGAGATGTTCCCTATTATATATAGAAGAAATATGACAATTTATTTCAGCCTCACAAGACTTTTGAAACTAATTCAATAGCTGATGCACTCCTTTAAGGAGAAGCCGTAGGGAGGTGCAACCATGCCAGGCACTCAGGCGCTTTACTATGTGCAGCGTGCACTACTATAAATGGCCATGTTTGAAGCTATAGAGCCAAGAACTCCAAAGATATGAAATACCAGAGCAAAGTCTGTAGTGTCAGCTTTACCTGCACCCACTGTTTGGGCATATTATGCTAAACTTTTTAATTACATGAGCACATACTGGTTTTCCAACAGAACGGGTGCCTTAGGGCACAGTATGGATGTGGCTCCCTTACTGAGCAGCTGGTCAATATTTTGTGTTATCCTTTTTGTTTGAAGTGGTTTATTTACCACATGATACTCAAATCCAGCTCCAAAAACTGACATTACTTTTCCCACAGATTTTTCTATGGTGTTTTTAAGTATAGCATTTGATTACTTCATAAATATTAATTATATTATTTTCACAATGTATCTGAAAAATGAGAGGATAGTATTTACAGATCACACGCTTGAACTCGGGAGGAACCTTCTAATTTCTAAGTCCCTGATGATCAGGGGAGGCAAGATCTGCAGGAGGAGATACTACTACCCCAGGACCACACAGCTACTCACCAAGCACACAGGTTCATCTCACTGTAGCCTATGATACTGTTTGGCTATTTCCAGTTTCTGCTTGTTCCTCTTGAGTCAGCATTATGATATATGCTCTTGCCCTGTTATTTACCCAGCTGTGTCCAATTGCCTCCTGCTGTCTAAGTTCCTGTCTCCAGTTTAGCTTTCTTTTGGTCCTTACTCTGGGCTAATCTCTTGTCTTTAATTGCTCCTGTCTTTTGCTTCAGTTCATGTATTATGAATACCTTGTTCTTTCCTCTGTGCCTGGACTTTTAACCTTCTCCCTACTTTTGCCAGTTTGAGGTGTCCTTTAAATTTAGTTTCTCAACTAATCATTTTTGGCTCTGCAGGTCTGCACTCAGCCTCACCAGCAGCTCTGCTCCAGCTGCTACCACTGCTCCTGTGATGAAAATCAGATGTTTTCTCACACAAGCAGATGCATCTAGTGAAAGGTACAATCAACGCTCACTGCTAAAAAATTGTTTAAGAGCTAGATCCAACATAACGCTTAGGCAGTCAAGGAGAAACTTCCCTAGGAACATCTCGCTCTTTCCCATCTCTCCATGGAGGCATAAACTGTCAGAGTTTGAGCCTTCAGTAGTTCAGTCACAGTACAGACATAGTCTACCCAGTAGGCTCTAACTGCACTGAAACTCTCTCATCAAAAGTACAGGCTAAAGGACCACCAGTGTGTTGAATATCTCTGTAGGGACCTGGCAAAGAATTCTGTATCCTAAGCAAGTGTCAAGGTCCCACCTTAAACAGAAAGGCCATTGAACTCACAGTGTAGCTGCTATCCCTTAAAGACTGAAGTTTTCTATAACAAAGAGTGTCCAAAGTGAGAGTAAATCAAAGGAAATCAGAGGAAACTAGGCAGTGATTACATTACGAGAAAGATTAAGTGGTTCTGGAAAATAATAAAGAAATACCAGAACTGATTTCTAAATCCTCTCTCCATTACAGATGAGAAATAAAACATATTATCTCAATAAGTTTACATTATGCAACTAAAATAAAAAACATCTACAGAATTGCTGCTTAAAAAACAAGTCCAATTCTAATCTGTGCTCAGCAGTTTTTAAACCTGCGGAATATTTATGAATTATGTTTCTCTCCTGGAACAACCCTTTTAAAAAAAGCAAAACAAAAAAACCCCAGATGTGCTCCTGGAACTTTCCTTCCCACAAATAATCCTACTACGCATTAGAAACTCTCACATAACAAAAAACTCACACGACTGGGCATTGCCTGGTTGGGGAATCATCCTTTCCTTTTCAACTGACTAAAATATATTCTTGGAGCTCTATGTTAAATTCATTTTTCTTCTGACTGTGTTTTCTTCTGTTTGTGTTTCCTAGCATAGATTCTCCCATGCTTGGAGCATGGACTAATGACTCAAACCTTGAGTCTCACTTTTAACATTAGCAGGGCTTCTGATGCTACCATCTCATGTATTGTCAAGAAATAACAAAGGCACTAATGCAAAGCATGTTTCAAAAGTGGTTAATCCAACAAGCTATTTACAGGTATGATAACATGAAACAATTGGTCTCCTTTTGTATTTTTATATACTAAGATCTTGATGAACATTATCCCTGTACTATTGGAACTTTTCATTGTCCTATAGTTATTAACTGCTGAAGTTAAAAGTGATGACCTTTCTTAGGTAGCCTCTAATTCAATTAAATAAATTAAGGCACCTTTAACATAAGAAGACACTCTTACAAATTACAATTGCAGTCTCATGGGTGCATAGATGTTATTATCAGTAAACACTCAGAATTTTGTTTTGTTTTGTTTTTTTTTTAACAAGAATACCTCCAATAAGTCAAGCATTTGAGACATATAACAAATGTTGGTGTATCTCCAAATGACTACGTTATGAGTACATATTTTTGTTATCATGATGAACATCTTACCCTCCACCAATACATGGACCTACACACAAATACCTTTATACAGAATTTACTGGGATTCAAGAAAATGACATTGGCTTCAGTACAGCTTAGAAAAAAGTGCAAGCATTAAGGAAATACTTGTTCGTTGTGAGTTATTATGTTTGTTTTACATGGCATAACTCAATAATGAATCACTACAGAATCCTGATCACATCTATTTACCATATTCATATACACTCATCAAATTATATTTCAATTTGATCTAATTAAAATGTTTCACATTATTATGCTTTTTAAAAATGGTGTCAAGATGAAAACTACCAATTGGTAATGTCAAATCTAGTCCCAAGATCACAGTATTATTTCCAAGGTTTTTTCTGAACCATTTTCTGTGGAGCTCCAGTAAAATTTTTTACTTTGACCCCGACAAAAAAAAAAAAAATATTAAAAACTCAAATGGGAAACTCTCTGTACTAACATTTTAAGGGTGTAACCCCTAGCAGCCTTCAGAGTAGAGCCAGTAATGTTAGAAGCTTTAAATATTAAATAAGTGCTAGTGTCATAAAAGGAATTGCATGCACAGGGAAAACAGAAGTCCCAGGTAATATCAAGAATTAAGGTAAGAAGGCAGCAAGCTGCTGTATGACAGTAATGCCTTGGTAACTTTGGAAATAACTTGAGACTTAAAAATTTCTTGAGAATATGCTATGAAAGCAAACCAGAGATTAAAGCTTTGTGGGTTTCTCACCCACAACTTCAGGCATTCCATGCGATCAAAATAAAAGCACGTTCTTGATATGGAAAATACTGTTTCTGCATCCAACTTCATCAAATTGATGTGCAGTCTGACAGGCTGAAGCAGTGTTACGGGCAAATACTGTGGGTATCTGGTATCTTCCCAAAAGACCAAAATGGACAAATGAGTTGCTGCAGCATGTTACAATTGCAGAACTCACTATATAAATTATGATGTTAAAAGAAACCCTCCTGCCCCCTTAGGAAAATGTTACAATGATCAGCAAGGACAACCAAGCCAAGGAGATTCACAGTAGAAGGAGAAAATGTTAAAATAAGCTGGGAAGAGAAGCAGTTGTCATAATCATATCCAGCTGAGGGAAGTTTATTGTCAGAACAGTGTAGTGAATCAAAAGTTCGTTAGTCCGCATATTATAAAAAGAGGAGACTATGTATGTATCAAGAAGCCACACAAAAATTAAACAAGAAATGTAGAATATTTTTTTATATTGGGAATAAATGGAACAATTTCTACAATGAGACGGTACTCATTTTACTTATCAGTGTCTTTAACTGAAAAAACCAATAGCTCTACAGGCAAAGCTATTGCTCAGAGAGTTGATGTGAGATGGAAAAGGGATTTGACAGTTACCTAGTGAGGTTCTTACTAAGAAACAGGGCAAGCCAAATGGCCATAATAGTTCCTTACCATGCTTTTAAAAAGTGTGGTTTGTCTGTGGAAACATCTGAAAAAGCCTTCACTGGGGGCTTGTTCTCAGTGGTGCCAGTCTTAAGAAGTAACAGTGACAGATCGTTGACAGTAACACTTAATAAACTCCTTGCTGTGTTCGTGCAGCCTGAGAAGTAGAAAATGATAGACAGAAACACCAGCAATAAAAGGAAATTTTATTTTCTAGCCATTGTCATTTAAAAAGAATACTGCTGCTCACAAAGCTTGAGCCAGCCTTGTCCTTCCAGTTGCACTTAGCCACCAAGAAGGAGGCTGCAAGGTCATAAAACAATATGCGCAATTCCCTCTAGGAAGGTAGAGTGTTGAAATTAGAGCGTTCATTTCATAACACGCAGCTTTTGAAGTATAAGACAAACTAACAGGTTTGGACAGCACTGTCAGCTATTCCAGATTGCACTCTGCCACCATTGCCTTGCTGCCTGTTTGTCCCCAAAGAAAGCGCGGCCGCAGCCGCCGCATGTTACATGGCTCTCCTAAAGGCTCTCAGACATAAGCGAGCTTAATCAAGAGAAGTGTGAAATCACAGCAAAGCCAGTGCTTCCTGTTTTGCAGATGGTGAGCTGCCAGAAAGGATCAGCCCAGACTTTAATTGCAAGGCTGATGAGAAAGGCAGGCAAGATGGGAAGGTGTGTGTTATGGTGTGGGCAGACCGTCATGTAACAGCAAGGCTGCACACCCGGGCCCATATGAATCAACACATGCTACAAAAATGGCACCATCCATGCTTTTCCACACTCCAGAAACAGAGTTTTCTCTCTTCACGGAGTACTGAAGGCACAGTTCACTGAGATAACTCCTGATGGCTGCGGGGGGGTGTCACTTGGCTGAGGTAACAACGACAATCTTTCCCCCTGTACTCGGCACCGGTGAGGCCCCACCTCAACTGCCGTGTCCAGTTTTGGTCCCTCACTACCAAAGCAGACATTGAGGTGCTGGAGCAGTCCAGAGAAGGGCAACAAAGCTGGTGAGGGGTCTGGAGAACAAGTCTTATGAGGAGCAGCTGAGGGAGCTGGGGTTGTTTAGCCTGGAGAAAAGGAGGCTGAGGGGAGACCTTATCGCTCTCTACAACTACCTGAAAGGAGATTGTAGAGAGGTGGGGGTTAGTCTCTTCTCCCAAATAACAAGTGATAGGACAAGAGGAAATGGCCTCAAGCTGCACAAGGGGAGGTTTAGATTGGATATTAGGAAAAATTTTTACACTGAAAGGGTTATTAAGCGTTGGAACAGGCTGCCCAGGGAAGTGGTTGAGTCACCATCCCTGGAGGTATTTAAAAGACAGGTAGAGGTAGTGCTTAGAGATATGGCTTAGTGACGGTTTTTGTCAGAGTTAGGTTGATGGTTGGACTCAATGATCTGAAAGGTCCCTCCAACCTAGGCGATTCTATGACTCTATGATTCTATGATCTGGTTTGTTTCCTTTAGGATGGGCAGATCAGCGATGAATGCAGGATAGAATACCAATAGCAATCCACATCATCTGCAGTGCAGACAAAAGGTGGTGGTGTTCTCTTGCCTGTGTGCAATCTGCTTTACGTTTACAGGGCCAAACTGCTTTATGGGGCTGGTCATAACCTCACCATATTCATAAGGCAGAATTCTTTGAGTCTGATCAAGAATCTAGTAAGACTATTATTTAAAACTTAAAAGCAACCTCCTTTTTAAACTTGCCCCAGGAAGATATGAAGCTAGTCAGGTGCATGTATACACATACACTCATATATAAATGCTTGTGTGTATTTAATACTCATGAGCTAGACACACATGTACATATCCTTATAAAGGAACATAGATTTTTTTTTTCTTTAGGAATAGATTTTACCCTAAGGCAAGGAAATGTCTTATGTCACTCTAAGAAAATTTCAAAGACACAATTGTGACTTGTAGAGCTGTGTACTTCTAATCCTTTTCTTACTTTTCTACATGGGCCGGTAGTGACAAAATTGTGCTTATACCTCCCTGGAGGAAGGAGGTATCCCTGAGTCTATGTTTCTTTAATGCTGAAAGATTCGGAGAAATATGATAGCAACTGCCTGTCATTGAAACAGGCAGAAAGGAAGTCAATAATCACCAAGATAGCTGAGTGAGATATAAAATCCATACTTGACTGAAAAAGTGTCCAAAAGTGCCTGAAGTACCATGACCTTGATGTTTGCCTTGTAAAATTCAACTTCACAACCTAAGTGCTAGGAAATCAAAGTTTTCATTGTCCAACAAAAGAATGCCAACATGTGAAACAAAACATTTGTGGAAGTCGTCCCTGCTTACTGCAGGGGGGTTGGACTAGATGACCTTTAAAGGTCCCATCCAGCCCAACACATTCTATGATTCTAAGTGGCTGCAGGCGCTAGGCATCTAGCTGTTCCTATATGAATTTGTATTTCTATATGGGTTATATTGTATGGATTTTCTATTTCTATAATGTAGAAGGAAGGATACCATGCACAGCTATTTGTAAATGTCACTGACTTAAGTGTTTGTTTTTATATCCTAGCTTCAGAAGAAAACACACCCCAAAAAATCCATAAAATAAGTCACCTAGATTATGCAAATATTTTGTACCAGAACAGGTTACTTGAAAAACAGCAGAGGAAGTGAAATACTCAAAATCTGTGCAACATAAAGGAGATTATCTCCAAATAGAATAAATTTCATACATTTCCAAAAATAATCTGTCTCTCTCTAAGAAGACAGACTGGAAGCTTGTAATATCTAAATACAGTACGTATTTAAGGATTTTAGCCTACTCATATTAGGGCTGGGAAATCTAAACCAATATTACTTTTTATAAACATGATCCTCTGTTATAATTGTTGCTTTTTTTCAGTGTATAAAAAGAAGAGGATCAGTATGTCTGGAAAGGACAGTTGACTGAAAATTCAACAACGTACCTTTATAATCTTTAGACATGACTTTTTCTGTAAATGGTCTACCAATTCAACCTGACTCCCGGTTATAGAATAATGTCTTGGACCAAGTACATTGAAAGGTAATAGAAATATTAGAAGGCATCTTTTATTCTATTGCTTTTTAGAAACTTGAATACAGGACAGGTCATCCTCATCTCAATGCTTAAAGAGGCAACTCAGAGTCAGAATTCCTTTTTTGTTTGGGTTTTTTTTTTTTTCAGCATTCATTCTGTGCTTTGAGGTAAACCATGGAATCTCACTGTCATAAATTTCCCACTATCATAGATTGCAATATTTTTTTTACCTGAATCTGAAGAGTGCCTCAAAGCCTATTAATATTTGAAAAAAATATTTCAAGATCCTTGGAACAAAATTACTCCTTTAATATTTCAATAGAAAGCAGAATATCATCTCTATAGCCCAAGATGTGGAATGCATTTCAAAATTTGCATCATATTAGACAATACTTGTAATTCTGGGGGGGGAAATAGGAGGTTTCATGGTGTAGCTGGAAGCTAGAATCCATTTGGACTTTCCATTTGCAAGTTCTGACCAAAATTCTCTCATAGCAGAAGAGTAAAGTTTAGAAAATAACTATTCATATGTTTCCAGTTGTGTGCGTTACCCAAACTTAATTTTATTTTTCTCCTGGATTGCACAGATAGACTATTGGATAATTAGCTGGCCAGACCTCATTATGAAGTAGTATATAATTCACTTTGTAAATTCTTGTACCTTAGCTCCTTTTCCTGCTTGTCAAAGAGAAAAGAGTGTTCTCCACTAGTATTCATGTCTCTCAGATATATTTTGTGATTGTCTATTTAATTTAACCTTTCTGTGACTACTAGCTAGCATGGGTTTTTAACAAGGAATAAAAATAAAGTTTGACAGCAAACTCTGTGAATTTGTCAATTGAAAAATCTGCTTTAAGCTAGGAAAACCAAAAAAAAAACTCTGTTAGCTGTTTCTAAAACAGGTGGAAGCATACTGTCTTCTTCATCGAAAAATTTTAACTGTATCCAGACACATCTATAATGGGCAGCTGCTTTTCTTTTTGCAACACTAATGCAAACGAAAAATTTGCAAGAACAGTAAGCCTCACTGAGTAAGATGATGTTATACTTTACACACTGCATGCTAAATCTTGAACAGAACCTGCTCCCCAACAGGGATGCAGAAACCGATAATCAAAACATGTACGTTTGTGCAGTGTTGCAGACTTCACGCACTAAGCTTGGTGACTGATGGCTAAAGCTCCCAGCAAGCAGGCAGGGCCTCTGGAGAAGAGGTCATGAAATACAGAATGAAGATTTTCCTGCTATATTGCAGTCGATTCCTGGGGAAAAGAAGTCGAAGCTATACAAAACAGTGATAGCAACTGGGACATGTTTGTGACTACAGTTGAAGTGAAGGCTGTAAAAAGAGCCATTCAAAGTGATTCAGTCTAAATTTGTCCATACTTCTCCCTAAATTTAGGAATAATCCTTTATTGGATGAAGTAGGAAAGGAACGATAGAATAGAAATGACAGCACTGAAAGGAACAACTGTCAGTCAGTAGCCTACATCGATCAAAAGGACAGCTCAAACAGAGATTTAGCAGATGAGACCATGATTTTTTTTTTGTCCTCATTTTTCTCCCTCAATTTTTTTCCACAGTGTATCACTGGAAATAGCCATGATTCATAATTAGCTTTTGATTACATTACCAGAAAGGATAATTAAAATATCGGGATACATCCCTCTATAAAGTTTTTCAAATCATGCTGTGACATTCTCTGTCTATACAGAAATTTTATTTGTCTTCTCAGTATCAGTCAATGTTTGTTCATTTCCATATATCTGACTGTGAAGAAATCACTAACTTTTTGGAAAGAAAGTAAAATTTAACCTGATCTACGTAGGTACATGTCTGCCTAACCTTATTCTGAAAGGCCTAAGTCTAAACCTACCATGAGTTACATGCAGTATGTTACTCTCTGAGGTGTGGAAAAAGTTGAGTTCCCAAACAACATACCTGCAAGCAGGTGAGCAACCAGCCACCTCACACCACTTGCACCTCATCAAGCATGCGTGAGTCACCACTAATATGCTGATAAAAGAGTAACAACACAAAGTTTGAGCCAAGTTTGGTGTTTGTAGCGCTAGAGAAAAAGTGGTGGAAAACCATCACTGCCACCCCCAACTGCCATCCCTTCCCCTTCTTGCCCTCCTCTTTAACTTGATTTGTAGCCAACACAGGGGGCAGTTTTAAAAAACTGTGGTGCCCGCTTCAGGACACATTGGCGATAGGGTGGAGACCTGCAGTAGCTGAGCAGAGCTGGGTGCTGGCAGCGGGGTCCACCCCCAACACCACAAATGGTGAACAAGGGCCAGGGTCCATCCAGGCTGTCCATCCAGCAGCAGCAGGAGACAGGGCCAAAGACTGGGCTAGAAACAAGGCTACAGCATAGACCTAAGGTCTACCCAGGTTTGGACACCAGCACTACTACAGCATTGTTGAGCAAGGCACTGACGGCCCCAGGCTGAGCTGGGCCGTGGGGAGCTTGCAGGAGGTGCCACAGGAGGCTGGTCAGGGCCATCAACCAGGTTCTAGTCTGAGGAAGCCTCATTCCTGCTGCTCCCTGACTCTGTTCATGGAGGGCCCATGACCTAGCCCTAAATGTGCCTGTTCCGCCTGTTCTCTTGGGTCATAGTTTTGCTCTAGAAACGGGAAGTAAATGCAGGAGCTATAAAAAGTAATAAAGCAAATGTTCTGATGCAAGAACAGATTTTTCAGAAATACACGATATCGTCAACTACCTCTAGTGTCAGCTAAGTACTGCTGTGAAAAGAACATGTCACCTGCATTAGAGTTGGGTAAGCAGATTAAAGAAAAGTAAAAATAAAAATGATCCACTTACAGAGGTTCTTACACCAAAGAAAAACCCTGCTGTCCCCTGCCACAGCTGCAGCCTGCTTGACCTCCCTGAATATCACGCTTCAATAGGCAGGGCAATATTTTTAAGGAGACCTGAGTGTCTAACTTGTTTTAAGTTCCTAGAGACACAACTTAGAAGATGGGAGCTCCAGGAAAGGAAGCCTAAATGTGGTGTGAAGCAGGTTTCTGAATTTCCTACATCCAGCCTGTTCAGGGACTGAAATGGCAACAAATGTGAGGGAAGGAGTGATAAAAACTGCGCTTCTTCCTATCTGTAGAGCATAAGCTTAGAAGTCGATGCCAGATCCGCGATATCCCAGCCTGAAAGCAAGATCCTGTAGAAACGCTGCTGGGGCGTCTCACAGCCCCTTTGCATGTTCACAGTCTAAACAGTCCAGATTAGGGATGGGAATACTAAAATGACAATATCTCTTCTCTGGCCCAATATGAATGAATCCATATTCCCAAGACTACAATTGGCCTTGTTCCCTGTTATCTCCATGCAGAGCATCATTAATATTCACATCTGATAACAGTCCTAAGAATATATATATAGAATCTATACCAGTGAACAGGAACTGGGCTGTAGGGGCAGGCATCACCGGAAGATTAACTTTATTTAAAGGAGGAAAATTGTTTTGGTTTAATTGAACTAGTTTGTTAGATCCCGTGCGAAACAGCTTTACTGACAAATCAAGACTTCCTTGTCACTGAACTATGTATTTTCCAGTTAACAATAAATAAGGCTTAGCTCACACAAGTGTTAGGAGGAGTTATTTGTATATATCAAGGGGAAAACAGACTTCATAGGATGGATTTACATATATCATTTAGCATTAGCATACATTACGACCACTGAGAATGACTATGCACACAATGCATAAATGCATTGCATACAATGAATGAGCCTGAGAACGGATCTTTATTTTCACAGATTTTAGGCATCAGACCATTAAATTACTGGCAGTGATGTTATTTATGATACTACATATTTGCAATCATTATGAAAACAACCAGTACAATGGATGAGCACTTTCAGTGATACAAGTGTGACAGATGGCATTTAAAGGTAAAATAAATAAAATAAAAGGCACCACTTATATTTCAGGAAGTATTTGTTCTCCAGCGTTATTGCGTTCAGCAAGTTCCATATATATATATATCTCCTGCCTTCCCCATACATCTATGATTTGGCTAGATGGCTCTTCAGTCCAATTCAGCGAGTCATTCAGATTAATTTGTTCTTTCTTTGAGCATCACCAGCATGTATGAGTACAAGAACCTGGTCTATAAATTAACTTTAAATGTAATATTCCTTGTGCCATTTAGCCATCTCCAACTGACCACTTACAGCACTGTAAGTCCACAGATATCAATGGACTTATATTTGAAAAGAACTGGGAAGAGAATGAGAGACCAAAAGGATGCTATTGGAAGAATACTTTTTTTCATCAAAGCATGTCTCCTCTGAGTGCTTATACGATCGTTTCACTTCACTACAAACACATTTAGTAATAAATAGCTCACAGCATCATAGAGATGTTCTGGGTAAACGCTGCAAGTTATGAGGCAAATTTACTGCCTCATAAACTCACAGCCAAGTAAAGCTGTCATTTGCAAGAACAATTAAGTCATCATTCTGTTCCATGGAGGGTATAGAGTATTCCTGAAACCTGTAAATTCACAAAAAAGGGAAGCTGGTCATATGTTCAGTATGAACGCTAACATTTTATTAACACTGAATTCTGTTGCAAACTTGAAGCCTGCATATATTTTCTTTGTTTCCCAGGATTTGTAATCTAGCCACTATTCCTTACCATGTACACGGTTTAAAAGGCAGAAGAAACACAAAAGTATCCTGTGATGTTTTTTTTTTTTGTTGGCTGGGCCTAAAATACACTCTTGAAATCATACTAGTGAGATGTTGCTGAAAGGAGAGAAAAAAGGATCAAAGAATAAGATTGTTATCTCTGAGCCACGTAAAAAACTGATATCTGAGGCTACTATAAAACTTGCTAGTATGGCCTGAAGCTTGTCCAAATGGATATAGGATGCTATTATAAAATGCTTCTGTTGCATAACATACATATTTTCTCTACTCACTCATATAAACCCACAATAGGATCTTTACAGGTTGGTGTTTTAATCTTCAGGGAGACTCAAGAGAAAACTTCACAAGGTGTACTTTCTGAAACACTAGAGCAATTCACAGATTTTCGTGAATACTGTAGGTGCAAGTGGTATGGAAGTGTCACCTCCTGATTATGTAGTTTCCAGAGAATGAAACTTTGACAAACAGTATGTATACACTGTGTTGTAGCAGCACAAGCTATCATTTCCCTGAGAAACTGAGTCCTATTTTAGCTTCTCATTTCACTGCAAGAAATATGAATGTATATTTCTTAGACACAGAGCTATAGATACATGATTGCAGCTATCTTGCTATATGTTAGGTGAAAGGACAACATTTGGGAAAGATTAAAGAATGAGGCTGTATTGGGCCGTTGAATAGGAAAGAGCATACAGGTAATTTAAGTGATGCTGGCTCTGTCATTTAAACTTGGAACAGGAATGCAAGCCTAAACTCCCCAGTTGTCCTCACTGTCACAAAGCTGACCCACATTTCATGTTTAATTAGAAGTGACCTAATTGGACTTCCAGGTAAGGAAAGTCAAACTAAAGCTGCAGAAACAGCTCGTATCCGCGTGTTCTGCTTTTAAATAGCATAAATGCTACTTTTTTGGAAACACTTGGTTTGTGAATCTGAGTCCAAACTCAAGCAGAGCTCCTAAGGGCGGTGTGGATAAAGCCCTCATTCCTTCCCTTTGGTGCCACTGCAGAGTTGCATTAGGCTGGCATGAAATTACACGGTGTTTGCAGCTTCTGGAAACCAGTCTACATGGTATCCGGATCCTGGCTAGTGCGGCCAGCGTTGCTAGTCCTGGGATCTCAAGCAGAGGTAGCAATGTTGGAAAATTTCAAAGAGAAAAAGCTGGTGTGGGTTAGCCTCTCGAGACCGTGCTTTCTGTCTGAGGAAAAGTATTACAAACCCCAAAACGTACATAGCACAAATGTAAAACTAATGCGGAAAATTCCTATCTAAAATCCTATAGAACATGGCACAAGATTCATGTTATGAACCAGATATCAGAATACACAGCATGTTTTAAACTCTCATTACTGTCGGGGGAGCCATATAAATGTACTAAAAGCCAGAATAGGCCCCTTTAAATTATTAATTGTAGTTGTCTAATAATAACTCAGTGAATAAGAAGAAAAATGGTAAAAATGTACTATTAAAAACATATTAAAACAATAAAACATGTCAAGGGCACTGTACTTCACCAAGCACTTTTCTGTATAATTTATATTTTTGTACAAGTATCTTTAAGTAAAATTACACTTTTTTGCCCAATTTAGTATTTATTATATTAATTTCCACAAAGTTTATATGTTTTGCTGAGTGCTCATTTCTGAGCATCACAGTGATTCTCACAGTGGAAGCAAAGAGGTCCCAGATGTTAGCTGTACCCATTGTTGACATTTTTCTGAATTTTAAGAGCAAAAAGCTTGTAGGTCTGTAAATGAGCTGGACCACTGAAAACTCTTGTTACCCAGGGGACAAACCGTGGTAGCAATGGGATGCTTGTTTAATCCCAGTAGAAGCAGAATGTACAGGGCATGTTGGTATCTTGACTGACTGGTTTAAATGGTTGCAAGTCAACTGTACAGTAATAAATTACTTAACCTGATCTTAGGGTATGAAGCAAATTCCTAAGAGAAAGTCATGCAAACTCTGCTATTTGTTTATGCACTTGAAAACACATTTTTTCAATGCACTGTTATAAGGCCATAACTCTCAGTTCTATTATAACATAGAAATATTTCTGGGCTTTTTCTGATTATACTAAAAGCTTTGCTACAAAACACTGGTATAATGTTGTTACAAACATCACAAAAACAGATAGAGAAATCAGCTTTAAGCATAACATACAAAATATGGTATTGTGATCCACAGCAGTAAAGATGACTAGCCAGTTTTTAAAATATTTTTTTGAGAATTTCAATTCTGTGCAGCTCACTAAATTCCTACTAATTATCATGTAGTTAAAAAGTGAACAAATTGTTAATGTTAGTATATTCTGGGCCTTGCTCTGAAAGAAATGACACTGTATGTCTAGTTATGCCATTAGAATTCCTCTAACTGGAAAGGAAATCCTTTAAGCTTATCTAGCAAATAGTCTCCACCACTAAGATATTTTCTCTTTGAATACAGAGATTTTCTTTTACATTCCTTCTGTCATTAAACTTTACTCTTTAATTTTTCATGGTTACTCTAAATGCTCTATTCAAATAAGGCAAGTCCCTTGCCTAGATGTCTGTCCTGAGTGTTCTATAAAATTCAAATTCTATAGAAAGCAAAGAGGTTTTAAAAGCAATTTCTGAGGGGGTGCAACTGTTTGATTCCAGATAAAACAAAAAACCACCATACTCTATTCACCTTGTGTTCACCAACTAACTTTTCACCAATGAATAAATGTATGACAAGGTATATTAATTGTGAAAAGTAATGCTTCAACGAAGAGATATCCAGATGGTACTATGGCACTTTGAATATTCCTAATGGAATTATACGATGTCTTTACCATTGGTGGTGAGGGTATTTTATCCCCTTATTTCTGCAAAAACCACTTTTCCCCCTTCATAATATTAATAACAATAAAGCATGTCTGTAAGTGAGTCCAGTAATTGTTAATTAGTAAATAGGCGCAAGGAAATTTCATTACATTTTGGCTGGACCTAACATTTGTTATCAAATGAAACATTCTAGGAAAAATGCAATTTAAAAAAATCACAGTTCTTCATACGTTCAATATAATACATAATACACTCTGTTTCAAATATCATAACTATCCATGATAGCACAGCTGCTCTGTAGAGATGGTGTGCTGGGTTAATTACATAGTTCGAGCAACCGAAAAACAACAGCTCTGAGGCTTGGAGTATATATTCTGCATAGGAGGAGAACTCTCAAGCAATAAATACATTTATCCAATCCTTTATCTATCTGTTAGACTGAACAGGAGTTCAGTTCCTTGTCCCTGACTGCCAAAGGCTTCCCCAGAGGTGGCCCCTCAGTGTGTGCGATGGACGGTCCAGGTCTTCCAAGGCGTGCCTACTCCAGCAGAGCCCCTGAAGGTGCCACCTTCAGTGGGGCCACTGCAGAGGGACCAGTGCCGTGGTCGGTGCCACCAAGCCTTCTCGTCGCGCTTACTGCTCTGGGGCAAAAAATGGTTGCTTGCTTTTCAAGGAAGAAGTGCTTCAACAAGAAGGGCATAAGCAATGTATTTGCTTCCCCAGTGAAAGGAAATTGCTCAGAAATCAAGGAAATTCCTATGGCCAGCCAGGAGACAACTGTCAGTAAGGATGACAGAAGGATATAAGGAATATAGGAGGAAGAATGTAATGGAAGGAGGAAGATGGTATCTTGACATTTAAGCAAAATGAAAGGAAATCAGTGTCCCGATGAGATAAAAAAAAAACTGGCCTCAGCAGAGATCTTTCTCATTTTCATGAACAGAGGAGATAGAACTGGGACCTACTAATTCATTGCAAGATAAAAGTTTTTAAAGTTTTCAAATATAAATTTCACTTTTTAAACCCAAGCAAATAAAAAAGCATTTGCAATTTCCATATTCATAGCTTTCAGTGGTATAAATTTCAAGTTATTTGTACCCTATAGTTAGATTTAGATCATATGCTTCTTTATTTGCAGGATAAAATCTCTCTTTAGTACCTTTTTTTCCTTATAACTGTGTTGCTCAGCTTTTTCAGCCATGCTGGCTAAACTCATTAACACACAATTAAAGAAAGATGATTAAAAGTACAAAAGTAAAATTTGATTGCAATTTTTTATCATCCTAATTAAAAAAAAAAGTTTAATATATTATTTTTAATTTATTTAAAGTGCACCATCAACTGATCAGTTTTACTGTTCTTGGTTTGGGGTACATATATGTAATAATATATCGTATATACAATACAGACAATGCATCTTTTAATAGTTATTATATTTTACAGTGATTTTACTTGTATATATACATCAGAGTAAAATCTTTCCACAAATGACTACAATGAAGCTAGCAAGACTTGTATTAGCCCAGTAACACCTGTCGAGAATGTATATTATTAGTATTGTCAGTACTGGCATTTTATTTCTCAGACTTTTGTTTTTTCCTTGATTAAATTTATTGGTTGTGTGAGTATTGTACAGCTCTAGGAACTTATCTATCTCATGCAACTTAATGACTCCAGCAACAAATATAGATAAAGATATATGACAGATCTTCATGGCTGAGTGCATGAGCCACAAGTAATACAAATCAAAATCAAGATTTCTTTTACATTCAAGACGATCACAGTATCGGAGAATAAAAAAGACATAAACTACCTAGATGATATATTTTACTTGTCAAAAACAAACCCAGTAAATTTCTCAAGCTACATATGTAGTGCTTGGGGAATATATAACTACTCTGGATGGTTTGCTACTCTTTAACCAAGCTATGGCATAAATCTTTGGGGGGAAAAAAAAGTTTAATGATTTATTTTTTTTTATGTTGTCACCAGACCAAAGGGTGGTTTGGATGATGAAATGTTTGACTGGAACACTGGGTCACAATTTCTATTAAATCACAAAAGTAGTGTGAGTAACTAGTACAAAGCCTCAAACCTACACCCACAGCTGAAGAGGACTAAACACTATAAGGCTGGACAGTCATAGAAAATCTAGCGAAGACATAGACCATTAAGTGACCATTAGTCCACCTGCCTTTTTTGACAAGGTTCAGGATTTGTCAGTCTGCAACCCAGAATTACATCCCTGTGAGCTGACACTTGGCTGTGCCAGCTGCGCTGTGCCCTACGCGTCTTGCCAGCAGGTGCCACATATATGACGCCCCTCAACATACATGTGTCCCACTGCAATTTCTAACTTGGATTTTACCAGCCCAGAATCCAATCTCCCTCTGTTACACAAAGCCCAGTTGTGTTGCCATGAATGGCCTTAATCTACTCTCAAGTGCATGAAGGTGCATCAGAAGGCACAGGTCCACAAGTTAACATGTTGAATTCAATTAATGCATCTTCTAGGAATATTACAACAAAAAAGATCAGAAACTCAGCACACCACAGACGGACAAGTGGATATAGGAAGTGTCTCTTGACTGTATTTTGTGCATCTGAAAGGTACATAGTTGGCTGCTTCACAGGCAGTGAATTAAGCTGCCTGTAATTGTACTCCCTATCTGCCTTCCCCCTATTTCCCTTCTTTCTAGAGTTGGGGCCAGGTAGTCAATGAATTAAACTGCAGAACACACTACTCCCTGACCCCGAGGTTAGCACTATCATAAGCACTGACTGGAAATGGCTGCAAATAGTATTTGTCATGCCCTCACTTTCCATTGGAAATCAAGTAATGACACAAGCAGTGAGTGGAAGCCCTTGCAAAGGTCATGGATTTACACCGGCTGAATCAATTGCCTACAATAGTGTTGCAGAAACTGTGGGGGAGGTTTTCCCTAAGACTTTGTTGGTTTTAACATATTTTGTACACGTTTGCTGTCTCTTTTTAAAAAAAAAAATAAAGAAAAAAAATAAGAAACAACATAAGGATGCTAGGCAGCAGCTTGTGTGGTTGGGAGGCTGTAAATCCAAGGTCCTTTGCTGGGGCTTCCACTGCCGAACATATAAAATCCAATGTCACTTCAAACCCTCAGCAAAAGAAGAAGTAACTGCTTCAGTTCTAAAGGAACAGGGACGGAGCTCACAATGGTAAATGTAAAGTAACTTCTAAGGGAAATAGAGTCTACCAAGCAAGTGAATGTGCTCACTCAATATAAGAAAGCTATTAATTTATGTCCAGGCTACCACAACATTTCAAAATATGCAAATGGTAGCCCCTTCAGCTGGGAGGGCAACTTTGTTCTCTTTGCAAACGTCTTCACATTCCACTGAAATTTGTAGGAGAGGGAAGAGCTTGATTCATGTGGGTTCCAGCTTTAATCTGCCTCTGGCTTGTAGTGTTCAAATATTTGGATGAATAAGATTCATAACTTGAATCCACTATCAATTAAATTAAAATACAGATATACATACAGGAAAATAAGAAGGAAGCACACAGAGGATAACAATATATATGTAAGTATTACTACCATGACAAAACCAAATAATATACTTGTTAGTGTTAACAGAAATGATCTTTCTTTCAGAAATTCAGCCTTTCTATATATACTATACTATATATACTGTATGTGTTTTCTATGGTAGGGTTTGAATCAATCATCATGTTTTTAGGGTATCAGGATGAAATGATTGCTGGGAAGAGTAATTATCAAAGTAAAATTAAAAATATCATCAATTAAAAGCAAAACTTGTACGTGTTTTAACAGAAATTACGTATGCCAACAGTGTTTTTTGAAAACTCATGGAAAACACATCTTATTACCATTTTACATGCAGATTGCAATGACTGATTGAAAACTATTCCATGAGAAAGACTTCAGTGCTTTTTTTCAAAAGCTTTTTTTTTTTTNTGTCTAGGGTTCTTCTCAACTGAAAGGCTCCACGAAAAGACCTTTCCTATTAAGGATCGCACTTAAGAACACATTTAAATTTCACTGAAGTTAATGGGATTTAAGTGTGTGTTAAAGTGCTTTTCTGAACTACAGCCAAAATTTGAAAGCAAAGCTGTGAAGTTCCTGTGTTTTTCAGTAACTGCATATGTTCAGGCCTCAATTTCACAGTCATATTATATTAATTTCCCCAGGAAAGCTGAATTTCAGTATTCCTCTGGTGTCTGAGTACCTGGATGGGCAGAATTTCTGAGTAGGTTTTTAAAGATACTTGGGAACTTAAGAATACAAACCAGCAGCCAGCAATGTTTCCACTGGCTGTGAAATAAGAGCTGAGGTACTTACCTGCATCTTTAAGTGCCCAAATACTTTTGACAATCTGCCTAGTGACACCTTAGATCTTGGGACAAAACCTTTAAATTCTGATAAAATCAAAAAGAAACAACCAAAATTTTGTCCCCAGAAGCGCACAAGAATCTTTGCCTCTTTAGGGGGATTGCAGGCACCTCAGCTGTTTCTTCACCATCCTCTCACCACAGTTTTGCTTACGATGTCTCTCCTGGTTCCTGGAAAGGTCTTCTGGTGGGAGGCACAGGCTACTTGTCAATGGGATTCCTGTAATGCACTAAGGTGTCTTACAGTTCTTCTCTTACTGATGACGTTACTCTAACTTACATATGCCCTGGTGTCTGGGGGTAAGGGAGTGGGGCAGAATCCCGAAATTTCGGCCTCAGACACTCCTGCTCTCATTTAATTTGTCTTGAGCCTCTGTACCCTTTCTGCAAAATAGGTTATATATTGGTCAAACCCATGGAAGAATTAAATCCACATACTTTAATAGTGTTCAGATATTATGTCAATGGGTGTAGGTGGAAACATTTAATGTTGAACACCATCCCACAAAAGTAACATGACTACATACACTTTTCTTATTGTTTTGTTTCTTGACCCTATCACAGATTCTGTTACCCACCTTTTATTACCTTCATCTGTCATAGAGATGTACCGCAGTAATTTTTACAGAAATCAGAGAAAATTTGTTTTATTAAAATTCCTAGTAAATACTTTCATGATTATATTTGTATGATTATATTCATGATTGTATTTGATTTTTTTCCCTATTAACTCCTAGAGAAGGGCTGGAAAGCTTTAGTTGTAAGGAAATAGCCATACTTAAAGAAGTATGAGAACAGTGCCTCAAAAACTAATTTAATTTTAGGATGGGATTCATCTGTTTCTATGATGACTCCAGTAACATCTTCCCTAACTGTGTTAGTTGCTCAAGTTGATTTTAAAATCAATGTGATCTAGTCAATACAATTAGTGAAGTCCTTGGTATAATGCATTTCATCCTGAAACACATCTGAAATAGGGTAGATCAGCTCCAGTATCACATTGTCCATGGGGATCACTTTGGTTCAAGTATGCACATTTATCTTTAGAAGGACTGGCATCCCCAAATTTTATTTTACCTTTGAAGGCTGCTGCTTCTATTTTAGACTTGAAGATACACATTTTTTCCTGGAAGTTAGTATACTTTTCCTAACACTTTTAGTTTGTTTAATGGAAGATATTGCCTAAACCTACAAACCTTCCTTTGCATATCCTCTCTGACTGTCATGCCTACAGCAATGCTAACAGTATTTCTCTCTCAATTGATTAGAAAGGGACATTATGCTGATTAAGTTAGCTAAAACAATATAGATGTTTAAAGATAAATGAGATGAACCTAATCTTTGGCGTCCCTACAAAATTCCCTGAATCGAAAGTAGAAAATACCATATAAAATGGACTTCTGTGTACAGGTGCCTTGATCCTGCCCCTTCAGAGGCCTTGCAACCTTCTTGCATCCCCCTGTGACTGGATGGTGTCCTCCAACAGCCACCTCTCCCACCCTGAGTTTTGTTTCACTTTAAAAAAAGGCACTTAAAGCAGACTGCAAGGTAGCCTTCTTACTTTTCCACTTTCATACAGTCAAGGTGTTTTGTGCTTGGTTCTCAGCCATCCCCTGGCAACTGAAACAGTTCAAGGGTGCAGTTGCAGCAAAATATAAGTATGTCAAAGAACAATTTTTAAAAGAATTCTTCTGGAAAATTAATTATGGAATACAGCAAATGAAAGAAAATCGTGTAACAAAGATCTCATGAGGGAAATACATGTGGCTGAATTTTATAAACCATAGGAAAAAAAGAACATTAATGAAATTTTCATAAGTTTTAAAGTGTTCATTAGCATGAGTTCAGTGTCAGAAGGAAATTGCAGGAGGCCAGAGCCCTTCTTTTTCTATGTAATTACTAAAGTAAATCTGTTTGTATGGCAACTGCAAGTATTTAATTTGTCATCTTGTCTTTGGCAGGTGAAATCTAACTTTTTGTTTGGTATGCCGGAGTTACCGAAAGCAGACTGATCTTGCTCTCTTGTTCGTTCTAGCAAACGAGGAATTCCAAGCAAAGTGTGGCTGGCCATGTGGGGTGAGACCCAGTACAGAGATGACACTGACTGTGTGAAAAGCTGTACATGCAGAGAGGGGTGACTCAGCTGCAGGGTACATGCTGAAGGATGTGCATTACAAGTCGTCTTCAGAACAAGCACCATACACAGTTTTGGTACGCTCTGTGCCTCAGACTACAGTTACTATTTTGTGTATGGCAGCTTTCTCCCTTCCCCACGGTCTTCCATATTTTCAATCCTTGTATCGGTTCAAAGACAGAGATTTTGCAATAATTTCAGCTGTTTACCTGAATATTTCAGTAACAATATCCTGTTTCTATTTCTGGTGGGATTCTAGCTAAATTTACCTACTTCCCTGCACTGCCTATGGCCAAGATCTGCTTTCTGCCATTTGAGGACTTAGCCAAATAACTTACTCATTGTATTTACCTTTTACTCAAGTTGCGTTTGTGAATTCTTCCAAACTTCAGAAAAGATTGGGGAAACTGGGAATGCAGAACTAGCTCCCAACAGTATCTTTCACTTTTCTAATAGGAACGAATAGTTTACTTTGCTTACTATTTTTTATATTATATTTTTTATCCTTTTTACCTGAAAGTATATTGAACATTGGTCCTCTGCAGAAACTTAGTATGAAGGAGCTATGATGTAGCAAACAAAATGGGATTCAATTAAAGGTTTTCTGTGTCTGTCTGCATAGCAGGAGGATTGAAAAACGACACAGAAGTAATTTCAAGATCTACTTGCATTTTTATTTGGCTAAATGGAACATATCTTGATAAACAGAGAAACAAAGTATGATTTTAAAGCATACTATTTATATATACATACTTATACCTATATACAATGCAATATAATATGTATAATACGCATTAAGCCAGAACCTATGTTCACTGACAATAATGGGATGGACCAAAGTTTTACATTTGGGAGACAATGCAACAACCTTTCTTTTAAAAATTAAATGCAAGGATTGTGCTATCAGGTACCATTTAAAATTCCCCTTTACCCCCCAAAAATACCTTTTTCCTTTTCCCACATTTCAGCACTATGTAAAAATAGCATGCACATTTTGCACGAACGTTTGAAGATAGTTTTATTTCTCAGAAAAATATTAATATTAAACCCTTTACAATGTATTTTAAGTTTTTTTTTTTTTTAACTTTGCAAAACATCATGAAAAAACAGAGAATTTCTTTGAGACTACTACACTCTTAGCAGCAGTGTTGTTTTGGCTACTTCTCTCAAAGACATTAAACAAATATATACTCTTTATTTAAAAGATGTAAATCATGGCATGTGGCATCTTGTCAAGGAGGGGATGCAGCACATTGCATATTTGATATCTAAAATGGCAGATTAGCATTATGGTAAATGGGGCCCTGAAAGCAATAGCTTATTTGTAAAGATATTTGTAAAATGCTGCAACGACTGATTTTAAAGCCTAAAAGTAGACGTGAGAAATGAATAGAAATTAGTGGCCTTGAACTCTGGTGTCTCTTTCAACATTTATTTTCTATATGCACCATTACTAAAAGGGGTATTTTTTATTTCATTGTAAAATTTTATTCATACTGTAAAATGAATCAGTCACAGATCTGGCTCGCTGAGGCAAATTCTGTTTTAACACAGAGTCCCTATCTGAAAGCACTTAATATCTACCATGTCTTAATTAGATCATAACAGATAGGGGAGCATAAGACGACAACATTGTTATATCAGATTGACAGAAGATTGTCTCAGCACCTTATTTTGTAGCCTACTGGCAAGTTTCCTTAAATCATTAGAGGAGATGAGTGGTTCAGAGTTTTGAATGGAGTATTCGGAGAGCGACACAGGTGGCCAGCATCTCAGCTGGTCATCCACCTGGATGAAGTTTTACGTAATGCAATACCTGGAGTAAGTTAGGGTAGCAACTGCAGAGACGCCCTGCTAATCAACTTTCCTTCCTCTGCTGTGTTATTTTCCACCAGTGAAGCTCCCACACAATCTCACATATGCTAATAAATTCATCAGTCTTGATTGAAAGAGAGTTCATGTGCTACCAGCTCTTTCTGAAGAGTGCAGCTGGTCTTCCTGCATTCGTGTGGGCCTAAACCAAGCCTGCTCTTGCTATTTCTGATAAATATTTATATCGCAATGTAAATCTGCAGGGAACATTACAAACAGACCAAACACATTCTTTGGCACAAAAAGCTTAAAACAATATATACGTATTCCCATTGGGAAAATAATTATTAAACAATTGCAAGAAACAGTATAATATGCAAACAGCTTTTTTTTTTTAATGTTTTTTTTTTTAATGAAAAGAATCATAAACTTACAAAAGAACTGGTATGACACTTGTTTGGGGATGTATGACTGTTGTAGACCCTGTAGGCTGCCAGGTTCTAGATCAAGCAACTCATTCAAATGGAAATAGCATCCTTCTTTCACCAAAGATGACAGCTCAGTCAGCCTGACTGGAGTCAGCATTCCTCACAGCTCTGAAGAGATCTAGCTTTTCAACTAGTAAGAAATTAGCAGTAATCATGAAACTCTAAAGAAATATTCTATTACAGAGCAGGCATATATTCTCTTGTGGGTTTGTTTTGTTTTTTTTTTTCCTGCTCTGACTGAAGATGCTTACAGAAACTTTGAGCATCTTGAAACTGAAAACATTTGTTGCAGAAAGCAACATCAATCTATTCAGAAACGCTCTTTGGTGGTGAAACTGAAACAGAGGCTAGCAAGAGAGTTCGGAATATGTTTTGCTGAGTGACAAAGAGAAAGATCAAGAGATTCGTATAATTAAGGATTTCCTCTGAACTATTAACATAGTTTTCGAAGGAATTCTTGTAGCTGAAGAAATCTGTACAGGTTCTTGGCTTCCTTCCTACTCCCCAGGAACTCTTCATATTGAAAGTTACTTGTCTGAATTATTCAGGTGTCTGCCTTTAAAACGAGGCAACAGGAGAAGTGAAAGATAAAAATACAGAGTTCCTTTACAATAAGTTGCATTTTTTTTTCTGACTATCACCTTTTTCATCTTTTTTTTTCATCCCTTCTCAAGAACTCAAAGTGAATATAGTTCCAAGCAAAATTCATATTTGTCGAAATGAATGGAAGCAACGAACTAGTGTGCTTTCTGATACCTAGGTGCTCCAGTTTCAAATACACCGTTGCTCTCAGAAATATTACACTTTCTTGAACAGCAAACATATAATAAAACATTTCTTATTCTTCTGTGTGCCCCAAACCCGTTTCCCATCTAAGCAAAATTAGGATTGGACTAGGAAGTGAATCAGGACTACTGTTTGCAACATAAAGAGATGAGGAATAAACACAACCTGATGTCTTCCCACCCCCCACCATATAGCTACTGATGAAAGTATGCATGAATATGCAAGAAAAGAGTATCCTGCTGCTATCAGCCACCAAAGCTGATTTACCCCGCGTGCAAAGGCAGACCCAGGAAATGAATTATGAATATAAAAAATGCAGTTGTTACCTTTGATCTCCTTTGGGAAACTCTCATTTCTCATTGACTCCAGTAACTGCGGAAAATATAGATTTTTTTTTTCCCCCGCATAAACAATTTGTGTTCTCATTCTCATTTCCATGAACTAAAGAATAACAACAAAAACAATTCTTTAAAAATGCTCTGGTCAAGTTCTGCATCAAGACCACAAAGCTTCTTATGCCAGCTGGTGGGCTTCTGGAAAAGGCTTACTTTGTAAAGAGCAATTTGATCCCCAGTGCCGGTGACGGCCAGGCCGGTGTCTTTATTCGGTTGAGACTGACTAAGAACTTAGATTGCTCCTTAAATTTCCTCCAAGAAACTTAGTAGATTATATCCTTTCTTCTTTAATATTTCTTGTACATGTTCCTAAAAGATTTATGGCCCGCTTTTCTCCACAGAAATTCAGATTTCCCTGTAATTTTTGTCTCTGGTGGAAGATACAGTGATAGGATGTAAAATAGAAAGGTGAAAAAGCAAAGGACACCTGAATAACTGCAGCATTGGAGAGCAGCCACGGCCTGCCCTCGTACCGGTAGCACTGCCTTGCAAATTCTGTGGTGAGTGTGCAGAAATTTAATCTTTCCCGAAGAGAATTTATTAGGATTATAAACCATTTATCTGTTTCATGTATTAGAAATTCTTAGGCAATATGCAAAAAGAAGGGGAAAAAAAAAAGAAGCTGAAACTGGAGAAAGAAATTTATGTATGGTTCAGAGGATTTTAATACTGATTAATTTAGACTACGGATAGCTTGAAGTGATACAAAAACTAGGAAACAAAGCTACCCCATATTTCAAAATTGTCCATAAGTATCCAGGGACCTGAAGGATTACCAAAATTTATCTATGAAGGTAAAATAAAATCATATAAATAAATGTTAAGGGAAGGGTAGCCATGAAAACATGAAGAGTTTGGATTTTCTGTATATTTGCGATGCACCGAATTTCACTTAAAGATTTATACAGTAAGTTATGCAGCAGCAGTAAAATCATTATGTAAATGTCATTTCCATCTTCATGACAAGGGTTTTCTTTAAATATGCATGTTCATTTGAGTGTTCATTTCGGCACAGCACATCCTTACCTATAGACTTGTTCCACTTTTTTTCACAGATATTCGACTGACTGTTGTTAGGTGGTTTGTTTGGTTCATTTAGGGAAAGAAATCACCTAAGAATAGAACTTCTTAGTTCTGTTCTTCAGAATAGGACTACAAATTCTTCATAACTCCTTGGCAAAAATAAGCAATGATTTTTAAAATACAAATAATGTACGCAAATTGCCATGGCCCTGAGGACACTGCCAGCCCTCACCAGTCCCAGGGCTCCCTAACACTTATAAAAAGGAAGTATTATCTATTTAGTGGAGCTATACATTTAAATGTGCTTTTAAATTTTACTAATAAAAAAAGATTTGCATGTTCTTCAATTTTTCCTTCAACTAGCTGTGAGCTTCTCAACTGCACTCCAGGAATTTATGAACAAAAAATTCCTATTCTATAAAGAAATCACTTTGGTTAAAACGATTAAATTAAGATTCTTTTTTTTTTATAAGTTGATTGCTTGCTAGTATGCAGTGTCCATATGTAAAGTCTCTAAAGATAATAATGTACTGAAAGTGTTATCTCTTAATGTGGATACAGTAGCATGGTAAAAGTCCACAGTTTAAATTATAGCAAAAAAAAAATTAATTCATCAAAACCAATAGAGTTCATTCATATGCTATGCATGTTACAGTGGAAAAAAAATTTCAGATATTAAAAATACCTGTGTTTGATGTATGCCCAGATGCAGATGTAGTCTTAAAATAGGGCTTCATTTTCTCAGAAACCGTGTGACAGTCCTTCTCTAATTATTTTTAATTTCTATGGAGAGACAGACAAAAACATTCCCCTCAACTGATCTATTTAGCAAGAAGCTAAGACTTCAACAGATAATCATATTATTCTTCAAACTGATCAGTATGAAAACACACGTGTATGCAGAAACCTTCCCGACTGCTATTGTTTCACCAGTGTTTCATGGTATGTGACAGGTCAACTCTGGGGAGATGGCCAAGCTGCCACCATGGCAAAGGCACACAAGGGTTGCTCTCAGTCTCTCCTGAATAAGTTTATCTTCCTTCATCAATCAGCTGTACGGAGAGCCCAGATTCTCAACTTAAGCACACAAATTCTGTGTTTCAAATAAATCAGCGCTAAAATTTCTGACAGTGCATTTTTTTTTTCCGAAAATATATACCCAGCACTTTTCTTCGGTAAAATTAATCTTCATTCCTAGGCATAACACTCAGCCTATACAAAGTGTATCTTTCACCTCCTCCTTATTTCACAGTCTTAAATAAGGCTTAAACATTGCACAATTCTTCCTTTTAACTCTCTGAACAGTGAAGAATTTCACGTTACGTGAACATCCTGATGAAAACATGCCCTGAAAAATATGGAGAGCATAAAAGGGAATACAAAGAAAGCTGACATTTCACGTTTCACAGAAACTCCTAAGTGTTCAGTATTTGTTTACATTTTGCACTGAAACAAAACCAAATGCTTTTAATGTTTTCATAAAACATACCTGTGTTAAAATGTCATATTCACAATAAAAATGTCAGTTTTTAAAGTTCCTTCTCACTTGGGTCACAGGTAATCAGAGACTTTACAACCAAACAAGCCATTTTCACCTAAAAGCTTTCTAGAATTCAGCAGATTTCCACAGTTTTTCACATTCAACAAATTAGCATATTTCCAGTGCATTTTATTAGCAATTTTTCAGATGACTTCACCTGTAAATATTAGTGAAGTACACTGTCATATGTGTTCAAACAAATGCTTGAAAAGGTTCATTTTCGTTATTCTCTTAGCTCCGCTCAAGACATATATTGATTACTACCAGTTCAATGTCAAGGTCCTAAAAATAGAAAGCAGTATTTAATAAAAAGTAGAAGGCACATCATTTCTATCCTGGCTTACCCCACAACTCACAGTTGCGCAGTAGGTGGGTGAAAGGAGCAGGAGGAGACTGCAGAATATTATCAGCTTTCTCTTACAAGGATAATCTCTGGCTTTCTAGGTTTTTGTGGCCTGAAAGGCTAGAAAGATTTGACACAGACTGGACACAAATTAATCTTTCAAAATGCAGAAAGTATCTGCAGCTATTCCATTATAAGGTGTGGCTTGACCCCAAGTACTGAATTTAACCTCCCATCCATCACAGACTAATTATGTTTCCAGAAACAAAAAAGGATAATAATTCAATGTGATGTGCAAGGAAGTGACCATATAACTGCCATTAACCTATGCGTCACACTAAGTAATTGTCCTAAAGTCCTACCGCTAACGCTGGCTTTAAAGTTTTGCTCACATATTTCAATAATATGTGCCGAAGAAAAATATTTTGGGCTCCTACAAATGAGCGTTTGTACACACACCACCATCATCACACAATATAAAGGTTACTATGTAACACAGCCATGGACCGCACTGAGTAAATAGGGAAAAATGTCAGATTTATGCAACAGAAAGTCCTTGTCAAGCTTCACTTACACTCCCAGGGGACCCACACTAGGATGTGTAATTCATACCATAAGGAATATTTATTAGACTCATTTACTCCATTACTGGTGCTGTACTATTAAATTCTTATATGCCTTAATGATGACAATGTATCGAAAATAATTTTATAAGGCAACGCAAACACAAGGTTGAAAAACTGTTCAAAAGAACATGTCATGTCTTCACTGACCACCCGTAAAGCAATGGAAATGCCCCCGAAATACCTCAGGGACCTTTGCATCACACTCTTCAGCATGCTGTCCGCATGTCCTGTACTAGCTGAGGTTCAATACCTTAACTCCAAAAAGCTCTCCAGTAAAAGTTATTTATGTTAACTACTCAACTTTCAGCATGCCCTTCCTGAGCCATATGAGGACATAGCAAAGAGAGGATGGAAGAAATTCATGGGTCTCTTGGGAGGGACATTGAGACTCCCCGGCCACACTCTTGACAGGTGTGCACAAGCCTTTTATTGCCTGGGATCATAATTTCAGTTCCTATTCTTAAGGACTCTCCTTTTAAAGATAATACTTATTATTTTTCCACGCTTCTTAAGAAAAAAAAAAAAAAAAAGGAAAGCAAAGCATTTTCTGTTCACTGGCTTCCTGGCAGCAACCAGAGGAGTTGGCAGGGGTTTCCCTGTGAGTGCACATAGGACCAAGACATAATCCTGTCTTTGACAATGTACTAATGAGTGATAAATGCTTTCAAATGCAAAGAAGGGAGAATGGACGTATTAATAATCTTTAAGCTCTGTTACTGCAAACAGTAGCTGCCTGTTCCTAATTATGTAAGTAAAAAACATGCTACACCAGAAAAGTCTTTCCCCCAAATCCCTATGTTAGTTGTTTGCTATGAGCAGAGCAGGAGGAATACTGCACGCAATATTTGCAACTATGAACATGCATTTTTAAAACATCAGTCCTGAATTCTGTTTTATTGATGTTCACAACCCTTTTCACTTGCTTCACTGTAACACTCACATTTATATTTTTTATTTTTGAAAATATTTGTGTGACCAGCTTAAGTAATAAAAATCACACAGGTTTGAAAAAAAATGCCAAGTAATGAACATGCTATTCTGTTTGCAGAAACCTGATTTGAAGAATAAAATTATGAATATATCACGCTCAGATCCACATCTGCTTATGGACACTTTATAAATTTAAATAAGCTATACTTGGTTACTGAAGAGGTCACTAAATGTCCACATACAGGCTACCGTACAGCTACACAAGAATGAGAGAGCAGAGAAAATGTTGTCATACATCACTCAGTGGAGAATCTGCTGCTGATTAAGAGCCCTTGGAACATTTATGGAGAAAAAAAACCCTCAGCAAGGCTCATTAGCTCAGACATAGTGCTATGCTAACAGCTGGCACACAGCTGGCTAACTCTTGCATGAGCAGCACAGATGTACGTCTATCTACAAAATGGTGCAGCAACATAACAACTATCCTGGGAAGAAAGAAAACCCACTGGAGGAAGCAGAAGACATACACATGAGTCCAGTTTTGGATGGAAAAGCTCTTCTCACTTCCCTGGTGGAACAGAATCAAGGTCCTTTTATTTCGGCGGGCTGTCTCTCACAATGGTCAGCTTGAGATGCTTCAAATGAAGAAGGAAGAACTGCATGCTACAACTATGGCAGACAATCATCCCAATTAAACTGTTAAGGATTTGGTTGCATCTGAAGTTTACCAGTCCTTGAAAACATGTTGTCAGCCAACATCAACATTTCATAATTTCTTCATCATTATATGAATATTCAAACCTTTTTGGAATTTTGCTTGGTCTTTGGCCTCAGTAGCAACCTGTACAAATGCGTTTTGTAGTTTAATTATATACTGTGTGAAAAAGAACTTTCCCACACAGATTTGAATCAGCTTCCTTTCAGTTCCACAGAATATCTTCCTCATTATGTATGACAAAAAATGATTTCTTTCAATCTATTCTCTTTTGGGCTATTCTGTAGGTTTGACCTTTGTTGGTGGGGGTGGTTTTTTGATCATTTGTTTGTTTTTTAAGTGTTCAATCATATGACTTCTCTTCATAAAGGAAACTGATCTTTTCAGATTTTAATCAGAAATCCTATGATGTCTCAGCATTGTCATCAATTCTCCTCTCCTGTTGCTGAACGTGTCCTGAAATTCGAGAACATTCTTTTCGGGAAGGGTGGACAAACACTTCAGCAAACCTTTTAGATGAGGTCATACAGCATTATAATATTGGTATTATGTAATTTCCTAGTATTGTTTTCCATTATATTCTCTATACATCCCCCCGAAATTGTCAGCTTCTCTGAACAGCAGATTGAGAGGGTACCTCATAGAATCACAGAATGGTTTAGGTTGGAAGGGACCTTGAAGTTCATCTAGTTCCAACCCCCCTGCTTTGGGCAGGGACACCTCCCACTAGACCAGGTTGCTTGTGGACTTAGATGAGTGTTCAGCAAAGCATATTGTGTAAAATTTACCGTATAAAACAACTCATTGAAATCCTAAAATATGTAGAATCTATATAAAATAGTGAAAAAGCAAAATTAAACCTGGAAAAGAACAGGAGGAGGATAACTCAAGGAAAAAAAACATTCTTAATAGAAGGTGAAAATTTTTAGTGATTCAGAAGGAGGATAACTCAAGGAAAAAAAACATTCTTAATAGAAGGTGAAAATTTTTAGTGATTCAGTTAAAAGGAAACAAAAACTTAGCTGTCTTGAAGGTTTATTACTCATATAGTAGGACAGTTGAGGGGCAATTACAAGAAAGCTTTCAAAGTGTATCAGGGAACTTAACAAGATCACTGCAAAATTTTTTATCTTCTTGAATTCAACTATCTGAAAAAAAATTGGCATTTGGGCCAAAATGCAATGATAACCTACTGGCTTTTGTTCCTCATATCAAAGTGATTATCACTTTGTGGAGACCTTAAGCCTACTTTCTCCATCCAGCAACAAATCTGCCATAAACCAAGAGAACCACACAAACAGATGGGCTTTTACATTCCCTTCCTTCATTCTGCACCATGTCACAGTGAAGTCCATTTACTTCTGTGGGGTTTGGACCATTCTCATCCTAGGCCTTTTTCATCTTAGTCTTCCTGTCCAAAATGCAGTCCCATATGGTCCGAACAGGTGCTCTATGATTTCTCCATCCCGAATAGTGAGTATCTGCTTCCAAATCTGAGGTGTTACAAAACCAGGCAGCCCACTTCTGGGAGTGGCATTTCTTTTTATGCCCCACAGAATTAGGATGCCAAAGGTTTTATACCCTAAACAGAGCAACTTACTCTATAAAGGAATGAATCATTACCCTGCCTTCTCAATACTTTTCATAAAATTTATGTTTGTTTTTGACAAACATGTTTTATGGACAACTGTAAAACGTCTATGGGTAGCAGCTACAGAGCTTGCAACAGCAAAGAATTAAGTCACCGCTACCCCTGGAGTGCTAATGAGGTAAAAATGTGCTGAATGTTCACACTTTTGTTGAAATACACATATTATGCTTGCTACAGGTGCACAATGCTAATTTGCTTTTTGGGCAAACTGTGCTCAATTTGCATAATTTTAACATCCTGAAACCTGCAAACATCAGGAAAATCTGTGTGTTTCTCTGCCTGTAGCATTAAGTCGTTGAATGCCTAAGAATCAATATAAGCCCTCAGAACCAGGAGGGAAGCTCTACTGGAGTCCTGCGTTAGCTAAATTATAGGATCAAAGCCTTGAGGTACGCTAGCCCAGGTCTTTTGTCTATAACCAACATAACCATGGTAATTTTGCTGTCTGCAGGACCAGAACTATTTTTTCTGACCCAGCAATACTTTAAAATTGGCAATTAGTAATGATCCATCCACTTGGAAGACGTGGCTTTAAGCTTATCTGATAAATACAGAACTCAAGCTAAACGATAGTACAAAGGCAGGCAGATTGTGGAGTAATTTCTAGCTTCCAATTTGCTTTAGCAACAACTGAACGTGACCCAACCTATACAGCTTTAAAATAAAAGTGTGATATTTTTTATTCCTTCATCTTTTTATCATTTGTCAAGTTAAATGCTGCTATATATGTGAAATAACTTGAAATAAACATTATCAGTAGATGAAGAGACCTTTCCAATGGTCACTACAGCCAAAGAAGTTTGTTGCTGAGAGGATGTATAAGGAATGCAATGTAAAATAAGATGGAGAAAACATGAATACACATCACTGAAACAGCACATTGCACCCATGACAATAGAGGAGTATCAGTAGAGAATAGCTACTAATTATTACTCACAGTAATAAATTTGGGGCACCTGGCTACAGAATGATAAAATTTTGTCTTACAATGCATCCAGCAAAACAAGAGCTTACCAAATAGATGAGAGAGAACTTGAGTCTGTTGTTAAAAATATGCAGTATCTTGACCTTTTCTCCTGCCAGTATGTAAGTCTCTGTGAAATCTCTGCTTTTCCTACTGCTTTGGTAGCTATGGTATTTTTGCACAAATACACAGCTAAATCAAAAGCAGTTGTCTGCAAAGGCCATGGTCACAAAATGGCTGGAAAGAATCACAGAGAAAGAGCAAGAGTAAAAAATAACTCTGTCTACTGAACATGTAAGAGGATGGCAAACAGTTGAAAAAGCAACAGGAAAAACAGAGGATGGATCAAAGATTACCTGAAGCAAACACTAATTTGGCAGTATTAAAAACACAAATGCAATTTATATCCTGACATCAGAGAAGCCTGTTTCTTAGAAAGAGACACAAACCTTCCAGATCCTACAGAAAAGTTTGAATATTCGTATTGCGTAGAAGGAGCAGTTCCCTGGGCTGAGACAACAGGCTGTCCTGGATCGTGGCATTTTTTGGTGTTTGCAGGTGGCACTAGAAAGAACTATGAAGCTAGAGACAAAGTGTTTGAATGCTGCAAAGAATTTGTTTATGGCAAATGCATCAACAGGTTCAACACTGATTGCCTGGAAGGTCAGACCAGAAGTATCATTAGCTTTGTATAAGAAAAGCATTGCCTAGTCTGAATCTTAAAGTGAATAGGTTTGGTGCTGAACAGAAGGGAAATAATATTATTATAAAATCTTTTGTGACTTTTTCCCCTCCAACAGGACTGCAAGAACAACGTCTGTTTATAGCAGTGGAAAATTTACCCTTTCCAGTCAAATTTGACCTGGAAGCACAATGGAATCAGAGACAAAAAGTCCTGCTGTGCCACAGACCATGTATGTCAACCAGGAGAAGATACTGCCGGCAGCCACAGACAGCTCTCCCAACAGCTCCAATCTACTCTCACAGTATTTCTGACCTTGGCACAACCATAATCCAACTAAGCACAAATGTTTCTGGTTTTGGCAAGGGTTTGCTTCTCTCTCCACCACGCACCCTGAGTAGTCAGCTTTCTGTTGCCTTTCTTCCTTAGGGCTACTGTGATAAGGTGCCTGAGTATTTACAATTTGTCCTACACCTCATTACTTCTTTTTTGACCCCAAGCAAAATGCTCCATCATCAAGCAATTTTGATTTGTTTCCTTGTACCTACTTGCCTTTTAATTACTTTCATTTGTCTTTTGCTCATCACCCTTCCTTTGCCCTCTTCTTTATTTCCAATGAGAAACTTTTGCTTTTTTAACTTTGGTTGCTTGCTTTTTTCTCATCACTTCAGGTACAGCATACTTCATCCTCAGCCTGTCTCCTTTGCTGCCTGTCTTTCATTTGGGCCCTTGTCTTATTCCTGCTTGCCTCCTCTAGGACTTTCTTCTGCACTGTGTTACAAACACCTGAACTATTAAGAAGTAATGATAACGCTAAGGACTCTCAAGACAGATTGTGGGGACTAAACAAAAATAAACTGAATCAAGCTTTTAAACGAATAGTAATTAATACTGCAATTTCTGGAAAGGGCAACTCACTTCCCTCAGTGAAAGGTTTAGTGAACTAGGCAACCCAACAACAAAGCTGCCCTGAAGTGTAAAAATACTAACCATCTGGCACGGTGCAGCATTCCCTTAGTGAATCTCTTCAGCAGGTGCATCATTTATGGTTTAAACACTGATGATCTCAACTACCTATCTGCAGCTTCATATACCACAAATAGTCCTCTCCTTTGATGCCTTAGAAACTCTCACCAACATTAACAATTCTAGCAATTTTTGAATCAGAGTATATCTTCTGATTACTAGGAAATTATACCCTTATGAAAAGTAATATATTTTTAGTATACTTGGCACACTTTTGGTACAGCTAAGTATCTGTAGAATACTTGAATTACAGCAAGTATACTCGTTTTTCATAACTGTAGAGTGACACATTATAAAACAAATTATTATAATCAGAGATTTTCTTGAAGCTATCAAAGGGCTTGATTCAAAATGGGACAAGTTTTTCCCTAGTACCCTCAGCCCGCATTAGCGGTTAGTGGGAGCTGAGGGCACTCAGCACCTTTGAGGGAAGTTCCCGCGTAAGACCCAATCCTGCAGCTGTGCAAGATGCAATTTCTTTGATTGCTTCTACTAATTTGCATACTACATCTATGATTTGGGCACACTGACAAATTGCACTAGAATGTTCTGTTGTTCTGCCGGCCTTACAGACCCGCTATACGTTGTTTTTCAATTTGCAAAAAGTCTTTGGAAAAGAGCTCGTTTTTTACTCAGAGCCACACGCTACAGAGACTACCCAGTAGCTCTCCTAACACACAGGGGTCATGAACACACCGATATATCTAGGCGGCACTGTCATCCTAGCAAAGAGGATGAGGAAGGTGATGACTGGTGAAGATGAATGGATTTCATGGAAATTTATACAAATGGCACACAAATCGCATTCATATAAATTCCATATAAATTATATCAATTACATGAGAGTAGGAATTTAGTGAGATTTTAAAAGGAGTGATGGGAAATTACATGAGCAACATTTAAAAAAGACTGTTAAATGTTAAGAGTTTTGAAAGAAATATTAAGCAAAATACTTCAGGGTTTAAAATAATCTTTCTTGGGGATTGCAACAAAATATTAACAAATTAATTAAACAAGCAAACATTTGAACTAAAGAAGATGTAGCTATTCTAAATTGATTTAGTTCCTTGTATTTTTGCAATCAAAGGCATTTAGTTGCACAGTATTTACATGCATTATTCTTAAACTCAAAACTGCAAGGATGGCCTTGAGATGTATCTATCTGCTGCATACGTAAATATTTGATATATGTTATGTCATGTTACCACATAAAGCTTCACAGAAAATAATCACTTTTTTGAGATATGAACATAGGGGCTTCTTTTGAAACTAGTAAGATTATCAATATGAAATTTACTCTCACAGTTTTACAAAAGTCACAGTATTGAGGCTCGTATCAATCCTATCAAACGCTTCTATAAAGAAAATTCTACAACAACCTTCTTATTAATAGAGTTAATACCAAACCAAATGTGCTTTGGAAGCCAGTTAACAGTTCTCTGTTTTACCATGCTTTGCCCAGTTGACTGATGCAGGCTGACAAATCCAAACATATACATTGAGAAGGACATTTTACACCACTACTTTGACTTTCTTCATGGAGCGTCAGTGAGAAAACCATTGCTACTTGTGTCATATCATAACCCATTCCAAAACCTATTGAAGATTCATCAACAGGGCTAGCTGATAAATGAGTTTCGGTACAGCTCAGAAGAGCTAATATGGGGTCTTTCATTATAGATTTCTCCTGGCGATGTGTACTGCTGTGCCCATCAGTCAAGCCTTGTGCACAATGGGAGCTAGGACTGGTATGCGTGAAAGTGTACTGTATCTTCAGCTCTGAGATTCAGAGCAATCAAACTATAGGGTTTTGTCACTAATGATGTCTTTTTAAATGGACTTTAAGGATTTTTGAGGTCTTGGTAACTCCTGTATTCTTCACACTCCATTTTCCTCCATGATGATTATGTTGTAGGAATACGATTATCTTCACACTCACCAAGCTTTCCTCTCATTTAATGAAAAAAAACCAAACAAACCCCACAGGTTGGATATGCAAGTCCTGCTAAGAAATAAAACTTTTAATTCAGTATCTCACAGGTTTCATATACGTAGATACCATCTATATATACCCTTTCTTAGTGCTTCAAACAATTCCATGAAATGAAGATACCAAGCTAAAAAGATGGCGTCTACATTAATCTCTGAATCATCCCAAGATTTTAATCTTGGGGATCAAGTGGGAATCTTCAGCATGATGTTACTTAATACTATTAAATTCTCTTGAACATGTTTCATGTTAAGTTTTCAATATTACAGTAAATACAAGGAAGCAGTTACGTTGAAGGAAAAACATGTGTAAACCTTGAAATGGTTTGTGGTCAGCTGAGATTCTGAATTTACTAAGACTCCACAAATATCTTCTGATCCTCAGATATGCTTACGCACTTTCTGATTGTGTTTTCTTTCTCTGGACAAAACTACTTTTGGAGCGCAAAACCTATAACTATACGAGTCTCCAATCTTTTCTTCATGACTAGAATATTATATCACTAAACACAGCTGATACCTTCTGAAACAGCAAAAGACTTGGAAATATCATTAAATACCAGTACTGGGTATAAGGTCAATAAATATTTTAAATCTTCGTAAGTATGCTCCTTTACTCACACTTTCTTCACCCACAGTTGAGATTGCCCAGTAATATGGCAATTAACAGGCAGAAATTATACCCTTTTTCCTCCATATTTCTTTAAACCTCATTGGCTCTATGCAGATACAGACAATTGCATACCGCCACGTTAGTTCTGCTATAAATCTATGTCCTCTTGTCTGTTCTTCACTCTGGACCAAGTTCAAATGGTATTACCGAATTGTTCAAAAAAATGTTACTAGCTATCCTCTAAAAAAACTTCTATTCAAACACACAAAGGGTCAGCTTTCTAGCGTGTCTGAAGCTCTTCTCAAAGATTTGGTTTGATACAGAAGGATTACTGATGCTAGCTCAAAAGAAGGAAAAGATGTCAGCCATACGTGGAGTGATTATAACCAGAAGAGCTTTGATATACCCCCAAAATCTAACCACCCCATTACTGAACATGGACCACTTCAGCAAACAGGTTTTCTCTCTTTCAAATCTTCAAAACAATTCCTGCTGTTTCTGTCCCAGAAGTAGCTCTCTCCCTTCTCATATCTTTCTCATGTCTGATCAGATAACCAGTGTTCTCTGGAAGCACCTTTAATTTTATTTTAATTGTGGGTTGTTTTGGTTTTGGTTTGGGTTTTTTTTTTTTTTTTTTTATCAGCAGAATCATTCTTACTTCTCCTGCACCTCCTTGACTGGTTACTTCCCTTTTCATTAGCTCTGGCAGCCATGCCAATTGCATGTGCGTGCCTCAGAGACAGCTCCAGCGTTCACTTCAGCTTGCCAACAAATCTCTTATTTAAAATTACAACTGTTGGACAATTTCACATATGTACTTCTTAATGACTCAAAGGCACTTTGTTCTGACAATATACATCCCTCCAAAAGGTCTCAGGCTTGCAAGTTGGATAATGTACTGCATTGCCTCTGACAGAAAATACGATTGGTTTGTTTCCAAGAATATCATTGCTGCTTTTATCTCTTTACTTTTCAAAATCTATAAATATTTTGGTATAACACACAACATTAATTTATGCAGAAGAAAGTCAGGTTTCTGTAAGGCCATGTTCATCTTGCAAGATATTCCATACGTTTGTCAAGCTGAAAGACCTACAAAGAGAGATGGTTTGGAAATTGTTTCCTTTTTTTTTTATTCCTTCCTGGGTTTTTTTGTGTGTGTGCTGCTTCAGAATGAATCAACTATGACACCATATGCTGCAACAATTGCTGAAAATGACAAAAGTAAAACGGTCTTCTAAAATTCAACCAAAAAACACCATTAAATTAAGGAAATTGTATTCTCCCTAAATCTCCGTGTATCTTCCTGGCTCACTGAATCTCTCATTGTTTTAATTCTATATAGGCTCTTCCCAATCCTCCCCTCACTGTGGCAGGCTTCTTACTACAGATTTAGAGAAACATGAACATCCTCTGGCTACTGGTGGAATAACTGAGCTGTCCCCCAGTTCGAGGGTGGAAGGATCGTCCACCTGTGCCGGCACCTCCACCATGCCAGCACATCCAGGGTGGAATGGGCTTTGGCTTTGACGCTGCCCACCTAAGAGCGTAAAAAGCTTTACCATGTGTTCACCATAAGCATAATAAAAATAACACCACAGTCAGAAAATACCAATTTTTACATTATATAGATATACACACTCACACTAAATACTAACTTCTATTAGGTTACCATTTTGCTCCTTTGAAAATGTTTATCACTTATTATATTGCAGCCTACAACTCCTATGCTTTTCATAGCAGAAGAGATATTTGCTCCTTGCTCTGTTTGCCCGGGTCAAGTTACTAGAACTGTCAAGAGAAATTCTCACTCTACTTGAAAATAACTGGATATGGATATCATCTGGCTGAACAAAAGGGATGTCTGATTATGCTGTAAGTACTGAAGATACGTTGCATATCTAGCAAGCTTTTATTCTCATTACTTAACATGTTGCTTGGTTACCTCATCAAACTTGTCATCTGTGAGGAAGCCTGTTTCATTAAAAAAAAATTAAATCATAAGGCTAACTCCTCTGGGACTGTGGTGGCAGAATGGATTTTTTAATTTTTTTTACACTTATTTCTGAAGTCTCCGTTCAAACCTAAGTTGTAACATTCACACCCTGGACAACAAAAAGTATGGCTGCACAGACCATTCTCAAAAATTTCCGGGATGCCCAGTACTGGAGGGCTCTTGTGACTCTTAGAATGACATGCCACTCCACATTTTCCAAAGTTGCCAGGCCACATACAAATAAATCACTTACAATCACTTCATCACCTTTCTGTAGGCCACTGAGTACAAAGATAGAAGGCCAACTGATAGAAAAAAATGAGTATGTGTGGCACAATCAAATACTTTCCATGCAACTAAACCCAACATCTTAATAAGCTTTCAATTTCTCTAATGATTTGCAACCATTTGGAGGCAACACAGAATCAGAGAGGTTAAATACCACACCAGAAATCGGCCCGGCTTTCCCAAACACTTCTGTACTTAGAGTCATAGAATTGCCTAGGTTAGAAGGGACTTCCAGATCATCAAGTCCAACCATCAACCTAACGCTGACAAAAACCATCATTATACCACATCGGTAAGTACTAAATCTACCTGTTCTAGTCTATACCTCCATTTTCCCACCGGCTGCAGAATCCAGCAAACTTCAGATCTGGGGAAAAAAATAACGACATCATCAACAACAACAATAACAAAACAAAAGAAACCAAAACCCAACACAACCACGAAAAACCCCTATGGAAACAAGGAAGAGTTTTATCTGGGGAAGCGGCAGAGGTGGCCCCCGCGGTGTTTCACCACCCCATCCCCTGAAGACGCGCCAACTCCCCAGCCATCAGACGGCAGCAGCGCGCACGCCCACCGCCCCCCGGCCCTGCTCAGCCAAGGCACCGGAGGGCTCCGTGTGTTCGCCCCCCGTTCCGTCCCTGCCATCAGCGGCTCCTCTCCATCACGGTCCCCCCAGACACCGCCTCCCACCTGCGGCGAGGCGGGGGGTGGGAGCGGAGGGGCCGCGGCCGGGACCG
>VXBH01009715.1:133597-190221 GCA_013400035.1 Rynchops niger
CCGCTCGCCCGCCCCAGGCCGCGCAGGATGGGGGCGGCCCTGGTGCGGCGCGGGGGCTGCCTGCTGCTCTGGCTGGCCCTGCTGCTGGGCTGCTGGGCCGAGCTGGGCAGCGGGCTGGAGTTCCCGGGGGCGGAGGGCCAGTGGACCCGCTTCCCCAAGTGGAACGCCTGCTGCGAGAGCGAGATGAGCTTCAATATGAAGACGCGCAGCTCCAGCGGGCTGGTGCTCTACTTCGACGACGAGGGCTTCTGCGACTTCCTGGAGCTCATCCTCACCCAGGGCGGGCGGCTGCAGCTCAGCTTCTCCATCTTCTGCGCCGAGCCTGCCACCCTGCTCTCTGACACGGCGGTCAATGACAACCTGTGGCACGCCGTCGTCATCCGCCGCCACTTCAAGAACACGACGCTGATCATCGACCGGGCCGAGGCCAAGTGGGTGGAGGTGAAGTCCAAGCGGCGGGACATGACTGTCTTCAGCGGCCTCTTCCTAGGGGGGCTGCCGCCGGAACTGCGGTCGGCGACGCTAAAGCTGACGCTCTCCTCCGTCAAGGACCGGGAGCCCTTCAAGGGCTGGATAACGGACGTCCGGGTCAACTACACGCAGGCGTCGCCGGTGGAGAGCCAGGAGGTGCGGCTGGACGACGAGCAGAGCCGCCTGTGCGCCAGGGAGGACGTCTGCCTCAACGGGGGCGTCTGCTCGGTGCTCAATGACCAGGCCGTCTGCGACTGCTCCCAAACGGGCTTTCGGGGGAAGGACTGCAGCGAAGGTAAGGTGCCATTTCAGCTCGCCTCACCGCCCCCCTCCCCATTGCTCCATGGAGGGGATGGGTAGGAGGCCAGGCCTGCATGGAGTTTCATCTGTACGAGTGGACCTCCCTCCCCTTCGCCATCCCTCCCTGCCACGTCCCCGGCTCCCCTCTTCCCTGCCTTCCCTTCCCTGCCCTTCACGTGTCTCTGTGGCCGACCATGGTGCCATCACTCTTCTGTTCTCTACGAGGCTGGGCGAGAGGAGGAGGGGGAGGAGGGGGTTATTTGGGCGTCTTCCAGAGGCGGAGTGCGATTTGGGGTTGTCCCGGGCAGAGGAAAGGTGGGTCCTGGGTGCCGGGTGTCACCTGGGAAGGGAGGGGGCGGCTGGCGTCACGCTCGGCCAGAGTCAAGGGAGGGGACGGGCACGCTTGTCACAAGCAGCTGGTGACAATTAGTTTTGGGAGCCAGGAAAGCGATGCTGGGGAGAATTTTACCAGATTAAGTGCAAAGACGGCCTGGGTTTATTTTTGTAGGGCAGGGGAGAGCCCAAGTCTTCTTTGTATTGATACTTGCCTGTGCTACGTCGTTGAAATAAAATCGGTGATTTATTTGTGAATTCCTTAAATTGTTGCCAGGGAAGAGGAGGATTAAACGGAGGATTATGTTTTTACACGAACGGTACTGCTTTGCAATGTATTTAGCAATTCACCATGCCAGTCAGACAGGGAGAATACAAAAGGGCGAGGGAGAAGTACGTAGTCCAAGACCACAAAATTACGGAATAGTTTTACCAAGGAAGAGGGAGTTTAGCAAAACAGCAGTTTCCTGAAACCCATCTACGAATAAATCACTGGGTAAAATATTATTCGTATTCAGTGCCCGTTGTTTTTGGCAAACGGAAGGAGTGTGAACATTTACTTTGCAGATGCATGTAGGACTCTTTTTTTTTATTATTATTATTTTGCTAGTAAATGTACCATTGCTTGCAGCTCCGTAAGCACAGAGAGTACATGTGTTGTGTGCCTAGAACAGGACATAGAGGTATACAAGTAAAATAAGAGGAAATGTATCAGAGGAAAATAAAATCTTAATGTCAAAATTGGAGAGCAAAGACCTAAGTTTAAAATGCAAAAGGTAAATACAAATAAGATATTATCAAGGCCAAATGAAGCTCTTCACTGAGTGGCTGCATGACATTTATGGCTGAATAATTTGCCTTTATTATTTCTAGCAGATTTCACTCATTGTAAGAAAGAAAGCATCATTTGTGACTGTGCTTTATTATGTAACACCTTCTGTCCTTAGTGTCAATACTCAAAACGCTACAGTCATTCTGCATCCTGTTTACTTTATCAGCTGTTTCTCTCTCATCTGCCATTCATTAAAAAATTCAAACCCTATTAACATTTTAAAATAATTTTTAATAAGTAAGGAGCAAATGATCATTTCAGAAAATAAGACTTTTTTAGTTTCAATAGCACAGTCCCAGAAACAGAAAAATGAAATGTCTTTTATATTAGGTAAGATCATATCAATGGATTTAGTATTGAGATGTAAATTTTTAATATGTGGTACTACATAATATATACGTGTATGTAAAATATTGAGGTGTCTTAGCATCTTTGGGTTAGGCCCTATTATAAACCAAAAAGAAAATTATGAGGTGTAGCAGCTCGGTTAAAGCAACAATAGTCATTTATATACCTTTTATGTTAAGACATAGTTTATTTATTTGAAGTTATTTTGAACATGTAATATATGTATGAAAAAGTCAATATAATTGCGTGTGATACCAGTCAGAGAAATTCTTATCTTTACATAATAGTAAGATCAACAGCTATTTTTAAGGAGCATTTTTATGTTTAGATTGAATGTTATTGAAATACATATATGTGTTTACATATATTAAAAATTCTATAGAGCTTATAAGAAGCTGACCTGCAAAATAATATTCAGAATCCCCCCAATTTGGGGTAAAATGCTGGCTTCGTTCAAATACTGGTGGTTTTACAGTTGACCTCGGTGGTATCAAGATTCCCCTCGCGTGTCCCTTGACCACTAAGAAGCCTTATAAAATAATAGCAAGACTTATAATTTTAACATACTCTCTCAACAGAGGATCATAAAGTATTCAGATTGTGATTTCATTTGGAACGGGAGGCAACATTTCCACTGATAGCAAAATAAATGGAACTAGTCCTACAGTTTATATCTGTTGTTTGAGAAAAGATACTAACTGAAATTCACATCAGTCGGGTTTTGATGAAGGGATCAGTAGCTACTCATATGTGCTATCAAAGATATTGAACTATTTTATAAATTATTCAATATTCTAAGAAATAGAAGCGGCAGAAGGACAAGTAAACCCATCATGTCTGCCAGGGAAGAAACCCTCGCTATTGTTGTTTAGTTCTTTGTAGGCAACATAGGAATTATGTTGTTGGGTTTTGATCATTTGAATGTGGAAGTTTCCCACAAAGCTTAGTAAGAGGTTGCCATTGCTGAAGGATGCAGGATCATCTGAGACTGCAGTGATGTGGAGGGGCCTTGAGTTTTCACTCTTTTCTTGTCCTACTTTTTGACTTGAAATGGTTTAGATGGAAAAAATCCCCACCTTTCCTTTTTTTCTTTTTAATCTGAAATTGTAACCACACGTCCTAGTTGATACCTTTTCTTTAAAGGTGAAAGATGGTCATTAAATTATATTTTCCTTGGAGGTTTTTTTTTGGTAACTTTTGGGGGGGGGGCTTGTATTTAGCATTCTGAATCTCTGCAGTCTGGTAATGCAGAGCGTCGCACAGCATAATGAGGACTTTAGAAATCAATAACAACAACAACAAAGAAAACCTTTCCAAAGTTTTCTATCCTGACTTGCACATTTGGAAGACTAGAAATAATTGATTTAGAGTCAGAGTTTCAGGCCTTAGGATACAATTTTTGATAGCACTTATGTTCTTTTTCAGATTTTTGTCTTTGAAAAGCTCATTAATATTGCATGAAGTGAAATTTTCTTATGAGAATGAAGTTTAACCAAGTTTATTTGTTTTGGAAAAACCATAGTAATATAGTTATTCCCAGTAGGTTTAACTGTCCTTGTACCTGTCTAAATCAGGAACAGCTTCATTTATGTTACCTGAACTACACCAGAGTAAAACCAGTGGAAGCTAGGAAAGAATCAGATTTATTGCATTCAGTCATGCTCTTTGGTCAAATTGTATATAAACTCTTTTCAATGGGAAGTTTGGCATGAATCACAGAAAAAGGACCGGAGTTTTGCTTGAATATCAAGGGTGTGCAGTCTACAGCACAGAAAAATACGATCTGTAACAGTTCTGTTGTTGATTAGTCCATGTGCTTATGAGCAAAGACTGTAAAAGAACCTTCTAAAAGAGAAAAGAAAATCTCTATTTAGTACTCAAACAGAGAAGGGAATATTATTTCACGTAATAATAGTGACTCAGGAGAAGGAAAAATACACAAAATAATGATAAATTTTGTTAGGAATAAGACTAGCATTAAAATAAACCCTGATTGCCATATCAATTTTCTCATAAGTTTTTGACGTACATCACAATCTTCTATTCAGTGAAAATTATATTATTCCTTGAAATGAATCAAATTGGTATGTCTTGATTCTATCATAAGGAGAGCTGTTCATTAGAAAGACTGATCTTTAAAATCAAATTTTTAGTGAATTAAGTCAGGGTCCTAGAAGGTAGGGAGAATACATGATTCATATCAGTGAGCCTCCATATTCCTCCTCTTATTTTGCTCCTTATGTTAAAATTTCAGAACAAAAAAGCTATTTTAGATATTAAATTTATAAAATAGCAACCCTCTGGCTTTAGACAAAAATATATGTACATAATTTTCCTTTCATCATCATTTATAGAAAAGTAGCCTGGTCCAGAATCCTGTCTGAGAAAACAGACACATCCCACTGAAGGAGGAAATAAGAAACACGTAACACACTTTGACTTGGGAGAAGTTTCTCACTGACCTCAGCTTCTTGTCACTCGGTGCCCTTCTCCTTTCCTGTATCTGTAGCTGCTTGAAAAAATTGCATACAGGACAATTTATCTTTTTAAAATATAGCTGACCTCCTTGCCTCAATATTAGCATATTATAGAGACAATTACTCTGTGAATTCAAAGCAGAACACGTTTTATTTTAACTGTTCTACTGAGTTTCTGTTTTGTGGGAAAAATGAGGACTGTTCATGCAGCTGTTCACTGTAAGAGATATTCTTCCTTGTCAGATATTCAGAAGTCGATGCCAGCTATGGTTTGAACTGTGAAAGTGATTTGTTAAGGAAGTGAATTCCAGATGTCTCAGACTAGCCAGCATTTAGATTTGTTTGTTTGGGTTCTGAATATATTACATCAATCTTTGTTGTGTATATTTGCTTCTTCATGTTAACTTTTTAAAAAGTCATCCAATATTTATATCTTTTTGAAAAAATTCATATTTTAGTTCATTCAATTCTCTTATGCCTTGAATAAAACATATAAACATGTTTTGGCATTAATTAGCTTTTTCGAAGTGATGCTCTTGAACTCATTGCCTACAGTCAGTCTTAACAGAGTAACCACCATGGTCTTTATCCTTCTTGAATAGTTAACTAAATATACTTTGAGCTAGTAAATACTGTGAGAAAAACTTTCTTTTTGATTCACACTTCGGAATCTTTATCTACAATACACATCTCTATTACATAATCTGTATTTCTTCTTCATGCTGAATTTCTTGACAGTGCCAGTGACCACTGGGATGATGTTGATTTAGGAGGAGGGCTAGAAATCCACTAGAGATTACGATAAGCTTCTGTTTTATTTACAGATGATTTGATTAATTTAATAATAAATGGTTTCATTTTATTTATATATATCTTTAAACAGTGACTTTGTCAGGGTAGAATCTTGAGGGTAGATAGTCAATTAATGCCAAGGTCTTTCAAAACTGTATTAAATCTGTGCCTTTCACGTTTACTCATAAGAAAACAGAATCCCTATGTCAGTTTAAAGCAGAATTTTGCATCATTTTTGTAATGCAACTTGATATATTTTTTTTTTTTGCCAGGACTCAGCATTATAGGATATTGATTTCAGTATTTGCCTCGTGTAAAATCACAGCAATTTAAATACTGTGTCACTGGTAATTAGGAATTGGCAGTCTGTTTTATATTATCTTCTAAGAAGGCTACTTGTTGAATATTGCTAATCCTTTCAAAATGCTGATATTGAAATACTTCCAAAAGACCACTTATGCGTATAGCATACATCTTACTACCCCAGATCAATAATATTTTATGTAGTGAGGTTGTTGCTTCCCTTTGTGCCTAGCGGAGATGCAGGGTCCATGTTAATTTTAGGTCGCTATTGCAAATTATAGAATGCTAATATCTCTTAAGAATTTACACCTAGCAGCATACAACCTTGTATCAGATTGGTCATATTCATTCAGAATTTCAAAATTAGGTAATAAAATTATCTATATTTTAATGTAATTACATTTCAAGGCTTACAGGCATTTTGGACCAAATGCACTTGATCTTTTTTCTTAGCTGCAGGTTGGCTCCCAAGGAGTCTTTTAACAGTAGATGCTAGCCAAGGAGTTGTGGGAAAACATTTGGATTACAGAACATATAATTTTACCCCATCATCATTACTGAGCTGATGGATGGAAATGGGGAAACAGACTGGCAAGTAAAACCAGTTCCTGATAGAAATGGCTTTATGTAGGGGCAACATTAAGATATGCAGCTTTGAGGATTTATGTTTCTTTTAATAAACGTATCAAAACCGGCTGGTAATTGAAAACAAAAAGGTTGATCCAGCTCTCTCTTGTTGAAATTAATACAGTGTTTTGTCTTCCAGAAAGCTTGTTACTTTCAGAAAACATGAAACAATACCAGCTTCTGGAAAAATACTTTGTTTAGTTTATTGCACTGTAGTTAAGATTGTATACCTTCATAAACACATGATTTTACGGAATAGTGAAGGGCATTCAGAGGTTTTGTGTACGATGTTGTACCTGAGGATTAAATTGTACTTTCAGGGAATGTTTTGATGGAACGTGACAAACATAACTTTAACTGTCCTGTTATATATAGAATTCACAAGCAAAAACAGGGTATGTAATATCTTTGATGCCTTTATTTAGTTCTATGATGACCAGGGATCATATTTTAATCTTTTACAAAATAATTTATTTTTTTTCCCCAGAAAGATAAGCGCTTTCTGAAATGACACCTTCTCCTTTTGTACTGTGGTGATGGTATCTGACTAAGAAGTAGTTGTATGTTGTGGGTTCATGCTAATGTCTAGTCATTCTCTTGGGTCTTGGTGTACTCAGTAGAACCAATGAGCACTTCAGCGCACAAAATACCTGTAGTAACTGATAAGTGAAGTAGGAAAAAGCACATGATTTTGATATAACATTACTTTCTTATTGACCCTAATGAGTTCATATCACTTTTCCAGTTTGGTTTCTCCAACTGTAAAGTTAAACTAGTGACACTCCGTACAGGATTTTTGGTAGGATTTTCTTCCTGGCTGTCAGGTACTTGAAAGGTCAGAATTTCTATTAGGGATCTAGTAGGGGAAGTCAAGACTTGAAGCTCCCCTTACTGTCTTACCTCTTTAGACTGCAGAACTGATACTTATCAACTGGCTTTGAAGTTGCCACCATTCCTACTGCCTATCTATTCATAGCTGAGTAGTCAGAATAATGTGTTTTTTCTTGTGCATGACTGGTCTGCCATTACATGCTTTCCATTAGTCTGACTAGATACTGGAAATGATGTAGCTTGTCAACTGCCAACCACTTTTCCCTTGACAATTCATCCCTTCTCATGATTGTAACAGTTCCCATCCTTTGCAACGTTATGACACCTGTACAAAAGTCATCCTTATTACTATAAAAGAATCTAAGATCTAATGCCTGAGGATAGTGGAGAACTCTGGCTCCAGGTCAATGATCATGTAATTTTTGAAAAATTTCATTCTCTTACATTTTCAATGAGAAATTTGGGGGTGGAAGAGGGAGGTGGCCTCAGTCACGGCTTGTTTGAGCTTGTAAAGAAATAAGAGACAGAGGTATCCTGGCAGCTTTCTGGAAGAACAGGATTCTATGATGGGATTTTAGATTTCTTAAATTCTATGGAGTTGTTTATGAATCTGGAACTATTTAGTTAGGTCCTAATAAGCAGCAAAATCGGTGCCTCATAGATAGCTGAAAAAAACAGGTTGTGTTTTCATTTTCCATTGGAATCAATTTGAAGTCCCATTGACTCAAGTTTAGAATTAGGGCAAACCTAATAACCTGCTGATTCTGAACTTACTATTCATGTGGGACTATGAAAACAGAGAAGATCTAGGGCAAATTAAATAACCTGCTGATTCTGACTGTAGTATTCATATGGGAATATCTGTAGAGAAAAGACTCTTCATAAATTTGGATACTTATTGCCATCATCATCATCACCATTACTTATTAATTTAATACATGCTTATGAACCGTGCTGTAAGAGTAAAGTTATAGGACTAATTTTGTTTTACATTTAAGGGAGTCTCTAATTTGTGGAAAAATCTTTTTTACCAAAAAAGCGGGTGGTGCATTCAATAGAATCCTTTTGCAGTTGCTGCCACTACAAAACGTGAAACAGTGTATTTTGCATATGTAAGTATTAGATACCAACAGTGACATGTAGGTGCGCAAGTTGCAGGTTGCTTTTAATCTGTGGCACAATTCCCAAGGTCTTGAAATGAAAAGGTTCGACTTTTTGGTGATTTTGTCTAAAGAAAGGGCTTCGTGTTGCTTAAAGGCAGAGAAACCAGACTGATTCTTCCCACAGCGATGTCTTTTTGTAATTAAGAGAACACGTACAGCCATTACAGAGGTCACTGACATTACACTGTGCAATTGGAGTTGTATGTCACAGACCCAAAGTTTCAGAATTACATCTTAATTTCTGATACCAAATGACCTTCATGTTGATCTTCTTTCCCTTTTATGCTTTTTAGCTGTAACAAAAAATTAAAAAAATGACATTTTTGTCAAAGGAGGTATTTTCATTAAGAAAAGACTCCTTGAGAAAGATTACATGTATATATTATGAATTGTATGTACTTTCTTTTTAAGAAATGTATAGAAAAATCACAGAATTAGTGAGTAGACATGGGGTGAAGATCTGTATCTCAATATTGTAATTTTCTTTAGAAGCTTATTCTGACTCTTTATTCCCAAAGGTGACAACAGAAATGTTCACACACACGTGTCCGCATTTGTACAATGGGTGTCTAGAGGACAACTGTGTTGAATATCTTTAGGATGAATTACAGTCTTATGATGCAAAATAATATTCATTACTAATACAAATGTGAGAATTTGGCCCTAATGCTAGTAAAAACAAAATACTCTACAGCCCTCTTAGGAAATACGTTATCTTGTCTGATTCTGAATCATACAGGAGTGATAAAAGTGATACAGAAAAGTTTGGATTCTTCTGATTGTTGTGCAGCAACAGGCTTATGTTTTACATTTGTAAAATCATTTTTACATTTTACATCTGTAAAATCAGACACTTAACCTGGAAAGTCCAGAAACAAGAGGCGGAGAGGCTAGTGAGACATGGCATTTCCTTCCCAGGCTACACAGACTGCTATGTCTAAGCACAGTGAGTTTTTGTGAATTATATGAATATAATTTGTGAATATAATGGGGTGGACAGGTGCTTCACATGACATCATCCCCTAGGAAAGCAGTGGAATTTCTTCAGGAAGTTTCCAGTGCTCACAGACAAATTACTAGTTTTGCTTATTTTGAGTTTGCTTTTCTTCCCATTTTTCCTCATCGGAACAGGTGAAAATGAAAGTTATAAACCAATAGCTGTATGTCACTTAGTTTTTAAGGCTATCATGGGGTGATATAAGAAAGATTTATAAATAGATTGTCAAAGAACTGGTTAAATGCCCTCCTGCTATATCCTTCTGAGATCAATGTTGCTGAACTTCCCAGGAGCTGATTCTCTGTGAAGTTTGTTTTCTGTGATACTTACTGCAGAAAAATAATTTCTGTAATATTATTACATTGCAAAGAATATATTATTTTTCAGAACATATAGTTTTTCAGAGATAAATTGTGGACTGTCATTCAACATTAGACAAAAAATTTGTCTGGTTGGGTTAAACATTTGTGGAAGAATTCTGAATACAGATTTCATATTCATACATAAAACATTCACAGCTTAAGTGTTATGAGGAAAACAGCAGCATTTTCCCACTAGTTCACCAGGAAGAAAATATAATTTGAATATATTTCCTTGTTGACCTAAAACTCCATTAGTTTTCCATGAACGCTATCTCAGTTGTGGCAGTTTCCAGTAGTTCCTGGGGTTTTTTTTGTCACTGTTCTTGGTCCAAAGCCTTTGGAGGAGCAGCTAGGATGAAATTTAGTTACACAGCCTTGAGCTTGTGCTTTTTCCTCTATGGCAGTTAAACAGCTGAGTCTGGCATTGTAATAAGTTGTGCACTTAAGCAGTACAGCATAGTTTTTATTTTTGTTTTCCACATTACTGATTTTGAAACTCTAAATTTAAACAAATCCCACATCAGGTTTAAAGACATGAGAAAAATATTTTCACGTTGTTTCTTATTCAGGTTTTTGTAAGGAAGAAAGTCCCAATGACAGAAAAAGGTTAATGTAATAGAAGTTTTGACGTGCTATTCTTGCAAATCCATTTGAAAAATTCTTAACATTCAGCGGTTTTATCTATTCTCTTATCATTGGCTGGATCCCATTCTATTGTTTTAAATATCATTGCAGTCTTTAAATAAGTAGGGTCTTTCTTGCATGTTAAAAATACCTACATCATTCAAGTTTGTAGTTGGGACTGATTAAACAAATCTATGCTATTCAGTCATATACTACCCATTGTGATATGCGAGTCATGCTGGTAGATTTTGTAAATCTTAAACCACAGAAGCATGCACAGTAATGCAAATGAATAAAATTCCCTTCCAATTTCTCCGCTACTAAAAAACCAGAAACATATCTATTGGAAGTGGATAAATAACAGTCTACATTACCTTCGGTGAGTGGTGGCTTTCATCTTTTTTGTTGCTTGTGTTTGGTAAGGGTGAGACTTGTCTCTCCATTTTATTAACGTTTGCATGAAAAAATAATAAAAAGCAGTTACTGATGCTGTATCTATTGTGACAGAGATCTACCTAGCTCAAAGTGCATGCCTCTGAGAACTTAGTAATATTTAGTTATTTTGATGTTGTACTTTATTGTGGGCTCATTACTCCTTGGATAGCCTAAGGAAAAAGTTGAGTCACTATTCCTGGAGGTATTTAAAAGACGTGTAGATGTGGCACTTAGGGACACGGTTTAGTTGTGGACTTGGCAGTGTTATGTTTATGGTTGGACTGATCTTAAAGGTCTTTTCCAAACTAAATGATTCCATGATTCTATGAAATACATAAGGTGAACTGAGTACAGGTTTTGATGTTACTCAGCTTTGCTTTTTCTTAGCTTCCTCGTCAGAAATTTGAACAATAGTATATAAATATGTCTTGGAAACTTGAACCTTGCCCACTCTGAGCTCTTAGTGGCTTAAATTAAGTTTTGAATTGTTAGAGAACTTAGAGGTACTACGGAAATTAATTAACTAATGTAATTGGAAGGGGAAAATGTCTTTAGAAATCATATATGTTGTTCTGGACAATATTTTAAATATATTTTCCTTTTGTAGATTTGTCACATTCAGCAGACTCTCTGTCAATTGATGGAGTAAAATAATTTGTCTCAGTACTCCCTTCGTGGCTGTGTAAATCAGGATTGATGCCTCTTGATGCTAATATATTAAGTCATTGTAAAATAAGGGTACGATCAGAATCAGGTCCTCTGATTAGAAAAAAAAATGAAAGTGTATTAATATTAAAACACCTCAAGACCTCCAGAAACAAACAGGCTTAACCTTGCCCACTACTATGTGGTATTACTTTGTGATCTTTATAGAATTTTCCTTTGTCATTCAGATGCACAGAAACATCTTGCCAGCACAAAAATGACTGGTGAGAAGCTTTCCTTCCTTGTCTCCCACACCTATATGGTAACAATAATTACTTGTTTCTTTAATTTTTCTTTATTTGTAGAGGTATAATAAGAACTGGCAATGCAAATTCCCCTTATAAAATTATGAATGAATGGCTAAAAAAAATTTCATATTTTAACCCCACTTCCCACCCCCATCACTGAGATGACCTATCCTGTATTAAAATGCTTGCCGTTTGAAAACAGACTATTCTTCATCCGTGGGTTTGACTCAACCTTCACACTCCTTTTGTTCTTAGATGCCCATTTAGTGCACAGATTTTTAAAGCACAGCTCGGTATGGCCAGTTTGCTGCTTCTCTGATCAGCCTAAGTCATCGGTGTCAGTCTAACATGTATGAACATACTGCACTCAAAATCTATGCGCCGAGAATATTAATAAGTTTATAAAATAAAGCACTTACAAGCTGTGAACCGTCAGGACAAAAGACACTGTACAATTTTAATTTCGTCTGTTTCTGGGTATCCATTATGAAACAGTCTTTAATTACATGATCACATACCACTTTTTCCTCACGCCTTCTCCCTCATTCAGTACATAGTCTGGATAAGACATTCTTCAATATTTTGCTTTCTCCTTGCTGTTCAGTGTGTAGCCCTCAGCCTTATTTATTGTCCATATTCAAACCAGCTCTGAACAGAAATTATTAATTTTTCCCTGGGCTTTTCTAAGGTTTTAATAACTAGAATGTCTGAGCTGCTACGCAAATACTAAAAATTACACAATGCCCGTGTAAGATGACAGATGCTATTATCCCAGTCATAGAAGAGAACTGGCAAGAGAGACTGCAGGTAAAAACAGTCACTAATACTGACTGCACAATCTGAAGTTTTTCTGAGTACTTCACATGTAACACTACATACTTTAAGCATCCCCTGTAACTTCAAAGCACAGCTCACACTGACTTCAGATCACAGCTTTGAGTGATCAGCACTGCATATTCTGGGATACCCAGCAAGGCACGCTCCCCGAAGATGCAAATGTCCTGAACAGCATAAGGAAGGACCACCCAGAAAACATCTGGCTTTAAAAACCTGACCAAATTCACACGGCAGTTTTAGGAAAGAAGGGGGTAGAACATATTTTATTTCAAGGCAGCATTCACCTCTCCTTGGTATGTGGTACACCCCACTCCATTTTAGCAAGGACTCTGGTACTGCAGAGGCAGGTGTACTGCTCATTGGCACAACAGTTTTCTTCATTACTCGGTCATTCCTTACTGCTAAGAATAGACCTCTTCTGTGTACAGAACAAGTTAACGGAGGCTCTGGAGAAAATTGCATTAAACTACGTAATTAAAGCCTATATCATAACATATATGAATGGAGTGGATGGATCTGTTACGTAAGAAGCCTTATGTCTCAGAGCTGCTATTTTTGACTTTGCAACCTAAAGAACATTCTTTTAAGGTAGTAAAATAGTCAGCATGTATAAATTTTTATAGGTTTTTAGAACTCTCCTCCCACTCAGACAACCCAATCCCAAAACAACCCCAGTGTGTTTTCTGCACATGAATCAGGAAGCATCCTTTCCACAGGGCCCATTCAGGAGGGAAGTTGCTGATGGCCCAACACTTTCCCTGGGTAGCTGGACGTAGCACAGACTACAGAGTTTCCAGTGACAGGGAAGACTTGCTAAGTTAAAGTATGCAACCACAGTCCAAACAATCTTTCAGGAATTTCCTTATAAAATCCAAGATACCTCCACTAATGCTGTACAAACGTATTTTTTGAGAAAGTTTGCAACTTGAACAGATTCTGGTGGGTTTTCGAAGGATTGGCAAAAGGCTTAACTCTGAAAGTCAAGTTATTTCTCCCCAAATGGTTTCTATATTTCTGCTTCAAAATAAGACTAAAGTCAAAAGGAATCAGAATGGAAATGAAACTTACTTAGAGTTCCCTTGGGGAGATACGACTGCTAACATAAATGTCAGGTTTTCAGTTGAGATGGTTTTTTGTGACTAAATCAAATATATTTTTTTAAGACTGAGAAAAGACTTCCTTACTATACTGGGTCACTCTCTATTTTCTTTAATTGCTATAATTGATCTTCCTCTGTAGTGTGCCTTTTAAAGAATTAAAAAAAAAAAAAAAGAGAAAATTGTTTCAGTACATTTCAGAACCATTTTTCCAAGGAATTAATCGAGTTTTTAAAATAAAATATAAACATTGTATTTGCACATCTGCTTGTTCAGTGTTGCCATTAAAAAAACTTTGCATAAAAATATTTCTTAAACTCTTCCTGTGAAAGTTTTGTATGAGGAATTGTATAGCCAAATTACAATATTCCGTACACAAGAGCCAGAATCTTTGACATGACCAGACAATATTTTTAAGATACTTCTGTCTTTATAAAAGCCATATTTATTGATATCCCAGGACCTTTGAACACACCTTTATTATTTTCCTCCTTATTTAGAGATTGTTACTTTATCTACTTACAGAATTAGCTGCTCTTTTTTTCTTGTGTATTAAAAATTATGAAGATTTATAATATTTCTATTCCCTTTTCCTTTCCATGATTTATATTATATCCACTATGTTATACTATGTACTATTTTGACTATAAAGCATACAAATAAAAAGCTATTAGGACAGAAGGAGGTGAAGACAGAGTACAGTCACAGTCAAATTTCCAATAAATTTCTTTATGATCACTTAATTCACAGATGGCCCCACTATATTTGCTTGGATTATTTGTATGAATAATTTTATCCCCTTGATCCCCAATTTAAACTAATGTGTATACATATAGGCTGCAGATAAGCACACTTATATTAGCAATACAACATGACTATTTAAAAGCATATAATTATCCTGTATGTTACCTCATGGTATTTAATCATCTAGTGATATTTTCAGGACTATTAAATGTTATTAATCCCACTGATTTAAATGGCACTATGTGCGTTCGAATAAATAGAAAAGTTTTTAAAAGCAAAAAAATCAATTGTCCAAAAACGTAATTGAAAATCATGGTTTAAGCACGATTAGATACAAGCTAAACTGCAGAATCATAGGCAACCAATTAAAGGATTTATATTTTAACATTTTTAGAGTCAACTATTCATGCTTTTACATGTTATAAATGTGGTACCTAGTATGTAATCTTACTAGATTCATCGTTAGAAATGCATTTTTTTAAGAATAATAATGAGTTTAAATTCAGATGTCTGTATGCGTGTAAATTTTGTTCAAGCTCACTATATGTGTCTTTTACCACCTCTTTTTCATTTTCTATAAAACAATTGCAGCGCGGTTTCCTTAGGAAAGCTTCAGTTCTGGAGGAAAATAGTACCAATCAGAAATCCCAGTCCTATGTAACATCCCTGAAGGCTGTTTGTTGCTAAGCAGTGAAGGGAGTACAATTTAATGCACTCTGTTTTTACCATCATTTAAAATACGTCCCTAGCTCAGCAGTGCTCCTCTGTAAACTTTTTTTTTCCTTTTGAAACATAGAAGATAGTATACAAAGAGTGAAGCAAAAGTTTACTAGCCTGATAGGACCATAGGATGTTAAAAAAAATACTGAATGTGTTGACACTTTGACTATCATTTAATCTACTCCCTACGCTTAGAAAATATCAGCTTCTGTGATCGTTTTAAACATTCATGCGTTTCCTAAACTGTCTCAATTCAAACCTCTTCTCAGTTTAACAAAATTCTAGAAAACTACTTGTCACTGTAACTTTATAGAGCTTCCTAAATTTAAAAAAATAAAACATTTTTTTTTTTTTTGTTAAAGAAGTACTTCTCTTGTTAACCAGGGGCATATTTATTTTACAATTTTTAATGTGCCATCTCTGGGATTTATATCAGTGAGATTAAAAAATAGGTAGTTTTCAGTATTTTTAAAATTGATTCAATTATTATTTTACATCAGGAGTTTTCATTCAGTTGTAAAATAGCAAATGAAGCTGACTGCTCTAAGTGAAGCAGTACAGACACTGCGCTTAAGGTTACTTCTTTCTCAGATCTGTCCCCATAGACATGGGGAATCGTGTTGCAGCTTAGTCCTGCTATGACGCCTTGGCTAAAGAGAAATCATTTTCTTGTGAGGACTTTGTCAAATCCAGATCATTTGGATAGAGCAGTTCCTCAGGCAGTTATGCTAGTTGATTGGAAGGGGCTAAAAAAAAGTTTACTGATAGTGAGCATGCAGTAGCGTAGGTGGAGCCAAGGTCTTTGCCTGCTCAGCTACAAGAGAAGTGGGCATGCGACTCTTGCTAACATGTCTTTGAATTTCTGTCTTTATAGCTGTGATTGATTCCGGCAAGCATTACTGATTATCAGTGTTCTGACTAGAAAAAATATTTAAGGAATTTATTGGAAATATTAGGAAAACTTGCAGTGATTTGGAAAATATTTTCTCTGGTTTAAAGGAGTCTGTTTTCAAAGATAAATAAGGTAAAATTTGTCTCTGAATAAACCTAGTAGCTACACTGTACTATATCTTAATAAAAATCATGAAGTTTTTCAGCTGAGCTTGGGAACTGGACCTCCATTTTCTTTGAGTCAGTAGCATCACTTTGAAATCAAATCTTGGAAAAACTCTTAGTACTGGAATTCTCATAGCTGTCAAAAATATTTTTGAGAGTTGCTTTCCTTTTAGCCACATTTCAAAACAGATGACTGCATTTATTTTTTAAATTTATTTTTTATTAAAATGTTTCAGCTAAATTTCAATATGACGTGCTGTTTTCTCTGACTTTAGGCAAAAGATAGCCTGGAAAACTGTTGGTAAAACCAGAGACTGGCAATATTGTTGAAACAAACCTTTAGTTACTAAATAAGTGATATCAGGAGAAGAATGTAACAAAAATATCTGGAATATTATTGGATATTATAGTAGTATATCATGCTCAGCCAAGTTTCAACAAATTCTTGGTTAACGAATGTGGTGTGTACTGCCTACCTACCTCTAAAGGGTGCGCAACAGTCTCACCATGAGTGTCATCCTACGCGTCTTACTGCAGGATGTTCTTACCGTAGTTTTTGCTTGGTAAGAACTGTACGATACGGTATGATACATGACCAGCTGCAAATTCTCCTCTGAAATGTTGGATTCCTTTAGAGAATCATTTTAGTTGTGATAGTGACTTTTGGTTCTTGGGTTTTGCAGTTGGGTTTTGCTTTTTGCAGAATTTACTACAGTTAAGAAAAACTTACTAAGAAACAACTGTTTTTTAGCTTTGGACCCAGATATTATTTCTTTTTTAAAAACTGGATTCTTCCTAAATGATTACATCAGATGAATGGTAGACGTCTGGAAGCACAAAATGTAAAAAAGGAGAGATGAAGGACTAAGAAGTAATTAAGTACTGGAAATGGGATTTGGAATTGCTATTTTATTTTCACAATTCTATTACCAGTTCTTTTTATATCTCAAGTATTTAATCTGCCTCACAGTTATTCATCCATAAAATAAGGTTAATAATATTCACTGTCTTCTTACCATTCCCTGTCTGTTTTGTTTAGTAATGTTTGAGATTTCAGAGCATATTTTGCTATATTCCTACCAACACCTACTACAAAAGAAGTGGGTCTAACTTATGGTTTTAGATGTTACATATTATGTAGAATATTGAGCTGTAGTTGAGATACAAACATTACAGCAAATGCAATTAATCAAGTTTTGTAATTTAGGGTATTCCAGATTGCTTTAAGGGCAACAAAGTTCCTGATGTACTCATACATATTCTTTATAAACATATGTTCTTCTTTGAGATAACCTGTTTGAGCTGCCCTGGGTTGAGTGACACAGGACTAATTTCTCTTCTAATGCTGGGGAAAACTACACTTTTGGAAGACTCTAGTGTCTGAATTTGTGAAAATATTTACTTTATAGCCATCTAGGCTATGTGGGATTCAAGGTCTCGGTGGTTTTGAGCCTTGCCAGGTGCGGGGATGATGAGGAGCAAGGCCTGTGCATTTGATCCAGGCTGGCCAACAGCATTATTTCATACCATGAACGTCACATTTAATATAAATTAGAAAGTTTGCTGCGTAGTCTCTCTCCCTTGATGGTGGCGGCTTCCTGGTGCCAGAGCCCTGAGCCCTCCCCTTCCTCCCAAAGCCATTGCACTCGCAGTGTCTCACACTTGTTGTCCACTGCTGGGATCGCACAGCTTCCTGCTGAGAGAATTGGCTGAGTATAATTCTTGTATATCTTATATTAGTATTGGGATTAATACTGGTTCTTTAGTATTATTGTTAATTATTTAGTCTTATCCTATTAAATCTATTTGTATTTCAACCCTCATGTTTCTTTGCTTTCCCCGGTTCCCCTACCCAGGTGGGGAGTGGTCATCGGGTGATAGAATAATTGTCTAAAGGACAATAAATTGGTATGAGTTTTCTCAAGGCATAACAGGGCCTGGTTTGTGGTTTATTTCTCATAGCATAACATGGCAACAAGATCTGTTAACAAGATTAATATATCCTTGAGTAAAATGGTGTTTGTTTATAAAGGGGTCCTTAACAAATGTTACCGTCAAAACATTGTTAATTTTATCTCCTTTGCAAGCAAGAGCAAAGGGGCTTTTTGGAAATGAAATGAAAACCTACTAAAATACATGTAAGATTGTATTTTCCTGGGATAAATGTCAGCTGATAAAAAGAATTTTCCTGGGCGTACTGCACTCTAATAGTACTTGCTGGTGCCATTGTATGAAGGATTTTAGAGCTTTCTGGCAGAAAATGTTTACAAAATGTCATAGAATGTAAAGCTTTGTACTTGCAAAAAGGTTTAAGAGGGAAAACAGTGATTTTCATTAATACCTGGTTACATAAGGCTATTCTGAACAATACAGCCTGATTAGCTAGTAAAGAGGAGAAAAGCACTTTTGTAAGTTTCTAGTCTTTTGGTTCTTCCACTGCTAGGAATTATCCTAGAAGCGTAAGATGAATCGGTTCATCTATCAGACGATCTGATTTTCAGTGATATAACAGTGGAATGATTCTCCTCAGACAGCCTTTGAAAGAAGGGAATGTTCTTTCTAATTTCAGAAAATTTTGGATCAAGGAGTTTGGTTCTACCTCAAACTGCTTGAGCTGTCACCTTCATGGAAGTTAGTTATTGTTGTACATGAAAAATGTATCCAAATATGTTGCTTTTACTAGCCATTTATAAAAAGGTTTACGCAGAAATAATTCTAATCTGATCTTTGTATGATGAAATAACGTTCTGAATGCCTAAAGTATATGTAGCTTAAGTGACTGTAGCTATAACATTTGATGTCATGAAAGTCTTATGAAGATAACTTTAGATAGCAGTTAGATAGTAGACTAACAAGTAATTCCCTTGTTTTTCATGAGCAATAGATATATGTATTGTTTATAAAAGGATGGATATACTGGGAAATGTCCAAATTACCATTTTAAAATATATAACTTGAACTGAACACGCAGTCCAGCTACACATTGTTTGCCATTTGGATCAAATGACCAAACGAAGAATGTATGACACCTGTGTCATAGAAGATGATAACCTACTGAAGAATGCAAAATCTACAGGAAAAAGAAACAGTTAAATATATGTGAAAGGGAATCATGGGTTGTGTTCCAGCTCCTGGGTCATTAGGTATCACCACGTACTTGATGGTCGTGCATAGCCACTGTTGTGCTAGCTACTTTTCGTGGGTACATCTACATAATACATTTGGCTGAACTGTACAGCTAAGCAAGGCTAATAAATCGGATCGCAAGAAAAGAGTGATTAGGTAGAAGCTCTGTCCAACGACACAGACAAAATTCCAGAATGAGCAATCCACAGTGCTGACCCAATGTTCTCAATTTCAGTTCAATTTTCAGTAGAATGACAAGGGTTTTTGAGAGAGCGAAGCACTTTGTCTAAATGAAATGTCAGCAAGTCTATGATTGCAGACGGGAGCATGGAGAATTCAGACCTTTAAATCTGTGAGCAAGTGTATTGAACATGTAAACTCCTAATTAAAGGAAGAAGAAGTTAAGTATTAGCTATCTGTCATAAAAGTAAATGTTTAGTCATTAATGGAAAATACAAAAAGAAGAACAGTAGTAATTGGACCAGTCATTCTAAAATGTTGAATAGATTATTGGAGTTTGAAACACTATATTACTGAGTAGAAAAATGCTAAAATGTTTATTTTGTTTTCAAAATCTTTTTATTCTGACATTTTAATTCCACTATGTAGTGAGTCCATAGCTTTGAAGACATAATATTACTCTGGCCCCTCCTCTGGAACAAATAAATCTTCATTATAATTTACACATGTATGCAAACATATTTTTTCATGGAAATAGCCATAAACATCACAAGATTTTATGATGCTTTCTGAGGTGCAGAGTAAATAGAGGGACTTTTTTTTTTTTTTTCCAAAGCATAAATTGTACTTACTTACCTCTCATGATGTCTGTGGGAATTTGCTGGCAAACTTTCTTTTATGCCTTTGGTTACTATACCAGCTCTGAGAAGCAATCTGACACACTCTGTAGGTATTTCCTAACATTGCTAAGCTATGGCAAAATATATTAAAGAATAAGATACCATCTCTTCTGTGGTCCATTGCCAGACTACATAATGTGTGCATCACACTCCTTTCCTTTGTCTTTCATTTTCATAGCTGTGTATGCTGCCACTATATGATCACTGGAGGTAGTGTACATATTTAATGGAATAGTTTATGTTGTATCCAATGCACCATTCCTGGACAATAAATTACTCCTACTTTGAAGCATCGACTAATTTATCTCAAAATGTTACATTCCAGAAATCTGAATATGGTATTTTTTAATTGTCTAATAAGATTTCTGTGTGCCAAAAATCTGTTGCTACCTTGCTAAGTACTGCACGGTACAAGATCAGCCATTTTCAATAATGGTCTTGGACAAGAGACTACAGGTTTCCTTAGAATGGTGTAAAATATATTTTTCCTTTGGGGGAAACATACGAAAGTAATTTTTCCTCTCTGCTTAATATGTTTTGCAAGGTACACTGTAGTGCAATTCTAGTTCAGCAAATGTTAAACCATCACTATTTTTCTTTTGGGAAAGACACGCATTTTTATTCTACAGAAATTGCTTGCTTGTAAAGAAAATGTCTGGAGTTTGGGGAAATGTATCAAGTTATTTCTGTGCAGACACTATTCATCAATAGAAATTTGGGGATATTCAAGTAAAACATGGCAGTGAGAGAGACAAGATTATATGTTTATTTAGGATTTCCTTGTGCCTCCTTTAAAAGCCCTTAGAATATATGTAGATTTCAAGCTGTGGAAAAGATAGTAGAATGGTCATTAGATTTGGGACTTTGAATGCTCATCAAAAGATTTCTTAAAATTTCTTTAAGAATAATACCAAATTGGTGAGTGATGTTTAAATTGCACGTCAGCAATGAAATACATAAACCTCTAATTAGTTTATCTTGGCACAAACTACGTCCCCTTCTCAGTTCCATGAGTAATAAATTGCACAATGCCATTTCATTCAAGGACCAACCTGAGATAGAATAAAATCGTAAAGGTTTTATACTTGCGCATTAATTGATAATAATGTGCTAACCTTCACATATCTCTGTCCTGTAGTTCTTATATTTGGGGACTGAATTTGATTTTTTAAATTCAGTCATCTTTAAATGTCAGTGGATATGAGTGTCATACACAGTTTCTGCCCGGAACTACGTTCTCTCATAAAAATACTAACAGGTTTGGTTTTATTTGCTCTAATCCCTATGCAGAGATGTTAAGGAGGATTAGGTTATTCTTGGTGAAATATTATTTTATTGTATTTTTAGAAATTTTATTACATAAAAATCTTCCATAAGCTGCCTGACTTAAACAGCATGACTGTCAAAACTTTCTAAGTATGCTCAGGAACAGATTTTTTTTTTTTTTTTTTCTGAGTCCTCTTGAGAGGTCACATTCTCCCTGTGCCTGAAGTAAGCCTGATGGACTTTAGCTTGTGGCATATAATATATTTGCAGTGCATTCAAAATATAAGAATTAATGGGTTAGTGGGTTCTGCACTAAATATGTTTTTAGTATAAAATCTTCATTGTGCTTACATCCATGAGAATTTTGCCATTCACATGGCTTTTTTTGTGGAATCAGTGGTATGGTTCTGATGCATGAGACCTCCCTTGGGCTAAATAATGACAAAAGCAATTTGTCATCGTTTTTGCCCCTCATGATGTCAAATGCTTGAAAGCTGTCCTAATTGTGCTTTGCATTTGTATTATTCCTTCTGGTACATGCATGTGAAAAAACGAGAGAACAAATAGAATTTATATAGTTTGCTGTGGGAATCTAGACGTATTTTTTATTCTTCAGCATCCCACTTAGATCTAGAGATAAGATCTGAGGTTTTTTAGTTTGTTTCCACAAGGACCTTGTTGATCTGGCTTCTGCATGAAGGAACGTTATTTTCCTGCACTTCTCTTTTTGACAAGCCAGAATATTTTTGTTTTAATGAAACTGTGTTGGGGTTTTTTTGAGACTAATTTCTTGTTAACAAAATAGCAACAGGTTAAGAAATTGTACAAGACCCCATTACATTGTTAAAAATGCTTTTTTAATACCCTAGCAGATATATACCTTGCAATGGCAGCTCCATTACAATTTTCCACCAAAAAAATAGTTCTTGAGCTAGGATTTGTGTTCCATTTGCAGAGAAAGAGTGTATTCAAAAGTAAAACTTCATAATAAAGAATTACAAATTAGACATAATAATGAACATGCAAAGGAGAATTCTTATACGATGCATGTGAAGTTGAAAGAAGAAATTTACTTTTTGGAGCATTTCTCAATGAATATGATATACTTGTGCTCTGAAAAGATAAAAATTGGTATAAGCAGTTGTATGAAAACAAGAAGTATCTACCTCGCGTTATGGAGCTACACCAGACTTCTGAGTGACAAAGCGAAGGAGGTATTTTAAGCTCATTGATTAAAGGTCAATATAGAAGCCAAAGAAAATGAAGGAAATCTACCACTCAGGTGTGTTCTTCAGAGCAGAAAAAAAAATCATATTCGTGCTTCTGTAAGAGATGAGATTGCTGGAAATGCAGTACAAGAGCTCTCCAAGGGGTAAGACCTTCAAACTGGCTGTTTCAATGAGTAGCCATTCCTGAGAAAATTATCAAACAAATTAACCATATGGCCAGTCTGGAGGATGTGAAAAAATAGTAGTAAAACAGCAGGATGCAGTTGGACTATATATTGTTTTACTCAGAACAGGTGCTTTCAGATTATATTTAGGTAGTGACCAAGAACTAGTAGTTGACAGCAATGCTAAGGTCAGAATTTGATAACAGCACTGAAATGGAAAGGCTGGGCTATCCAGTGAAACTTTCTTATAAAGAATATCCTGAATATCCAGTAAAACTTTCTTGTAAAGAATATCTCTGAATAGGCAAAGATTGTTCTGATTTATGTTTATTTGGCTCTTTATCAATTAAAAAAGGGCTTCTCCTCCCCCTGTAATTTACATTTGTCTCTTCTATCTATACGCTTCATTTTTATTTTTTCATTCCTCTTGTTTGTGCTCCTGTTGCTTATTCTTGCATTCTCTCTTTGCTTTGGCTTTAGTAATTAAACAAAGCAGCCAAGAAGGGACAAGTCCAATAATCTTCCATTTTCTCAAGCCTTGTTTTTCCAAACAGTATGGTTCAGAATTCTGAATTTGTGGAACAGAGCAACTGAATAGATCCTTCTATCAGGCTACAAGTCCATCCTAATAGAAGGCATTTGCCCTCATTTCAATCTAAGCTGCAGAATAGTTTTGGCATTGTACCATGTGAAGTGTGGACCTGTGTAAAGGTGATTATTTAATCTGAATTGAACAACTACATTTTGAAAGAAAGTAGTTTCTATACATACTGTAAAACCAGTATCTCTGAAAGGTTCCAATTTGTGTTAATCTAATGACGCAACTTGGGTTTTATCTGCTACAAATTTCGTGTTCTAAGAAATATCAGATGGATTGGTCCAGGTTTCATTACAGCATCACTAAGGGCCATCAGGTCAATGTAAACATTTGTTGAAATGCTTTGCTAACTTTGCTACTGGACTATGGCTCTCTGCTTGCTACTGATTCTCTTCACATTTGTGTGCCAAAAAATGCTGTGTAATCTGCTGTTCAGCACATCTACAATCTGCTGTTGATATATGTGTGACTGTCAGCTGCACTCATTTCACTACAGAGCGTTCCATCCTCCTTTTCTTTTACTTCATGTGCCTTTCCAGGTTAAGAAAATATACCTGTTACTATCTACTATTCTTTTTTTTTTTTAAATGAATACAATACTCACCTTCTTTTGATCACATTTTCCAGAAATGACAGGATGTCTGAGGTTTTCTTACAGTTTGCTTTTAGCATTCCCTAGTTATCACATCATCTGATTTGCATTGCTGATTCTTTTTTGATGTTGAACCACATTCCATTAAAATTTCCTCCCTCGGATATTTCATTCTTATACTAAGTCAGAATTACTCATATTCCTTATTGAATAATATTTAACACAGTGAAAAAGATAAGGAAATGTGTGTAGCAATCATAATTGGTTTTAGATGGCGTATGTTACTGCAGATGGCCTCTACAGTTTTGAAGGGTTTATAGGAAATATTTAATACCTTTACAATCTCCTTGAATGCCCTACCTCTCCCCTTACTGCTATGTCTTCCCATTTCTGTGCCTTACAGCCAGTTCCTTTTCCATCTCTCCATATCCTTTGTAGTGGTCCTTTCCAATTTTTAGTGTTGTGGGTCTCTTCATTTCAGCCTTCACAGTTTTCCCCCCAGCCCATGTTTTCTGTAAAGGCCTGAGTAAGGAGTTTACTATTCAAGGGACTTACTCGTCTTTTTCAATTTATTTATTCTTTACTTATTTTTCTCCATCAGACCACTGTCTCTAGCCTTTGGCCACTCCCTGTAATGATTTCTTTTTCACCTACAGTGAAACCTTTGAAGTTGGGTATGAAGAAGCAAACTCTTTCTACCTTAAGGAGTAATTTCATTTAACTTCTTTTTATTGCTGTCTTCTAAGGCGGGATTTAGATAGCTTTAATGTGGTGGTGTCTTGTAATGCTGCCTAGTATAATACAGAATACACTTCATTAAATATATATCGTACAGTTTCTTGTAAATGTACCTAGGAAGTGACACAAATGGAACAGTGCAGCACCAGGACCTCCTGCTCAAAATTGTTAATTCAGTTAATTGAAGAAATCCATATGCACTACTACAGAGCTCTCATGTCTTGTAAGTCAGAGTGAAAACAAAACTGAATACAAGTTATATTGGAAAAGTTTAAATTAAATCGCCTACAGAAGCTATTTTGGGTGCACAAGTTTGGATTCCATACAGAAGAAGCGTATATGTGTGCATGTGTTTTCTAATGCACGCCCTGTAATGCAGCTGCTGTTGTTTCTTGTCCTTTGGAGTGAGGTTCAAATGTGCAGGCAGAGAAGTCTCACCAGCTTTGCAGAGGATAGAAAATGTTCCAAGAGAGACAGCTGCCTGGGACTTCCATGAAATGTAATTGCCTGTGAAGATCAGCAGATAAAATGAATGCAATTTCATTCTAACTGATTCTGAAAGCCATTCACATTTGGACCTGTGGTCAAAAAGCTAACTTGGCTTTTATCTTACCACTCTATCACTTCAGCTATGGAGAGGTCCAACTGAGCTATTAACAAGAAAAGCTAAGGCTCGATTTGGGGTGAGTTTTTCACTCTTTAGAACCAAAATAGCTGCGGAAATAAAACAAAACTAGTCCAAAAATCAAGGGCAAAAAGTAAGGAATTAATCCATTTTCATTACTAGCAACACATTATACATCACCAAGAAGAAAATAAAAGCAATGAGAAAAGGTCTAATGGTGTAGCTTATAAATTGCAGATTGCCTATTTGTGAGACATAAAAATCGATTGTAGTCTATAAAGAATATAATGGTATCACTGAAGGTTTGGAAACACTGTCTGTCATTATAATTCATGAGGGGATATATTAGCCTTTCCCTCTGTAAAGATTTTATGTTCATCATTTGGCAACGTGGAGACCAGGTAGACTAGCTGAGCTGGTAAGTCGTTCCGACACGAGACTGAAAGTAGAGGAAGCTGAGGACCTCCTTATGACAGAACTTCCATTAGCTGTAGCAGTGCTTTAACTAACATTTCCCAGGGAAGCCGAGGATTTTACTTTTGTTCTAACTTTTCTCATTGCCAAAGAAAGAATGAAGGGAATGATCTATCCCCTAGCACAGAAAACATAATAAAAACATGGGCTAAACTCTGTTTCCAACCTGGGGTAATTAAGGAGGAAGATAGTCAAGGTCCTTCAGCATCAGCTAATGAAGAAAGGAAGCATGGCAGATCATTGCGTGCTTAAGCTCAGGAGAGGAGGAACACATTCCTCCTTTTAACATTTCGTCTTCTTTACTTTAACCTTTAATTACATCAGTGACTCTATATATGAGATGGGAATTAGAGCCTATTCTAAATTGTGAATTCTAAAACCCGTTTCTCTGTAGGGATAAATAATTTATACAGGCTTGCAAACCAGCAATTTAATGAGCCCTTATGCATGTAAACAAAGTTATAGCTCTTCTTCACTACTGCAGAGCTCTTCAGTAAAAGTGTGTGGGGTGAAAAAAGGCAGAAGTTGTGTACAGCTTCTGGGATCTTACTTGGATTTATAAAATGGTGATCCAGTGGTAATTGTCTTCAGAGTCATTAAGTTGCTGTTCGACCACTATGATGATCTGAAGCCACCAAATATGTGCTTAGACTGTGATCATCTAATGCTATTTCCTGTATAACAGAGGCCAAACAATTTGATCTAATCGTTTTTTAAGGAAAGGAAATTTGAAGGGATGTAGCTATCATGTAAGTCCAAGAGTTTAAAAGTGAAAAAAATTGTTCATTTAAATTTTTTCATAACTAAATACCTGTCTTAGAAACTGGAAGAGGAATCAGCCTTCAGGAAAACGTGGTGTGTAGAATTGAGAAAACAATGTGTTTACCATTCACATCTTTTACACCATCTCTAGATGATCCTTACTACTGTTCTATACTAACAGAAAATCCATTTCAGAAAGCATTAAGGTGGTTTTTTTTTTTTGAAGCACAAACTTATTGCAATATGCCTACTGATCAAAATATGCTTAACACATAGCTAAGCTGAATGGATTTTTTTTTTAATGAAGTGATTCATCATTAGAAAATTATTAGGAATTTCAATGAAATACTCCCACAGAAACATGTCAGTTGCAACAAAGGTTTCATCAGAGATAATCCTCATTTAGTTCAGAAACAGAGCGCTGTATCCCTGCAGAACCAGTAGTTTAGTGGCTAGGGTACTGTTTTTTTAGTACATTTTATATATATATGTATAAAATTCTCTTTAGAATAAGTTTTATGTACATGTGCAAGTGAATCGCATATCAACACATACAAAAATAAACATAAGAAAAGATGAAAGGGACCTGTTCTTCTGGGTGAAAGCAAGCTGTAAAGCCTTTACATTTTTTGCTTGAAGTTAAGTTGAAGCATTAGCTTCAGTTGTAGAACATTGGAGAGAAGATCCATACTGTATTATTGAACATGTTCTTCTGACAATGTCATATGCAGGGTATTTGCACTTCATTATAGCGTTTATGAGGAGGTCTTTTTCTGGAGCTAGGCGTATTATCAAGGTGCCTGAAGTGACCTGTTTCTCCCAAAGATGATGATTTTCCAATGGGCAGGAAGCAACAGATAGGATAGTGTATGTACAAATTGCAAAGCCCTTGCTCCATTCCTCATAGTCCTTACAGATTAATTCACAGTAATGTATTTATTCCCTATTTCCCTGTAGTCATAAAACAATAGGAGGGGGGAGGGGGGAAGGAAAAAACAACAGGAAGCATCAAAGAGTCAGGAGCTTCCTGTGTAAGTTTGGTTTTAAAATAATTTACATATGTTTTAGCCTTATGCAATAAGTATGTTTAAGCCAGTGTCTTTATAAATTAATGTCAGGACATTTTAGTTATCACTTGTGTTGATGGAAAAACTCCATGAGGGATGCTGCATAGGTCCTGTTAACTGCTGAATAGTGATTTCCTTTAGTGTTTGTGATTTGCACCGAAAGGCAAGACCTGAACAGAACATACATGAACATGTGTCATATTTTCAGATGTAATTACTAAAGTTTCAAAATCACTTGACCCTAAATAGATCTTTATGCCTATAATTTTCTGATTTATAATGACCTATGTTAGCTAAATCGTGGCCACATAATTTTTAATTAAAATGTATGAATGCTTCTGGCAAGTAAAAAGGTAACCTTCTTTTCATGCAGCTATCAGAAAGTAGAAAAGAAAAACTTGATTTCCCTTTTTTCAGAACCTGTAGACTGATATTAAGCTGTAACATGGCTGCCTTGTTTCAGCTGACTTGCTTAAATGAGGGATATACTGCCCAAATGGCTTGGGCCTTGACAGTCTCTGGAGTCAGCAGTTTTAAAGAAATGAGAACCTTATTGACCATTTCACACATAACCCTAGAGCTCTAAGTTACATTACCTAACAATGATATAACCATTAGTATATCTTTATGTTCATTAGTTTTTCTGACCACCTTGGGACTGCCTGTTACTCATCTGCAAAAGAGAATCAGGTATTTGCTGCTTTCGAAAATGTAACACGTGCAGGTTTTCATTTTGAATTTATTTGGTACAGTTAAAGAGACACTCAGAGATACCTACAGTATCTGAATGAGTTAGTAGATAGGAAAAGCCAACAACTTGTTATGTTAGAAAGAATTTGGTATATTTATGCCATTTCTTAACATTATTTTTTATAGTCATATTGGTTCAGACTCTCACAGTTTGTCTTTCATAACATTGTCTATCTCAAGGACTTGAGTCAGAAATATCCATAAAAAGGATATATCACGCACCCAATCCTTTTTTCTTGAAATTAGTACAAAATTGTTTCTGTCATAGCAGAACTTTTAGTGAGCTAAACCTTGTTTAGACAAATAGCTGAAAGATGCCAAAGTAGTACACGGAGGAGTATAGTGAATGAGCACTGCTATTGTTATGCTACAAAAATACTAATTCATGGCCTCAATATCAGCATGTCTTGAATCAACATGCCACTTAAGAAAATAACAATGTATTAGGGCTCTACTGAAAGATTTGATATTTAATTGTGTTCATTGATCAAAAAGCATAAACAACATAACAATAAACATATGAAATCTCTGTATTCTAATGATAATGGTTAGCTTTAGCTCTCTGTCTAGACCTGCTAAACGCTGCTAAGTGAATTACTGAATACAATGATGAGAAGTGATTCAAGCATTCTGTTCTCAATATTCGTTTTCTGGATGCCAGCAGAAGTTGTATAACGAATAAAGGAAGAAGTGCATAGGCATATGCTCATACCTATCAATAGTAAATTATAACTTTGACAGCCCAGGAGAGTTAGGAGTAGAGGGGCAAGTGGCTACAGTGTCTTAATAAAGAGGAAGGCAGACAAAATGGCATTTCTTTTTAATGTGGCTGCTAATTTCAATGTCTCCTTTTTATTACTGATGATATCCTTTGAAAACTGAACAAAATAATGAATTAGTTTTGTAGAGATTAGGGATGTCGTTCTCATGGAGAACTATTTTATGAGAAAATAAATTCAATGCCAGACATCTGGAAGGCAAAAAAATGTTCACTTATTAAAGTTATTTTTGTCAGTGATGTTAAATGGCAACCAAAGAAAAAAAAGAATAGCTCTGCTACGCACAGGAAAATTCCATATCCTTCTTCATTTTGAACATAAGCATATTTGTGTTTATCTTATTTCATCATAGTTTCATATCATGTGTGAAAAAAAAAAAGGCATAATGGTGCAAATGTGGCTGAGAACAAAAGTGGGGGAGGGACAGAATTAATTTAAGAATACAGCGGAAATATGCAAAAAAGTAATACAGGGAAGGGGAAAAAAAGGAGTTACATATGCCTAGAGAGCAACAATATGAAAGGAGAATTTTAAGATGATGAAAGAAAAGGTATGGAATTGTATGCAATAGAAGGTACAAAGAAGAATATAGTAGAAGAGTACTAAACCAAAAACATGTAAAATAAGGAAAGTAATAACATTACAAGTAATGTTATCTCACATAGATACAAATAGATCTAGGTCTGTTAATTTCAGTTTCAGCTATACTTACTGACAGCCTGGTCTACATTAGCAATTTCCCTGTGGTAATTAAAACAAATCATTGACTTGAAGTAGATATGGCTGAGCTTTTTGCATCTCTGCAATATCTAGGGTGGGCCTGGCTTAGAGTTATGTGTCTTCCCACAAGGTGCATTGATATTATCCTTAAATTAATGTATTCTCACCAGCCTGTGCTTCCACAAGCACAGATTTCCCTTGGAAGCAGTGTGCTTAGCAACACTGGTATCCACGGCAGTATCTACCACGTATGAGTCTAAACGTGGAAGCTCTTTCCCCTTTCACAGTTTTTTATGTCACTGCAATCCTGCTGCCTACCACCAGCTCCAGCCCTCATTCACAAGTTGAAGTTGGACCACATATAGACACACAGGAGACCTGGTCTGATGACCACACTTTCCCTCTACAAAGACCCTGCTGCCCATATTGCTGCTTCGGGATTGTGAGGCCAGCTGTGGTGAAAGAAATGGCTTGGTGGCAGACGCAGAGGCCACTGCCACTGTCCCCAGCTGACCAAAGCTCCCAGGCAACAACTGACAAGACCGCATTATCCCCTGAATGTGGGTTAACCTGGACACAGTGCTTTCAAAGGTGAAACCCTGTGCTGGAAAAAACCTTTGAAGCCCTGTGCTGGAATACTGTGCATCATCTTTACCATGAACAACAGTGGTGTTTTGGGGATGCAATTGCACCCTGTCTGCCTACAGAGTGGAGGTGTGATGTCCAGGCCGGCTCACCATCAGACTGCAACTGACTGAAGCCTGCTGTGCATTGCAGAGCATCGCTGGGAGCATGGGGGAGCGTTTTCATCCAGACAGCAACCGTGAGGGCTGGATGCTGCAACGCATGTGGCATCTGGGAGGTCTCCAGCAGCCGCAGCCAGCAATTCCTGTCGAGGGAAGCTGGCAGCATGCGTACTCCCAGCTGTGGACTGTCTGGGTAGTACTCAAGTAGAAGACAAAACAAATATTTTATACAAAGATAAATCATTTTACTTTTAAAATGGGAATATTCTCAATCTTCTCTCAATCCTTTTCTCTTCCATCAGAAGTGGTCACTGGCTCCTTTCCCCTTGGCTGTGGCTTTTCACTCTTCTCCTCCTCCTCACTGTCTATCCCTCGGCAGCTGTGCCCTCCCTCATCCCCCAGAGCCTCTGTTTGGGGCTTTGCCATCCCATCCGTGCCACTTCAGCTGTTTCCACATGTTCCCAGGACCCTGTTTTGGCTCCTGGTGCCTCCCCCCTGCCCTCAGCAGCTGTCTAGCTCTGCCCCACGGAGCCTCTGGACCCTGCTGAACTGTGTGTCCCTTTCCTTCCCTTCCCTTCCCTTCCCAGGCCTCTGCCCTCTGCCCTGGCCTGGATGCTTTCTCCTCTGATGCTCCTCCAGAGCCAGCCTCTGCCTTCGTCTCCCTCCCTGGCCTCCCAATCATCTTCAGCAGCTGGCGCCTTCCCCCCAGCACCCCCACCCAGCACTTCTTGTTTCGGACCCTCTCCCCACTCCTGCTCGGCCTCTGCTGGCCACCCTCATCCCCCTTCACAGACCCCAGGCCTGGGCCGTGTGCCTGGAGCCCCTTTTTCCCAGCGCTCAGCAGCTGTTCCCCGGGCACCTGCCCCAGCTCAGCTCTCAGCCATGATCCCCCCTCGCCCAGGCCGCAGCAGCTGTCACTCTCTCCCTCAGGCCAGGCCTTGGGGGAGGCCCTTCCTCCCTGGCCAGGCCTTGGAGGGGGAAACATCCTCCCTGGCCAGCCCTGCTCCCCTCCAGGCCTGAGGCCCTGTTGTCCCAGCTCTCGGCAGCTGTCGCCCCTCACGACAGGCCTCTGGCTTCAGGCTCCTTTCCCTGCCTTTCTCTTCTCCCCCATGCCCACAAGCACAGGTGCTGCCGGCCAGGACACCAGGGCTGGGAAATGGTGTGCCCGTGGGTCAACTGAATTCCTCACATCACGCTTTGTTACTGTGAGGGCGCATCACAGCGGTGACAAACGAGTTGTTAGGATTGCCACCAGAAACAACTGCAAGTAGGTGCACAATGTGGTCCAAGGTAGCAACGCTGTTAAAGGGGAAACCAGTGTGACCTGTAGGAAAATCTGTAATGTGCAGTGGCCAGCCTGGCTCTCAGGATTCAAAAGAGCAGAGGCACTATGCCCAGATGGTGAAAAGAGCAGCCAGAACAGCTGTGGAGTAAGCCACAATTTGCTGCAATTGCTCCTCATCAGGCAGGACCTTCTCACAGTAGATAAATGGAAAACTGGCATCCATAAGTTGCTGTTCCAGTTTTGGGCAGGAAGGAGGTCTGCAGCAGCTGCCCGTGACATTTTGATGCCAGCGCTGGCACTGCCTACAGCATGTGGAGAGGGGAACGAGCTGTGTGTGCACAGGTGTGAGTGCTGCAGTGGGCTTTAGTTTTCTGCCTCACACTAAGCAAATTGGTCGTTACTGGGCAGAAGAGACTTCCAGCTGATCCCACTAACCAGAAGATGACATTTAAAGATACCAGCAGTCTCCTTTTCTGACCCACTTATTTACCTTGTGAGCCATGTCATGTTATTGCACCACCATAAGCCATAAAAAAGGATGGCATGACCAGGATACAGCTTGGAGTACAGGCCTGGTGCCTCAGTGTTCAGGGATGTCCTCCTGGGGATTCATCAGAGAGGACCCCCAACTATGGCAGCAGCCTTGCGCAGCTGCTGTCCTTCTCCCTCCACCGTTGCAGGCACACCCTGGGATGGAGGAACCAGGAGTTCACCCTGGCTGGCAGTTCAGCCAGGTCCTCACTTCCAAAAGTGACATCAAAACCCAAATAAGGGAGTGTGGACTGGTCTGGTAGTTAATGTCTTGGTCCTTCAGAAACTCCACCTTCATTTTTTTTTAAACTTGAAGAAGCACCGCTCCATTTTCCTCTCATGCATAGCAGCAGCAAGTTACCTAGACATCTCTTGGTACTTCCTCAGTATAGCTTGTCTGCTAGTAAAGCCCCAAGCTCTTCCCTTCACAGCCAGATAAGTATAGATGGTTTATTTTGGAGCCACGGGTTAGACTGCCTTAGGAATTTTGCTGGGAAGAAAAATACTTATTTTGAGTTTAAAGGAAAAAAAAACCAAATCAAGATAGAAGAGGAGAAGAAATTAGTAGGAATAAGAATGAAGGACCAGGACTGGACCCAGACCAGGACCGGGTGTAGACTGCAAAGGGAGGAAGGTGAGTAAGATTGAGGCACCTTGAAGGCCAGGAAGAGCTCAGATGTTTGTTTTGCATCAATTTGGAAGTGTAAGCAGCAGTGGTAAGGTAGTTTCAATAACAGTCTTTTTGAAGAACGTTACCTGAGGGGATTTTTCCAGTGTTGCTGAGCAATTTTGGGGGCATATGTGGAGCATATGTATTAGATTCCCTCTGAACATAGATTCCGCTTCCCATTTTCCAATGGTGTGGGATGTGAATTAGGGAAAGGTTTCTGCTTCAGCTTCATCCAGAAGGAAAACAGTTCTCACACCATGACACATTCAAGACTAAAACCAGCACATAATAAATGGTTATGAGTGGGGGACACCCTGCAAATACTCAAGCTAGCTGTGATTTAAAATGCTAATTTAGGTGTCTGTAGTGTGTGATTTAATTCAGTAAAACGTCTGATCCTATCTGTAAAAGGAATGAAGGTAGTTGAAATTCATGTTAGAGCATTCAGCTGTTTTTTCTATACATGTGTTGGGGGGGAGGTGGTTTGTGTTTTTTTCTTTCTGTGTGCATCTGCCTTTCATTAATTACTTCATAGCTTCGTTATCTGCTACTAGATATACCCTGTAGGTGTGCAAAAAAGCACTGCACTCATATGCAGACCCGTGTTTGTTGCTCTGAAAAGCAATATCCTTCAGAGAATGCCATCTGATTCTGCTGCAATGCAGTGAGTGACTGGCTGGGGTTAAAAGCCTTGCGTGCAATTCCTGCTAGCTGGCCATTAATCTCCAGGAAAAGCCTCCTGTCTTAATTGCTATTGTATAATTAGTAACCTCTTCCATCTAACCAGTGTTAAGTTGAAACAGTAACGTGCTAAAAGTTACCATCATTCTCTCTAAATGAGGATCTAGAAGTACTGCTCTAAATAGTGTGACAGTGAAATTATTATTTTTTTTAATCGTCCTCTGAAAAATACTAAGACCAACACCATCAGCGTTATACGGCCAACTCTGAAAATCCACAGAGCTGCCAGAGATCACTGCAGTGTAAGTGGCTAAACAAAGTAGTCCCCAAAATCAAAAATATAAAGATGAGCAGAGTCTGTCAGGCTTCTTATATAACGTAAGTTGTAACGGAGCCTAAAATACCAGTCAGTAACTATCTCTTGATTTAGAGAATGTGAAGCTGAAAGTAAGAGAAGAAAGACTGTATTTTAATACATCTGTGAACCTCTGGGCAGCCAAATACAACCAAGCCTGAAGAAATTTATGTATTTCCCTTAATATCTATGGGCTAGATATTTGAATGTTTGATATTGGATTAACTGATAGCTCCGTATCAATAATAAATTGATTTAAGTTTCTCTGTGGTATTTAGTATCTCTGTCTGGAAGATGTTTCTGTTCTGAGAAAAATATAGATATATTCTATAAAACCAAAATTCAGATGTAGAAAGATAGAAATATACGACAAATTGTTGTCTATCAGTAACTTTCAAGAATTATATTCTAGTAAATTTAAAATATTATGCAAAACATAATATAAATTAAAAATAAAGGAAAACTAAATTCAAATGAAGACAAACAGTGTTTTTAAACTTTGTTTTCATAGAAATTGAATGGATTTGGATGAAACTGCACTTTCTGAGAAAAAAATTCTTCTCAACTTCCCCCCCACCCCCCCCAAATAATTAGCATTCAGCTAGTCAAATTCTTGTCATCAGTGTGATTGTGAAAACATTCTAGAAAACTGATAGAGCTGGGGGCCAGCCTGAATAATCAACCATAAGTAATAGTGAAACTGTTGACAGAAAAATTGGTGAATGTGTTTTCTTCTCTCTGACACAACTGTAATTGGTAAAATAAAATCAATGCAATAGACATGAGCATCTGTTATGCTTTAAGACAGCCTTTTTCCTGGTGTATTTTTCCAGGATTTATGCTGGCACAGATGACTATAGGATCAGGCCCAAAGAATTACTTGTTGTGTGTGATTTTGTGTAGTGCTGAATATCTAGTTGAAGACTGCTGTTCAAGAAGGGATTCATCTGTAGTTCTTTATTTTCCTGCTTTTTGCCTGTGTTATACAGTTAAAGTGATACAGGATTTTAAAAAATAAAACAAATCTTCTCAGCTGCCTCTTTCTGAGAAGAGCTTGAAAAATTCAGATGAATCAGCAAGCAATATTTAAATAGTTCCTCATTTTATTCAGCTGGAATATCATATGGCATACTTTATGCACCATCAGTTAGTGGGTTTTCATAAATGTTCACGTCCAAAACAGAGAGGTCAGAAGCTATTCCGCCCTCAGTGCACTGTCAGAAACATTTTTTTTAGTTATTTCATTTTCTACTTATTAAATCCTCTAGACAGAGGCATATGAATCTTTAGCACTCAGTAATAATTCAAACATAATTCGCCCTTACTTTCATGCCTTGCAGAAGCTTCTTGGAGCTTAATGCAGATTTTCCCTGTTCTCACAGTAATTTCCAATATTCCATAGTATCCTTTTTTTGAGTTTTGCTTGTTCCCTATGGCCTAAAAAAAGTTAAGATTTTGAACATTCTTTAAGTTCAGAAAGGCACTTTTCTAACTAGTTCCACCAAGCATCATAAAGCCCTTATCTCTCTGGAAACTTTCACTGCTGTTTTAAAGTAGTTATAAGGATGAGAGAGGGCTCTATGATTTCTACAGTTGCTTTCCCCATTCCCATCACCTTGAAAAACACATTTGATGGGCAACACTGATACAAGTCCCAGGGCAGCAAAGCAATACTATATTAGAGAGAAAATATGATATGTCATTGAGTTCGCAAAGTTTTTTATTAGTGTTGCTCCCATAATTTTTAACGATCCAAAAGTAATAATGGAAAACCAATGAGAAAAGAATGGGCACTACAAAGAGAAAACAAGAAAGAGTGAAAAGAAAGGCAAAGGCTCCAGGTGCTGGTTCTTTCCGATGAAATTCCTTGGTATTCTTTAACATTTATACTGTATTGCTTTGATTGCGCGTAGTAATTTCAGATAAGCCTTATCATCTGTTACATAATAATTTAGGCAGTGCAAATATAATGTAGGTATGCATACAAAATCAAAATTCAGGCTTCTGGATTACAGATATGTTATGGAGATTCATGTTACCATGGGAGTATTTCACTTCTACAAGCACATTCATATGCTTTAGAATAATTTTAGAAATTTCTTTACTTCTTATTGAAACAAAATGACAGAAAAATATGGAAAATCAGAAATATGGTGAAAAATGCTTATAAGTAAAAAGTACATTAGTTTGAAAATCTTAATCTCTTGTATCTGTAATGGTTTTCTTAATTTACGACTCTTCCCTTGCTAAAAATCTAGTTCTGCAATTAAACAAGTTTGCGCTGAGACTAAAGGTCACCTTTTTAATCAAATGTGCTTAACACGGTAATTCTCAGATCATTTCCACAGCAAACTCTTCCAGGTGATAAAGGGATATTTCTATTTTATTCTGCTGCTGTGGTAAAACACTTGGTCAGATTCCAAGCACTGTAATTAAAGAATGCATTTCCAGATATTTTTCCATTAAACCAATAATCTTTCTTCATCTATTGCAGCTGTTTCATATCTTCTGATTTTTTTCAAAGTTTTTATACATGATCTTTTACACTATGGGTAAAAGTTAGGTCATAATCAGATTTTTGAACTATTAGGAGAAATATAATAAAGAAAAGAGCCTTGAATCCTCACATAATTTTCAGCAAGGGATTTTATAGTCATATTCTTTTTCCTTAGAGAAGTTTATTTAGTTAGAAATAGTCTGGAATATGGCTGCTTATTTCACCTTGGAGACAGAAAACTGCTGTGATTGCTTCATATCTAACCTACTTATTTGAATCAATGTATTTAAAGAGGTGAAAACCACTAGCGGATGAGGAAAGAAGGGTTGAGAAAAAGGTGGCTGTGGATGAGAGCCTTAAGCAATAAGTTACTTGTGGAAGGGAAAAATAATTGATCATTTGCGCCTATCTGCTTAGAATGTTTCCACTTCGCCTTCTGGCTTTCGCCCTCCTCTGTTCTGCTGACTGTTATTTGTGGATAAATTTTAAATTAAGGAGATGGTGCAGAGAAGAATTGGCTGTGTGGAGGAAAGCAAAGAATCTCTTGCAGGGATAATAAAAAGGTAAACCATTAAGAAAACAATAACTGGCAAACAGGCTAGTGTTTTGTAGCACTGTTTTCAACTAGATCCCTTTGGAAATGTTTTCCTGAAAAAGTTATGAAAAAGGCTGAAGAGCTGCGTGGTCCAGGGCTGCACCCTCATTCCTTACCTCTGGAAAGGAAATCTGGCAAATCACAGAGAGGGGAGTTTCACAGATCACTACCCATCAAGAACTGGAGAGTACAAAGGGATGAATTACTTCTTGTATTCTCCTAAGTGTAGACCTTTTACCAAGAACACTAGTAGGCACCTGTTTTTTCTAAATTATCAATATTTATGATGATAACCAAAGTTAAAAATGCTCATCAGAGGAGGAAACATACCAGAAGGCAGGTCTGAAGAGAGCAGTTTAGAGAAGCTCGAGCACTTAATGACATTTAGTATGCTTTCATGTATCATTTTCTTGTTATCCATTTTCCTCGGTTACCCAGAAAATAGAAAAGGCCTGGAATTCACTACACAAATCATCGTAATGCACTTAATTTGATTCATTTCTGTATACATTTATATTATGTCCAGAGTAATCTTGTTATTTTAGAACATTAATATTCTTCAAAGAAATCCACCCCATCACAGTGAGTGACTGGCTGAGGTTAATGGCCCTTGGCACAGCTCCTCCTAGTTGGTCATTAATCTCCAGGATGTGCCCTGTGCCTTAATTGTTATTGCTTAATTAGCAACCTCTTCTATCTAAACAAGTGACATATGACCTGAAATAACAATGTACACAGCAACATTTTGTCTGAGAGTTTGAGCTATGCCATAGGCAGATTCTATGCAAGTAAAACAAGGCATGGGAAGTACATATCTATTCAAATAACGTGTGATGTGACACTGAAATAACGTTCTGCAGGTATGTTCATTAATAAATGTCTTTTCTTAGATTTCTGGGATGTCTCTAGTTTAAATCAGTGACTAACCTGGTACCTGAAATTTAAAATGAGAAAGGCTTTGTTTGCCTTATTCCTCGTACGATTTAGTGTTCCATATTTCTAATCGATACTGTCATTATATTTTCAGTCTGTCAGTGGTTATCCGTGGTTTTAATCACTGCAGGATGCAGTGCACACACACAAACCCAGATCACACGCCTACGTGGACTACAAACTTGCATTTTTGCTTAGAGCCTGAGTCATGAGAATCTGTTCTCTGCCCTCTTGCCATTAACTACTTCTCTCTGTGCTTTGTTTCCTTTCCCTGTCCTTTGTCTACTTACAAATTGCATCTTTTGATTGTAACCCCTTATAATAGAAATTAACTCTTCAGTGCATGCACAGTACTTAGCCCAAATGAGACTTTTGCACACTCCTGGAATGTTGTGCAGAGAGACAACACAATACAGCGTCAAAGGAATTTTTAGAATTTGAAAGTAGACTTTCGTCTTCGCAATTGACTTTATAAATAAAAGATAAATGCTTTATTTGTTGAAGGTAGAATATAAATATGAATGATCTGTTAGTATATCAATTTTTATCTTCTAAAATTTGATGATGCTTGCTAGTAAAATCTCAACTTATCTGATACTTTTCTATGTGAAAGACTAGTGAACATTATAGAAGTAACATCTTAACTTTTCTTTTTCTGGTTTTGGTTTTTGGTTTGTTTTTTTTTTTTTTTTTTTTTTTTTGCTAAAACATTCATATTAGGTGTTCATCATCAGTGTAATTCAAATTCTGTTGAAGTCAGTAGAAATAGGTCCAATGACTTACAAGAGCTCAAGTTCATGGAAATTATTTTGTGAATATAATAGTTATGGATTCTGTTATCAAAAAGAAATTTAGAATACTTGGGTTACAAGCTGGAGAAACTCCGTATGTGGATAGTTCAGCATATGTAGACTTTGAGTCCTGTTTCAGTAATAATTTTTCACACATTTTTTTGAATCATCAAATGGCAGCCCAGCTGTTCTGCTTTGCTCTGTAATACCACTGAAAGTCCAACTATCCTAATCTACACACAGTATCACCAATGCCCATCTGCTCGTAATGCTGAAGAATAGCTGAAAAAAATGAGGCCAGAACAAATAGAAATCTTAATAAGCTCATTTTAGCTATGCTGCTGGATTTTGTGAGCTTCCATGAATTTTAAATACAAATAGATATTATACATTTGTCTAGGTTTATTGCAACATGGTAGTAACAGAAAAATTGTGGCACTTAAAGCTGAAGCTGGTTGTTGTCCTAAGCATGTACTGAGCCTTTTAGTAGCTGTGCAGAATTTATTTTAATTCAAACTGTGGACAAGACTTTCAGCTAATTTGAACTAGTGAACTTCTGTTGCTGATTGACCTTCAAAATCTATTTTGCATCAACTCATGTGTTTATTTACACATAAAAAATAAAGTTCTGTTTCCTTTAACTTAAGAACTGTCTATCAAAAACACTCAACATAAATGTTACTAAAAAACATGTGAGCCTTTTCTTCTGAAATCTACATAAAACTCCTGCTAACTTAAAAAAAAGAGCTAGCAAGACCAAGCTCACCTAATAGCTGAGGACATACATAGCTAGTTTTGGTCCAAACCAACAAACGTGAGAGGAAGTTATGATTTATTAAAAACCTGTAGAATTTATATGAGAATATATGTGACAAAAATGTATTCATAATTTACTATACTCTATGAATGCCATGGGAGTAATTGTTTCCTTTAAGTACTTGGCAAACCCTGCTAGTATCCATTCAAAAAAGTAATTTTCCACTCTTGAGAACTTCTTGTAAGCACTCACGGAAAGAACAGCCAGCAATACAATGGCTCCTCTACAGTTCACCCTGGCTACATTCATGTAGTCCAGGCAGAAGCTTTAAATGCAGAAGAAATGAACAGCTGTTACCAAATCCACAAATAGATGTGGAAAGATCATCATCTCATGAGAGAAGTTCATGGTTATTATGTAGCTGTAGTTGTTAGTTTTCTGGTTTGCATCTCTAAGCAAAACCATTTTGTAGTTTGAGGCAAAGTTCTGCAATTTTCTCAAAATAAATTTGTAACCTTAAAAGAGATTCACGTGATAGAAGAAAATCACCTATTTAATCTCTGTGTGGACTGCAGTGCTATCGTTTGTGTAACTAAATAAATTGTACTTTATGGACTGGACAAGCCTTGTTAGTTAAATAGGTCAGCTGGCTTCAGTGCTAAAACCTGCAGGATTTCAAGTGTTCTGAAGAGAATGAACACATTATCCATAAGATAGTTAAGTGATATACATTTATATGCATGTATATCATATGTATACATTTACATATACATGCACCTAATTAGTAAGTAATATGGACCTATTATTAAGTAAGGGATTATAGATGCAGCTGAACAAATAGATAATAGTTTACTCAACCATGCCTGCAACTGTGGTGTATTGTCTCCTGTTCGTGTAGTTTCAGCTTGCTCCTTGTCTGTACAGTGTATTGATGAAAATCTTCTTTCTCTTCTAGAAAGTGCTAAATTTTCAGGTCAGTACTGTTAGATTCTTTTTACTGTTATTTTCTGTTAGGTGTCAAAAATTCAAATTCATATCACAGAACGTAAATGTCATTAAAATGTATTTATAATTCTTAGTATTGGTATTGCAATAGAATTTAGATGTCACCTTGATGCTCTCTTGGTTTTGGGTTTGTAGAAGCAAAAAATAAAAGATTATTCTAGCAGCATTTCTCTTAAATATGAATTTGGTATTTACCATACATCTCCATATTTACAATATATCTAAAGTTCAGTGAAGTGAGATTTAAGAAGTTATGCATGATTTTGCAGAGTAGTTGACATGTTTTCATCAGAGCATAGATACTTTTCTCTCTGAAGAAACACAAAATGTAACAAGATTCTACATATTTTTTGCTGGTTTCAATATACTGTGCAAACTAACTGATAGAAACAGGCTTGTCATCATAACTAACAGAAAAATTGCCCACATCCAGGTATACTATATCTACAACTGGGTATTTTTGTAGTCAGAAATGTATGTACTGCTCACTTTTATGCATACTAGCAAATAGGCTAGGACTCAAGAGAGAAAAAAGCTATTGGACAGCTGTGATCAACTCATTATAAATAAGAAAATACATGTACGTGTGTAGAATATACCTGATCCATACAATTCTTCATCAGTACTTTTTATCTGTAGCTACACAGCTTACATTTTGCAGAAAGATGGTTTTAAATTCAATTGTAGTTGTGGTTGCCCCCTTTTTTTTTTTTTTCCCCAAACAAAATGGTACACAGAAATTGTGCGTTTCTGATCAGATAACCATTTTTTATGCATACAGACTTCAAGAAGAAGCTTAAGGATAAATGTTGTATTTTCTGCTCTTCGTTTGTTGCTTCTTCCAGATCAACCTTGCCTCTCAATATTAAACCCATATTCAGATGAGCTTCATGCAAAGCATCTGTCAGTTACACCTTTTCACTTCATCGGTGTTTTGATACTTCTTGAAGTTATAACAGCTTCTTCAATTTAGTCTGCTTTTTAGGAAACCAGATATTTTGAATGGTACTTGAAAGTGAAGGCATTTTTTTATTTGTAGTTTTTAAATTCTGTTTGTTCTGATGCAAACTTATGTACTAGGGCAACAAAACATAGTTGGATAGATTTGGGAAGAGAAGTATTTTCCTGTCTAAAAATGTTTGCTATAATCTGGTAAAGTAACATTAACAATACAAAAGTTCTCGTCCAAAAGACCTTAACAGACATGTGGCTATAATGTGGAGGAAAGTACCAAATAGAATTATTTTTCTGCTTTTTTCTACAAACCAAATACAAATTCATTGGACAGAAAGCAATGAGAAAAGGAAAAGAATGACGTAGAACCACGTGTTAAGCTCAGAAACACAAAAGATAGAAATGGCACAAGCCTTTTTCCATCCATTGGTTAACTTTTTGAAACGTGGATCAGGGAGCGTAGGCACGCATTCTGCTGTCTTATGCAGATGAATTATCAAAATGCTATGTGCCAGTTTAATTAATTAGTGATCTACAGACACATGCACAAGACATTATTTAAAATGCTTTTTAGAAAATGCATAACGTATTTGAAGATTAGGTAATTAGTTACCTTTTTTTAAGTACTGCTAGAATATCCAGTAAAAACATAATTTTAAAAAATCTTTTCATCAGTGGGACTTTGTTTTCAAAGATGACAGCTGGACCAGACTAATTCCTTATATACCAGATACAGTGGTAACTAATCCTATAACTTTGTACATATTAAATACCGTGTATAATTGGATCATAAGGTTGTGGGTAACTCATTTGGAAAAATTAGCAAGCCATAATTACTCACAAAAAATGTGAGCATCTCTTACGTGTACACTAATCAAGGATATATATGATATGCACAAGGATATGCGCTACTGTACTACACACTTTATACGATTTAATGGATACTTGGCATTATTTTATATGATGGATTGTGAAGCAGAACTTTGCAGCATTGTAAATATGCAACACTTCTTGGAATCTTCTTAGTCTCCATTTAAACAGTTTTGATTACATTAAAAAGAATTCCTTCCACATGTCACGTATTCTAAAATTGTTCAGTACTATATGTTTTGAAATTGCAAATGTAATTGCATACTTTAGAGTACTGTGGATTAACAGTTCTGCTGTATCATTTGAAATGTTTCTCACTGCAGATCATAAGCTCTGTTTAAGTTTTAATTAATTACCCTATTATCGCTTGTTGTATTCTTGCCATAGACATGAAACACAGCTAAGTGTTGCAACTGCAAGTCCACCTCTGTTACTCAGTTTTTATTGCTAAAATTAGATGCTTATTCTTCTTCTATTTGCACTGATGGTATAAAAAAAAAAAGTAGCTCCACTGCTTAATGGTTAAGTTAAGGCAAGGTCTAAAGAGTTTTAGGGAATTACCTAAAGTCTGCTGAAGTCAAGGAACTTCAGTAAGCTTTGGATAAAAAGCAGAAGTTAAGAAGCGTGTATCTTTCTTCTGTGTTGTCATATGTGTAGTTATATGTTATGTGTAGTTTTTTGATTTTTCTCTTTTGATTTTTGCCCTCACTGAATACTGCTTTCACCCAGAGAGAGAAATGAGACATAGTTATTTTAATGTATTTCTAATTCATTAAAGCTGGGGAATGCTGAGTCCCATTTTAATAAGCACCAAAACCAGACAAAATGATATTTTGACCCAGAGAAAAAGGGGAAGAGAAATAGCACATAAAAGAGTACGCCAGAACATATGTAACACACTGTTACTAGATATCCTGGTGCATAATTGTTCGGTTAATGTTTAACCACTAAAAAGCCACCATTATATAGAATAAATAAATATATTCACGAAATAAGGAAACCCCCTCTGTTTTTTACCAAGTAAAAATTCCCATTTCAGTCTACAACTTTTGTTTTCTATGAACAAACCTCATGAATGGTAAACAGCAATATTGAATAATGAATTCAATGGAAGTACCTTGACTATTTATTGTCGTTTTTCTCAAACATACTTCTTGCCATCCAAAATTTTTTTCTTGAATATTCAAATAACATCTAGTACATTTAAAGTAATTCTAGAGTTCTGTATACCTTCCATCACTCTAGCATTAGAGCTTCTCAAATGAACTAAACCAAGCAATTTATGGATTGTGGATTTTGGTTATAGTAAGCAATTTTTATTTTTCTCTGGCAATAAATACAATAGCCTTTAGATAGCTCAAATACTTGCTAGCATCCTCTAATACTCATCCTTATAGTCAGAATATCAGACGGGAAAGTATTTTCTCCTACACAACTTCATGCAAGATTCTTAAGGTGAGGACAGCTAGGCCAGATAGACATTATTCAATAGCAATCCAAAAGAGCACATAGTTTTTTTATCAGGAAAGAAGTTAAGCTTTTAGTCTGGTGTCTTGTGAGCAATTTGAATCTTTTCTGACTCATGAGTCGACAATAAGAGAAATTAATTAGGAAATGCCAGGTTGTTAAAAAGATATATAGAAATGTATATCTCTCATGTATATAAAAAACAAGTGTTAATTACTTACATAAATCTTTCCATCTCCCCATCTGGATACTAATGGATAAAGTATGGTTGGGTACCAAGCCACTGCTAAGGTAAAGGTAATTTTTTTCTTGGCGCACCTACAAAATAGGATGCCCTACTACAAAAAAAGTTACAACTATCAGAACTATAATTATAAGCTACAGCCATTACATATTGATGGATGATGCAGTTAAGGGGAAAAAAATCTTCAGGATACATCCATCTTTCCTACTAACATGCTCTCTGTTTTATCAAGAAACAGCTTCAGCCACTTGATAGCTATGCAGATGCTGATCTCAGAAAAAGAGCAGTGTGAATAGTGCAGTTGTCAAACTGACATGAGGCGAGGTGAAGTGGATGTCGTTTCTGTACTTTATCGCATGGTATTTTATTAGATTCCCAGTGGCTTGCACCAGACATTAAAAATGGTAGGGAAAAAATGAGATTGCTTCTAAGTAGCCTAGAAAAGATTTTTGGTTCTACTGTAGAATAAGAAAGAGTTGAAAGAAATTAATTTGTGAATTTCATGCTGATATTACTGCATGTAATAAAGTAGACTATTTTAATTACATCCTGGGATGATGTAGACTATTAAATAAAAATGTTAACATCTTCCTATCAACGAAAGCTAAACCCATGTACAAATAAATGTAAGATCTTGATCATGAGAACTCTTACCTATTAAGGTTGTCTACAGCTTTATGTCTAAATCACTGAGGAATATAAGTGTTTGTGAGACTTTGGTTATGAGATGCTCTCAGTTGTCAGGTATGGATTTACTCACAAACATTTTAACTTCTGAAATGTAAGTTTAAGAATTGTGTGGAATATTCTTATAGAAGATATATTTTTACTAACTAACTCTAAAGATGAAAAAAACACATTTGGGAAGCTTAAACAAATATTATCATCATATGACTATATGGGGAAATCTTCATCAAAACCCATTAAATTTCAGATATGAATCTAATCCTTGATTTCAGTTCTGCAGCTCATGATGCTATCTGCTGAAAGCCTAGCAAAATCGAGACAAGTAAGTTTTAGTGCAAATACTCATTATTTAGAAAACTAGCATATTTAAGACCAAAGTCTGGCTCATGTTAACCTAATGGTAGTCTGTTTTAAATGATCACATTTTGTTCACTATAAATCAAGTTATGGACATTTTTAACCAAATACGTGGTATGAACTTATTATGGAACTCATGTTCTGATCGCACTTGCAATAGATTTGCAAAAAAATAAATTTCTTCACCACAGAATGATCCCAAAATACAGAAGGAGCCCATTTCTGATCTCTAAGTAGCTTTGAAATACCATGTACACTTGAAAAGCAATAAATCTCTTTTTCTTTTTTCCCACTAACTATGGCATAAATGAAATTGAACACATCCTTAGTTCATATAAGTTGTCATGGGTCTATGTCAGTGAAGCAATACAATACTAAATCAGATGTGGCCTTTAAATACAAATTCCAATTGTCACATACAGTAATTGTGCTGCTTTAAAATAAGCAATGAAATACTGTAATTTACAGATGGCGATACAGGTTGCTGTTTTTAAATGAGTTCTGAAAAATTACATATAAACAGGGAGGTGGGATTTTTCCCAGATGCATCATTTTAGTTGTCATATACATCTTTTAAAAGTTCTAGTATCACCAGTGTTTATCTGGCTCAAATATCTGGTTTATACTGTTTTGCTAATTGCAGAGCTGCCTTCAACTGCACACAAATAATATCCTGTGCCAATATATTCATGCTGGCAGAAACCTTGCATGCAAAGGAGCCAGAAATACAGAAAGGTCCAAGATTGTTAATTTTTAGAGCCATTCATCAAAATTCTGTTTAGTAAGGGAACAATATAACATATGCATCAGGTAGATCACCCCCATGCCTACTTCCTTTTATTCCATACTTACATTGCCTTCGCTATTGTCAATATAATACCTTGTAATTTATGCACTGTCAATTTAGTAATAAAGTCAAGCCCCGAGTAAACACAGAGAACAGTTTGCAACATGTTTAAAAATGCTGATCAAACATCGTGGATTTGATGTCATAGACAAAGTGGGATGAATATTGACAGAGCTTATGAAATCTGTTAGTTTCATCTGTGTATGTAAAGTTTTATTTAAAATACATTAACTTATTGTATAATTTAAAATTTACAATAAAATTACATAATAGAAACTGTATTTTTAGGGGGGACACTATGAAGAAGAAAAGATCCTTTTTAGGGCTTTAGCAGAGCCTGGAAAGAAATCTTAATATGTGCTGCGGGGTACAGTGTTATTTGAGGAGGTAAAGTTTTGAGAACAAAACCGAATTGTAAGTGAGATACTGTGTTTGAATAGCTGGAATAAAAGGTTTGTCCATTGTTGCGTGTCTATGGGAAGTCTTGGTTATAAATGAAAATTTTTGAGGCTGGAAAACTAAGCAGTAACTAGAAAGGTAGAGTGTTCTCTGGTGTATGGAGACTACAAGGTAGTATACAATAAACTTTTTTTAGGGCATTTGAAGCATTTGAAATTGTTTGCTGATGATCAGACCTGGAAAAAGAAGTTAAATCCCAAAATAGGGCATTACCAGATTGTTTCTCTGATATTTTAATGGGCTAACGGACAGAGGTCTGGTTTTTGTTTATCTTAGTAGCCAAGCCTGAGTATTCTCAGAAGAAGACTGAGGGAGAAAAGCTTTTGAGCGTGCTTAATTAAAAGGCATATACGTAATCGCTTCGCTAAGAAAAGCTACAGATGAGCTTTATCAGATTTTAGCTGTTAGACATAATTCAGTGTTACAAGCTACCATGGAAGAATATTTCTGACCTAGAAATCTATGAAGGAAGATATAAGTTAAGGCTGTGATACACCACAGTAAAAATTGAGGAACAAAATTTATGCATTTCAATCACATTTCTTTACTGAAAGTATCAAACCTGGGAATGCAGAAGTGGCAATAGAAATGGAAATGAAGGCAATCCTACTGAGCTTGAAATTATTCAAGGATGGCAACTTTGTCAGTTTTACAGCACAGCTTCCAGAAGTGTTTACAATGCTAATACATTTATATCAAGAGAAACTTGTGATTTTAAAAGCTGCTGAGTCACATTTTGCCTTCTCCAAAGTGGAGCATTCAGTCACCAATACAGACACATCGCACAGCATAATGTGAAATTACAAATCAGCTGGACACATCCACATGTGTCCACGCAGAAAGATTTTTAATCAACATGTCAAACAGCTGTTAAGAAGAGAATGCTATATGTCACAGGAAAAACCTGGAAATTGTTCTTCCTGGTAAACATGCTTTTCACAAGTGAATGTGAGGAGAGTTGCATCAAACCTATTAACGTGCTTTTTTAGAAATTTGTGGAATGAAATAAAAATAAAGCACTTAACCTCTTTAATGCGTGCTATCAGTGTTCCAAAATGATACTGTAATCAAACAAGAGATTTCCTATAAAAAATAAAGCTTAAAGCATGACAGTTGATAGCCATATGACACGACCAGACTTACTCAGCCAAAACAAATGAAAGCTTTTTTTTTTTTCCCCTGCTAAATTGGCAGAGTTCTGTTAATTCTTCAAGAAAAGAAAAGGAATCAATTATCTATTTTTTTTTTAAAGTTAAGCAATTTAGGGAAGTCACTGAAACTACAAAGAAAAATATTTTATCTCACATTAGAAAGGCATAAGCGCTGGATCAGGAAATAGGCAGCTTAACCTATTAGAAATACTCTATCAGAAGAAGCTGCTCTAAAATACCCCACCCATTCATAACTTAGAAATAAAAGCACTTTATGATCTACTTAGGTGTTAAACATAAAATCAATCTTTTTTGTGAAAAAATAGCGTAATGCATTTTCTTGTGGAGTGTAATTGCATATATGCTGTAACTGGACTAAGACATTCTTACTGTGGCTTACCACCATAAAAGCATCCTGGTCTCTTGGAGCGGGTGAGAAATTTGTATGAAGCAAACCTGAAATTTATAAAGGTTGGAACTGTCAGTATGTAAATATGAATTTAATTACGATCTGTGAAACTAACTGGACAATTAAAACAGGAAGACAAAGTAGAAAACAAAGCGTATGGTAGATGTTGAAATATATCTTGTCTTAAAATTAACAGTGCTCAGAAAAATCATGTCTTGTTATGCAATTATAGGCCAGTTGAAGGTGTAAGATCCTCTTCAGTACTAACGTCTAGTATCATTATACAGTAATATAGTAAAATCCTACAATTATGCCTTTTATAATCTAAGCATTAAACTTAAAAGAAAAACTAACACTGTTCTATTTCAGGGTCACAAAGGAGTTTGGGCACTTAGGTTTTCAAACCTAAATTCGGTCTTAGGTCTTTGATTTCTGAGTTTTATTTATGTACTTCGAAGGGATGATGTGGGTGCAGGGTTGTGTTGTAATGATTTAAGGAGAAATAGTGTCTTTGGTATATGCTGTACGTAAATCCAGAAGAAAGGCAGATGAGTGCCTACATTTTAATCACTTCTTCAGGTAAATATCTCCATTTCTTTTATCAAGCACAAAGTGCACCAATTTTTAATTCTCATTTTCCTGTGAGAATTTTGGAGCATGAATGATTCAGGATTCCTGAACTGTAGAAACTTGAACAGAAAAAAGACATCCTGTATTTTATTTGCCAGTTTTATTTGTGTGTTTTCATAGTAACTGGCTAAATGATATGTCTTAGTACTCATCTTTAATTTTCTTTTTTCCATTCTTTTACAAGTCAAAATACTGTCTGTAGTCTATGTCATTTATGAAAAAACCCCACATTTAGCTCATTTTTGACAGCATTTTGCAGGCAAAAAAAAAGCAAACAGGAAAGAATTTTACCTTCAGATAACATTGGATCATATAGGTTTTTTCCTTCATAGTGACAGCATCACAGTTTTGCACTGTGTTGACAGACTTTTTAATTTTAAAAGAGTACCTACTTTATGTAAATGATAACATGAGAGGCACAAACAGCATACAGTAAGTAGCCTGCAAAATCCAAAACAGCATTTAAGAAGATACGTGAAAGTACAGACTACCTTGGCAACTCTATTTGTTGCTCTTGGTTCTTCTCAAAACTTTGAATAATACTAAAGCACAGAAACCAGGAAAATATGTCACCATATTAACTAAGCTTTGATAATTTTCTGTGTGTTACTGGAACGTTAGCTAGAGCTGTAGCTAGGTTGGACTTTTGTTGAATAGAAGCAGAAGAGAAACTTAGGAGCTTTGTGAGGAACTTCAGGTTTTATCATTCATAATTAAAAAGTTGATGGGAACCAGCAGTGCAGCTTTATAAAATAGCAAATGCTTCTGGTGCTCATTAGGTTTCATGTCTATGAAAAACACTGTTTTAGGAGAACGATTATCTGATTATCACTCCAGCCTCCTCCCTGAGTTAGTTTCAGCTGTTTGACAGATAGGAAAAATACAAGAGCCTCAAACCTGTTACTGGTACCTCTTCTTTCTCGACGCAGTTGTTTTTCTTGCTCTTCACCAACATGATCATAGACTGCAGCTCTTTTTAATGGTCATTGTGCATATATTATTCAAAAACCTCTTTTTATCTCTCAGCATGTTCTTTCATGGTGGTAAAGATTCTGTGGAAATTACTGCCTTTTGAGTTTTTTTAATGTCGTTGAGCAAAACCACAAAAAATAGAGAAAGATATGTAAAGAAAGCAATCTTAAAGTTTGCTTTTAAAATTCCAGAAGTGGCTCGCACCATCAACATTATTTATTTATTGGATAAGGGCAAATATTGTTAGGAAAAAACATAGGTCAAGAAAATGTGAAATGCTAAACTTTACACATTATTTTGCTTATATGACATTTTTGCGTCAATCCACATCCTCTCAAATTAGGTTGAACAATCTATAAACCCATTCAAATAAGTAATTCAAATTAACCTATGGTACATGTTAACATAAATCAGTTAGACATTAAGTGAGAAAATATTTGGAAATACAGGTTTTCCTTGTTTTCTTTTCATCATAGGAAAAGGATCTTACAGGTTTTGTCTTAGTTTCTTCATTTGTAAAGTGTGCCAGATATTTGGATGGATTGCTGCTGGGTATTGCTCCTGAAAGATATTTAAATGCCCAACTCATAATCGTAAGCAAGAACTGGTTTTGCACATGGGAAATATTAAAAACCTTGCTGTTATGATGGAAAAGACAATAAAGCAACTACTCTAGTTAAAAGTTGCAGACACTCAGCAAAACATTTGCCTGCAAATATTTGAAACTCCAGCTTTGACCTGATGGGTAAAAGGAAATTATCCTTTGTACTTTCTGTAAAGGATTGTTGTTTTTATTTTGTAGAAGCTGTGTCTCAAGCTAGAGGCCAGGAACCTTATTTATTTCCCTCCCATTTTTGTTCTGAAACCGTACGTATATTGAAAAGAGCAAATGGAAAGCTTTTGCTAAGACTTTTCAGATGTTCACAAAACAAAATTAACCTTTGACATTTTACTTAGGCTAAAAAATGAAGGACGTTTAATCTTTGTTGTTTAGAGTGCAGATGGTTGAAAAATTGTATTAATAACAAAAAAAGTATTTTACTGTTTGTAGTGCTGCCAGTGTGGATACGATAAATAAAACCTAGGGAATTCAAACAGAGTAAGAAACAATACGTGACTTGAATTATTAGATGATCCATGGCTGAGTACACAGAGTGGGTTTAGAGGAACATGAAATTTAATAACAGCTCAAGCCATAAAAACCATTGTCTATCAAATTGAACAGCCTAATGTGTCTAAGTTTAGCATTTTAAGAGAAAAAATACTCCTGTAAACCAGGTAGGTTACTGTTAAAAGGTGTAGGTGGTGGAGAAAAAAATTCCCCCATCCTCCCCTCACCTTTAGTGTTGACCAGTTCATCCCTGAAACACAATACCAGGTTTTTTTCCCTTGAATATGCTTGTAAAAATAGTAATAAATTTGTAATAAGGCTGGAATTACTCCAGTTATTCTGCCTCCTCCAATGACTACAGTTTCTCTGGATAAACATCCATGCAAACATTGTTCAAATGGAGCCTATCAAACTTTTTTCTCTTACTCCGGGTTATATTCCTGGACCGTCTGATGCTCTTTATAATCACAGGCATTATATGTGAATTGCTAAATAAGCTCGTACCTTCAGACATGTAAGTGTATATGACCTACGGCCTTAGCTAATAGGGCAATTGCCTTTTATAAATAGGAAGTTATTTTGCAATGCGGTGGCAGATGAAAAACATACAACAGCACCATTTAAATGGTGTAAGTCCATATAGCTTCATCCACTGCAGAGGAGCTGACCTGACTAATATTGGAGCTTCCATCAATGTCATACATAAATGATAAGTGGCCAATAGTGTAGAATGGCATGCCTAATTTGTAGTGAGAAATATGACGACATAGTGTCAGAAGTAAATGTAGTAAACAAAATACTTCTTTAAAAAATGTAATTTTCAAAGTACAGCTTTGGGTTGTTTGGGTTTTTTTTAACCAATTTGTACCAAACTTAATGGTTTTTGAGCTAAGTTAACTTAAAATTTACAATAAAAGAGAAAAGCAAAGAAAACCAGGGTCACTGAGAAGAATAACAGAAGGTTAGCAACTAATGTGCTTGATTCTGCTAAGGGACTAAAATATTTATGTCTTGTTACTGATAGAAGAAACAGAAAGTAACATCCCGGACACAGGTACATTTTCCTGAGGGAAAGAAAAATGTTACAGAACTTGCTGTTATGCTGGAAAATTACTCCAGCCCAAATTTGCAAAACATTAGGCCCAGGTGAATTTGATTGCTGAGTTCTGAAGGAAGTAGCAAGAAAAGTAGTTAAAATTTCAAATACACCTTTTTGATTCATAAGCTCAGAAGATCAAGAGATCTTATGAAGGTCGTCAACCATTTAACACTACACAGATGAAAATGCCAATACAATGAGTATCAAAGGAAACAAATAATGACAGTTTAAATGGCAATGTATTAAAATGTTTCATCGTTAACAACAGACAACTAACTTGCTTCTCTATAGGGTCCCAGACTATAATATCCATTTAAAACCACTGAAAAGTTCAAATCTGTCATTTTTCTCCTAATAGCTTTTGCAGTGTGATCCCTGCCTTTCAGTACAAGATTCATCACACCATAAAAGTTATTAAAACTTTAGCACTAGTCTGGTATCTATTGAAAGTAAAATGAAACTTAAAAATCTAAACACTGTAGATGTGTGATTATTTTCACGCATTATTCAGCAAAATGCTGATTTATACATTGATGCAAACCTGCTGCAGAAATTGCATTACAACCTAAATACCAAGAACAATAGAAAATCCTATCTTCTAGATACGGAGTTTTGACCTAACTTTGGTAAAGTATGAAAACCTTTTCCTGTAGGTGACGAGTTGGGTTTTGGATGAAATTATTATTAGAAGCAAAATTCCTTGTTTAAAACTCATGAAGCAATCTATGGTATTTTAGAATTATAGTGAGACACAAGTACTGGCAGCATTAAATTTACAGAGAAAAACTTTCAATATCCACATCTTTATATGAGAAATAAAGAGATTTTGATATTTTATATATATACATATATAAATTTTTGTCGCTGCCATGCACAGACACAGTGTTGCTTTTTGAAGTGTAATCTACAGAAAAACTAGGAGCACTTTAATGTAAAGTTTGGATTGTGCCAAAAACAATAGTTCTAGCAACTTTGCTAGTCCTATCATTTCTACTGTGAACATTGACGTGGAATTTGTTTGCCTGTTTTTTGAGCTTCTGTTTTTCCACGTAAAGCTAGACAACAGTTTTTGCAGGACAAAGTAAAGAACTAAAATGTGGATATGAAAGCTAAATGAGTGTTTCAGTTACATCTGTAATTTTAATCAAAACACTGTATTTTAGAAGATTTATAGAAATTTGTTGACTAAGTGAAATTCATACTGTACAACTTGTGTATTATTTAGTTATTTAATGGTTCAAAATCAACCACAATTTATGGTATAATTACATTGTACAAAAATAATTAGCCTTACTGCATGCAATAAAGCAAGTATTGTCTGAATGGAACTCACCATACTTTTAAATAGCTAAGCAATTTTTTTCAGATGGTTAAGCTGCCTGCATTATTAACTTGACTAGAGATATTTCTTGGTATCAATACACGTAGTAAAAACATAGTCTGAACTTTTTGGAATCATGAATCTTGGCTCATAGTCTTACATCTAACATACCTGTTATCAGTTGACCCCAGGCAGCAGCTACACACTAATGCAGCCACTTGGTCACTTTCCCCCAGCAGGACAAGGAAGAGAATGGGAAAAGCAAAAGTTAAAAACTTATGTGTCAAGAAAAACACAGTTTAATAAGTGAAGGAAAGCGGGGAAAAAATAAGTGATGCAAGCACCACGAGCAGACTGATGCCCAGTCAGTCTCCAAACAACAGCTACATTTGAAGACAAAACCTCACAGTTTTATTGCTGAGTGTGGCATTATATGGTATGGAGTATCCTTTTGGCCAATTTAGGTCAGCTGTCCTGACTGTGTGCCTTCCCCACTTCTTGCCCACTCCTAGCCTGCTTGCTGGGTGGCAGAATAAGGACCAGAGAAAGCCTTGGTGCTGTTCAGGCACTGTTCAACCATAGGCAAAGCATTGATGTGCTATCCACACTCTTTTAGTCACAAGTTCAAACCACAGCACCATATGGGCTGCTACAAAGAAAGTTAACTTCATCCCAACCAGACCCAGCACACAACTACAATCTTTCTTTGGTAGGTCATATACATGTGTACTTTTGCAGGTATTCACTTCATTACATAGACTAAAATAGATACTTTGACTGCCACAAACTTAAATCCCTCAATGCACATCAAAATGTTTCTAAAATAAATAGCAAAATATACTGTCTCTTTATTGTCACTTTGTTATTAGCTTCCTTAGCAGGTGCAAGACTATCCTGCATAGATATTTTAAGCATTCAGTATGAAAGTGGTATATTCATTAAATTCCAGATTATTCAGGACCTTGATGTCCATGAAGTACACAAATGAGCATGGTGTGATGATCTGCAGCTTGATACTTAACAGAATACTGGCCAGACCCAATCTTACCTCTATTAGAGATTTCCTTTAAGAAAGTGTGTAAGGGTGCATGATATTTTGGAAGACTGCAAGAGAAACATAGTGCCAAATTTTAAAATTGCAATTGAAAAAGAGCCAAGTCTAGCTTGCCAGCTTAACTTTATTTCCTGGAAGACTTTTGAACAAATATTCAAGCGCTTGATTTGTTATCAATTGCAAAGTAAGGAAGAGATGAGTAACAGTAGACTTGTATTTGTCAGCAAAAATGACATGAAACCAATACTTCAACAATTGATAGAGATTGTCAAGAAGCAGCAGGTGTCGTGTATTCTTAAATAAATCTTTAGGCACTGTCTAGCATGACATTCTCCTAAGCAAGGCAGGAATTCTTGGGCTAGATAAAGTTTCTAAATTGCTAGTAAATTGCATACAAAGTTGGCTGTATAACTGTGCGAGTTGTCAGTAATTCTCTGACAAAGTGAAAGGACAAACCAACCACAGGCATTGCTCCTGGAATCAATTCCTTGCCACTTTTCTTTAATCAGCCTGGATGGTAGAGGACAGGCCAAGTTTATTAAATCTGTGATAATGCAGAGCTGGGAAAGAGAAACAGCATACTTAAGAACGAGCTTTGAATTCAGAATCAGCTTGATAAATTAGAGAAAAGGACCAAAAGATATGCTAAAACTCTGTGGAAACAAGCAGAAGGTGCTAGGCGTAGGAAGGAATTATGGACAGCAAAAATATGCTGTTGAAAAAAACTGGTGAAATACTGTTTCTTTGGAAAAGAGTCTGTGAGCCTGCATGTATCACATTCTGAACAGGGGTCAGCAAAGCCATGAAGCTGTAAAAAAATCTAAGCATCTCTTGTAAATGGAAATAAAGCTTGTAAGACATGGCAAAGTAATTATCCACTTCTGCTCAGTGCTGTACTCCAGGCTGGAATTGTGCATCCAAATTTGAGTATTGCATTTCACCAACAAAGTATACCTATGAAATAAAAAACAAAAGACTTGGGGTTATGTACCTTACAGGAGAAATTACTAAGGGAGGACCTGATGGCAAAGATCAAGTTCATAAAAGGGTGGTAAAAAAAAAAAGGAAAGAAATAGTCTGTTCTTCTTTTGGCCATGGTAGATAGGTTAAGAAATAATGGGATTAAGTTGCAGCAATTAAGAATAAGTTTAAACTTAACTAATGTTAACTAATGGTAAGAATAGTGAAACACTGAAATAGATGTAATGGGAGTGGGGGATGGGAAGACATTAGATAAATAACATAAGGATTGACATAGACATAGTTTGTCCTACACTAAGGCAGAAAAATGCGGGATGGTTCTGGTTTTTATCACGATTAATTACATTGATACATCCCTGGAACAGAGTAAAATATCCTGCCTGACAGCTGGTGGCCACAGAATTACATCTTCCAATACAGTAAATGCCAAAGACAAAATGTGCTAGTAGCTGTAATAATTCTGTATCTGATTCTTTGACTCACAATATAAAATATTTTTGCCTTCAGGTTAGAAATAATGATTTTGGTCTTCCTTACTCGCAGTACTCAGATTGTGGGAAAATTCTACTTGTTTCTACTTTGACAAACTACAGGGGGTGAGGGCTTCAGGAGGAGTTTGTAACTGGAAGGAAGGAAGGAAGGAAGGAAGGAAGGGAGGAAGGAAGGGAGGGACAAGTCAAAGGGTGGTGGCAGTAGAAAAAGCGGAGCTGTGGCGCTGGTTTTCTGTAATGATTTAGAAAATAGGAAAAGAATACAACAACACAAACTGTATGTCAGTTGTCTTGGTTAGGACCTTACAGGGCCATGAGTAGCCCCAGAAATGACAGAATGAAGTCTGAAACAGTATAAACCTTTGTTGAAACTTTGTTGCTTCTCCTGTCTCTGCTTTATAGATCCTAGAGTGAGATAAAGAAGTAAATGAGGAACTCTAAGTGAATTGTTTGTACTTACCTCGTTCCTGAAGTGGCTTGATGTTTTGGCACGTAATGTTATTGCAATGAATAATATGTGGTGCTTTTGTTGTTCTGGTTGCTTTTTGAAGACCCTGTAGTTTGGACCCAACCGAACTGAATATTTCTCTTCCTTATTTCTCTCCTGAGAAAGTTTTTCTGC